>CM068368.1:185171052-185620148 GCA_034769895.1 Magicicada septendecula | reverse complement strand
ATGAAAGCGTAACGATGGGTTCTAAATCTGGCCATAATGGTGAAAAGATCCTGCTGGATCGTGGGGCCAACCATAAGGGTGTCGTTTAACGACAAATAGTTAGACGCCTTGGCCGAACCATCAAAAACAACGCGAAGTTTAGTCGTAGTACTTGTAGTCTTGAAGACAGCATGGTGAGGTAGATAAAAAATGTTTGATTTGTTAACTGATAAGTCATATGAATCAAGCGGAGACATGTGGCCAAGATTTAAATATTCTTGCATAAAACTAGTATAATCCTTGTGCAAAGACTGGTTTTGCCTAAACTTGAGTTCAAGGGTTTGAAACCTACGAACCGCTCCGGTAAGGGAATCTCCAAGGCATTCTGTAGTGCGGGGTAACGACACAACGAACCTATACACACAACGACACAACACCACTATCGTTACGATAGGTGTTTGCGAGGAAGTGATTTTCACACTCCGAATCCGCATCTGAAGGAGTAGGGCACGAAACATCCTCCAACTGCCAGAAGGCCTTGAGTTGCGATGAGATAGCATTGTTGTCGTCGAGGGCAATGAATGAAGAGACCGGTTTGGTCATGTCTACGTTGAAGGGTAGATTCCCGGCGAGTATAAACCCTAGCTTAGTTTCCTGGATTGTCGGAAAATGTGGAATTCGAACGAATTTAGTCGGCTCAATTAACTGCAAAAAATATTGTGCCCCAAGTAATATGTCAATTTGTGACGAATTATTAAATTGCGGGTCAGCTAAAAATATCCCACTTGGAATTTTTAACGAAGCGATGTCAAAGGATTCTGTTGGAAGATTATTTGTGATTCGGGGCAGAACAGCGCAGTGGACATTTAAAGTGAAGTCCTTATAACGTGAGTTTAAGCGCACGCGCGTGCTAAACTTGGCCTGACATGATGAGTTATTTATACCCGTGATAGGCAGCTCGGATTTGTTTAGTTTTAGGCCCATGCGGCGGGCGAAACCCATAGTACAAAAATTGGCTTGCGACCCTGAATCCAGCAGGATTCTTACCGGGCGCCTTTTACCGGCATGATCGGTAGTAGTGCATACGGCGGTGGACAATAAAATTGATTTATTCGTCTGTAGCTTCAGAGAACATTGCTTATTGTTCCTGTTGCTCGACTGATTTATCGAGGCATGGAGCATAGTGTGGTGCCTTTTCGAGCACGCCTTGCATGAAAATTTAGAAGGGCAACGCGAGCTGTCATGGCCCGACAGTGTACAATTCAGGCAGAGTTTATTATTTATTAACACTTCTCTACGTTGTATAGGTTGTAGGGCTATAAATTGCGGGCATTCAAGCAGTTTGTGATTACCACGACACAGCTGACAAAATTTATTGTTTGGTTGAGTGTGCACTAGTAACCCAGTGAACTCCGCGCGTTTAGTTGATTTGCGATAAGAAGCATTATTGCTAACCTGTCTGACTCCAGACGAACCAGTCGGTGCATTTATGTTTTGTAACAGCTGACGTCTTGCATTTAAAAACTTAATAAAATTATCGTAAATCGGAAGTTGTCTTTCGCCTAAAGTTTCCTTCCACAACCTGCACGTATGCTCGTCAAGTTTTTGGGCGAGAAAATGAACAAAAATAAGCTCAAACGTATTTACTGAAAGTTTCAATGAGTTCAGCGCATTTATATTGGCGGTGAGCTCACCTATAAATTTATAAATGTTGAGCACGGACTCACGTTGAATGTGCCTCATGCCCAGGACGTTTGCTGCATGATAAGTGCAAATAGTGTAGCTTTTGGATGCCAGTCAGGTCCGTTCGGATATGAACTAACTTCAAAAACATGTTGTAAAAGTGTTGCCACTCAATTATATCACCTGCGAAACAGGGTAGCTTAATCGGTTGCAACTGAATGGGAGGCGTGCTGAATGTAACTACCTCGGATGGACTTGCTGCCTTCCTGCTCATCTCCTCTGCATGGTCTATTAAATTTTGCAGCTTGCATTCTATGCTGCATAAGTCGTCTTCGGTCTGAACCCTATCGCTCGCGGAAGCAAAATCGGAGTCCTCAGACACGATTTGTGTTTGGATCTCATCATATTTGGCTGATAGCTCCATAAGGTGGCGAAGCTTTATTTTTAGTGCATGATGGTCATGCGTATCATGATCGAAATTGTCTGCATATGTATTTATGCGCGATCTAGAGGCCTTGATCGTGCCACGTTTCTTGATCAGCGCCTTCATATCCGTCATGATTGGGTATGAGAGAAAAAAGAAAAAAATTTAAATGATGATACAAAGACCAAGTTAATGCAACGCGAGGAGCAAGACCAGGCAGGAAGTCCAAATTTTAAAGTCACGCAACGACACGGTAACAGTTACTTAACACATCGTAAACTAAATTTATGTGACAATAAATTCTGAATTAGGGAGTACAAACAATACAGCAGTATAATCATTAATGACATGAGTGCTGTTTGAAAAGATACGACTTACAAGTAAAGAAAATATTAGTTGAGTTCGCAAAAAAATTATAAGTTCATATTCAAATTATTGAAAAATATTTTAAATTATTTTAAATTATTAAAATTATATTATTATTTCAATACTGCCTTGATTATCTGAATGGCATTGAGATGAAAATATGCGAATCATGCAAGTTGAAACTAATATAAAACATGAGTTCATAGTCAGTTGAAATGGTACTTATCGGCATGTTCTAGAAGGCATCGAAAGCTTGTCGGAACCTTCGTAGTCGTGTCAGGTACCCAAGAATGGATGATGTAGACATGGTCGCTGCCTGTCCGGCGATGTCCGATGCGGTCGAATTCTGTCTAGATAGGCTGCTCTGGATTTTCCCACATGCTGAATGCCACGTGCTAGATGCTGATATGCTGCAATGATGATTCCAATGTTCTGGTTGGCGAGATATGACGTCCCCAATGTCGTGTAATACGATTCCCAGATGTAGGTGATAATTAACGAGTTGTTGAAGTTAAATTGAAGAAAAAAGAAATGCTGATAGGCCTGCTTAATGCACTAAACCATGAGACGAATTGTCCATGGATTTAGTCACGTCCGTGAAATACATATCCGGCCCGGAGGACCATATGTGGCGTGCTTAACGCTCTCGAAATTTTCTTGAGTTAGTGTAGCAAGCTGAAAGATGCTGGTAGGAAGTCAGAAAATGTTTTGAATGAATTAGTGGACTGTAAAATTAGATTAAGTAACGTTTATTTGAATATTATTCAGAAGCGCAGGCCCACGCAATTACGTCAGACGTTCATAGCCAAAATACCAGGAGTGGCGTAGATTGCCAGGCTACATAATGTGTAGCATTGAAAAGAGATCGAATAATAAGTACATTAGTAAATTTAGATGCCGCGGCTAGCGAGAAAGGAAGGGTGCAAACGCACAGCTTAAAGGTTGAGTGATGACTGAATAAACGCAGCGGTGAGCCCACACGTGCAGCACCGCTACGGATGACGTAAGTGCGCTGGGCTGATTGCGCGTGAGCAAGTACAAGGTACAATGTATTAACAATAATCTACCTTGAAATGACGGACTGCCTCGATTATATGTGAAATGGTAATTTATTAACAATAATTAAAGTTCATTTAAAACCTTTTAAAACATTTCATAAAACATTAAAAACAATTTAACTCGTTACAGAGATTCTTAAAACTCAGGGCTGGTAACACTGGTTTTATATATTGTATTTCGCTAACCTGATTTGGTTAGTTTTCTTATTTATAGTTAACAAGAATCGTGAGTTCTTTTAGTATACAAGATACTTACTACAAAAAATGCTTAAATACGATAATGACGTATTATGGAGAGTGGTTACAAAATTAGAAAAAAGTTTAATTATAATATTGGAAACTATCGTATCAGGCACGCCTGCTTTCAACTTTGCAGGTTATGGTACAGTATGTGCAATACGATTAATATTGTTGTATAACAGAATAAAATTCCTTTAATGGTTATAACAAATAAAATATAATGATTAATTTATAATCTCAGTGTAATTAAGAATATTTAGGCTTTCTTGAATTGAAAGCATAGCACTGCATTATCTGTGTACCTTTCAATAACAGGTAGGTTAGAGTGAAAATTCCTCTATGTGAATTGTTAAAAATATTTAAATTAACTTCATAAAATCTTATTGTTACACATAATATTAGCTAATGACACATTTATTAATCATTAACCTTATTGACAGTTCTCAATTATTATTGATAATCGAATTGTCTTTCGTTATTGTTTTAGTCAAATTAGCATCTATGTACGAGTACATTAGTATTGGTTAAGTAATAATTTGACTTGCAATTCTTCTTTAAAATTAATAGTATTTTATTTAAAAAATAAAACTGAGAACTTTTGTTCAATAATGTGTTAATTCATAATCATTACTGAGGTTAGTCACGTGTAATGTACTTGACTAACGTGGTATCAACACAAAAATTATTATTTGATAATTGTTTAAAATTCATTTAAATGTTGTTAATTCTAAATACTCCCTTATTATTTCACTCATCATTGCCGATATTATACACTGGCAATGGTATATTTCACTATTTCATATCACTGTTTACACTTCACACGTTTAAGGTTATTAATACACATAAGTGAGGTTAGATACAATTGTTTACTAACTGGGAAACGCACACATTTTGAAAAAAATGCTCTCGTCGAAGAGTCGTTCTGTCGGCGTTGACGATCAGTTTCTTAATGTCGCTCTCCTTAGCTACTTCGACTGGCGTCTGCTGAAATCAGCGTCTCTTATTGGCTGAAAATCGATTAATCTCGTACCCATATGCCACAAGAAATTATTAAATTTTATTTCTCAGCGTTTGGCTTTGGGTTGGAGAGTCTAAAAGTGACGCTATCAATTCTTTTGGAATTGATTGAAAAATTATGATTGTTTATAACTTTGTTAATACATCTCCGATTTGGAAACTAAAGGTATCACGTTATTTCGGATGCTCTGCTCTTTATTTTGAGTCCACACAAGCACTAATTCCGTCCATGATTAACTTATTTACCCTTTCGTCGATGCACTTTTATTGGTTCTTATTTAAATATAAGTTTTTTCCACTTTATAGTATTACATGATACTTATATCACTCACTGATAATGGTTCAAGTCATTATTTCTTATCAGTTATTCCTTAAATACTAAATATTTACATTATTCCATAATGCAATTTCAGGCGAGCAGGCCTTAAATGTCCATGCATTTTTTCTTATTAGTTCTAAAATATATATTATTCTAACACAATTCTATTGTGTTTGGTTTGTACATCAAATGATACTACTCCTTTTGTGCAGCTTTGTATTTATTAACATAGCTTCGTTTATTTACATTGAATGGTTTTATCCCACCATGTTAGGTGTCCTGTCATATTGACACTCTTATTTTATTAATAATTCTGTATCAGGGATGTATTTTCATCCATTAATTTGTCTTTAGCCTTTGTCTACATCTTATCTTGGGTATTTAGTATTCCCTGCTGTGCTAATTACTCACAATTTCCTGTTGGCCTGTTACTTACATCTAATTTCATGTGATATGTATTATTGGTTTTCATTATTATTACATAAATTTATGCATTTATTGTTTGGTAATGGTTCTAAAAGGGGTATTGAGTATCCTTGAAACAACTGTTATACTATTTTCCTCTTTCTAATTAAGTTTGATTGAGTTTTTTATGTAATTCTGTCATTCACTCTGTGGTTTGGTATTTTGGCTATTATTTGTTTATAAAATTTAAAGTATATATTTGTGTTTCTTAGTTCATGTTGGGTTTATTCTGTTCATTATTTATTCTAGTTTGGTTGTTGCATCATGTAAATACTTTTATCAGTGTTTTTCTAATTGTTAGTTATGATTCTTTGTTGCAAATTCTGTTCAGTTGAGGTTATGTGTATACTACTGAATGACAACAATGTCTATATGTGTTAACTTGGTTTCATGCATATTTTCTTATATATATTTACCATGATTGGTATTACTATTATCTAGTACAATGGTTTTCTTTATTTTAATTCTATTATATACTATTTGTTTACATATTATCATCTAATTCTGATTGTTTATTGACATACATATTAGGTGTTTACACTTGATTTGGGTTGAATGTTTTTTAATCTAATACAGGTTGTCTTATCTCTGATATATTACTAATTACATTCTGTATTGACTTTACTTTCCACTCTCCTGATATTTAAATGTATATTTTGTAATGATTTTATATTTAAGGTCAGTCATGGTAGTTACTGGTAAGCAGTTCCATTTACTTTCATAATTGAGCAATTATTTCTTTACTTAATTTCAGTTTACTTGCAGTCTTTATTATGTTTTATTATATTATACTTTTGGTCTCATAGATAATACACTTATTGTATGTGTTGTTTTATTTGAGATTGTTTTGTACAGCTGTTATCACTTATTATTTTCACTTTCTATAAACACTACACTTTCATTGTTTGTGTTAGTTTGTTTCAGCTCGTGGTATATTAGTATCAATTAATTCACTGTAAGTAGCACACTATTATTGTCTGTGGTCGCTTATTGAATTATCATATTGTCCATAGTTTTGTTCGTGGTCACTTTGTTTTCTTTCAGGTTCTTCCTTGTTGTGGTATTATTCCTCACTTACTTGGTACTCTTCATACTGGTAATATTATTTCCTTATTTGCCATATATTTTCTTCATTTATAATATATTTTCCTCACTTGTTGTGTACTCTTCACACTGGTAGTATTATTTTATTTGTTTATTATATCTTTTCCCTCTTCTTATTATATATTTTTCCCTCATCTTATATATTTTCCCTCACTTATTGGATCTATTGGGTCCTGGTTGCTAACGTAGTTGTTTGGTTCACTTTTCCTCTTGTTATAACATTGATGATTCATTTAATTACAACTTCTTCCTTTGGGTGCTTATTTTCTTTAACATTATTTCTTCCTGGATATACAAGTTTGGCTTTGACATTTTAGTGTTGTCTTTCCTCTTGTTGGTGTGTTTGGCTGTATTAGCTTAGATATGTTCACGGTAGATCTTCATTTGGGTATTTGTGATGATATTTATGTAACGATATTTTTGATGCGTTACAACAGTCAGAACAATCCTCAGAATCACTCTCGTTAGTTTTGGGCTCTCTCTTCAGCTCCTTCTTTTTTCCATTTATCTTCAGGCACTTTCCTTTGTTTTTTCCATTCTTAATTTTATTGTCTTTCTTAAATAGTTTTATCCTTGCTCTTTCTTCCTTGGGAAAGTTCTTTTCCTCTTTTTTCTTAATAGCGGTTTCTAACTCTTTTTTGTATGGGGAATCTGTTAAGACAGCGGTCTTCCCCCTTTTTCGATTCGTCCTTTTCGCGCTTTCTTTAACTTTTGGAATAGGCATTAGAATTTCAGGTGAAACATGAAGTGAAGAGGCCCTGTCGTCAGTTGTCATCCAAGAGCACCCAGGAGTGGCACAATTAGCCTCATTAAATCGGACCTTCTTAGCCGGCGTGTCATCATTAGAGTTGGCTGAAACCTCGCCAGCTTTATCATCCAACCTGATAGGCATGTCTTTTTTTAACTGGTGTGCTAGGCGAAGGAAATTCCAATTGTTCAGCTCCAGATATGATCACCTCTTCACTTGAAGGCCTACCAAGTCCGATGTCAGTTGTGTCTGCTGGGAGAAAATCGGCGTCGGTGAATATGGATGGGTCGGTTGGCCATATTCCTGTAGCTTGGAAACCATTAATAGCAGTTTTAATTGTAGCGCTTTGGATAAAAGCTGATCCAAAAAGCGTTGAAATTTGAAAGAGAGTTACGACTTTCCCTGGGTTGCTTCGTAGCCATTTTCGAAGCTCATCGCTGTAATGACGACTTAAAGGCTTCATAAAAGAAACATCAAGTGGCTGAAGTCTGTGAGAGCAATGTGGTGGTAGACATAGCAACGAAACGCCACTCTCCCTCGCGTAGTCTATAACCTCAAGGTTCTTGGTATGTGTTGAGTGGCCATCTAGTATAAGAAGAACCGGGAAGTCTTTTGATGCCTTAGAAAATTCCACAAATTTTTGAAACCATACAAGAAATGACTCAGCAGTCATCCATCCAGTGCTGTGCACCTCAGCCCAACCTCCTGGTGGCAATCCTAACTCAAATTCTTTCTGCTTCTTCTTTCGTGGAAAAATGAGCATCGGGGGCATGTAAGCTCCCCTTGCCGACATACAAATAAGGCAGGTTACAGTTTCGCCCCTTTCTGCGGATGTTAACGATCCGACTTGACGTTTCCCCTTGCAAGCTATGATCTTTGATTGGTTTTTAGGGTTCACTGAAACGCCCGTTTCGTCGCAATTAAATATTTGAGAAGCCGTTAGTGTGTGCTTGTCGAGTAAATTCGTTAGCAACGAAAAAAAAATATCTACAGCTACTTTATTAAAGCCGTAGACCAGATGTTGCTTCGGGTTTGCGAACAGAAGTAGGATGTCTCTTAAGGAATCAATTGACCCAATCTTGGCCTGCGATTCCATTTTGAAATCTGTGACCAATGCCATTTCTTACAGCCAATTGATAAGCTAAGCTACGCAAGTCTTTTATTGTTAGACCAAATAACCTAGCCTTCATAGTTTTTAAGTAGTTAACGAGCTCAAGTTCCTGCTCTTCCGTAAATAGGTTTTAAAATTTTTCCAGCCGTTTTATCAATCTTGTAGTCAGGGATTTCCTTTCTTTTTTTAACGTATCTTTCCAGAGTAGACTGGGGAACATCAAATTGGTTCGAAGCCTTCAAATACCCAGACTGGCCAGAAATAACCGCCTCGACAGCATTGTTCATTGCCTCAGTAGACCATGATTGCCTATTTGTTTTTTTCTTATAGTCCGAACCATCTGAAATCGAAAGAAAAAAAAATTAGGGGCGTACTAAAAACGATCTCTTAGTTAAAAACATTGCGGAGCGGAATGGGGTACTTCCCCATTCCGCCACACCCGTTCCGCCCCAGGGACATGATTTAGATTAGGGAGGTAAGGTCACTCAAGAAAGATACGTAAACAAACGTTTAGCTACACGAAACTAAAGACAATTAAACGTACTTCAAGCATGTACTAACTGTAGTTGCAATGTAAACAAGTATGTATACCTTACCTTGGTTACAGAATCATCAGAAGTTACAATACAGGAGCAAACAATCACACAACGAAAACTTCAATCACCAACGGTCAAGAAAACTAGACTAACATGGCTGCCGTAGTTGAGCAGCAACAGGTTGGTCTAGTTCTACTTATTGCCGCTCGCTGGCAGCACCTCCTTGACACCGAAAAACCTCGAACTTCATTCCGCCCCGGTACCCCGTTGTGCCCAGGGTTCCCCTACTATAACTTTAAAAGCCTTTCTAAAATACAGTAATCTCTCGTTATAACGGACAGCTCTAAGAAACATGGAATGCTGAATGCTACTCTAAGACAATCAGGCTCAAAAATGTAATATGAGCGAAGTAAAAGATCACTTGAACTTTGTCATTTGGTATGTTCAGCAATCAAAAAGTGAAAACATATCGCACTATTATGATAGCTTACGAAACCTTCTTGAGTTATCGATTAAAGAAATTAACTGTAATCAATCTCAAACAAAAAATATCGCTATGGAGAACCATATATGACTTCCATGTTCTAAGATTTATATTTAAAATCATATTCGAAATGAAATATTTCCATAGAAACTACTACTTTCGACTTATTGCTTCAGCCTTAACCACAGTACTGTGGTCACTAACGTATACCACCTCACGTTATCGCACTCTATTTTCACTGATGATGGCAGTCGACGGCACTGCCGAAACGTCTGGTTTTACAGAAAACATTGGAATACGTCTAAACAACCCGGGAAGGAATTTTAACAAAAAAAACTACTTCTTTGTTGCCGATAACGTAGTACACATATACAAAATTCTCCCCTCCCTCTTCAACTATATTTTTCATTAATAGAAAATTACCCCCACCCCGTTCACCTAACCTCTTCATTTATAGATATTTCATTTACGTTTCTACAGTGGATTATTATGAGCTTCTTATCAGGATACTTTATTTATCAAAATTAAGTACTTCACTCTTGTAAAAACATAAAACGTTGCCGGTAAACTACCCCTATCTCTTAACCGATCTTCACCAAAATCAACAGGCCTTCAGTCCTCTACAATTCAGGGACGTATGCAAAAACATATTTGATTCTGTATGAATGTGCGGCAGTTATCGTTCGTCATGAATACATTTCTCTTGTTACAACATAAAATGTTGCCGGTAAACTACCCCTTTCCATTAACCGGACTTCACCAAAATCAACAGGCCTTGAGTTCTCTACAATTGAGGCATGCATGCAAAACTTATTTTATTCTGTTTGAATATGCGGCAGTTATCGTTCGTCATAAAAACAATTACTCTTGTTAAAACATGAAAAGTGGCAGGTAAACTACCCCTTTCCCTTAACCGGTCTTCACCAAAATCAACAGACCTTCACTTCTTTACAATTCAGGACGGCATGCAAAGAAGTATTTGATTCTCTTTGAATTTACGGCAGTTATCGTTCGTCATATAAAAAATTACCCTTGTTAAAACATAAAACGTTGCTGGTAAACTACCCCTTTCCCCTAACCGATCTTCAACCATCAAAAAGGTATGCATAAAAGTAGTTGATTTTGTTTGAATTTACGGCAGTTATCGTTCGTCATAAAAAAATTACCCTTGTTAAAACATAAAATGTTACAGGTAAACTACCCCTTTCCCTTAACCGATCTTCACCAAAACCAACAGATCTTGAGAACTCTACAATTCAAGGCTGTATCCAAAACATTATTTGATTCTGTTTGAATTTGCGGCTGTTATCGTTTGCCATAGAAAAAAATTACCCTTGATAAAACAAACGTTGCTGGTAAACTACCCCTTTCCCTTAACCGACCTTCACCAAAAAAAAGGTCTTGAGTACTCTACAAATCAGGACTGTATGTAAAAAATGATTTGATTCTGTTTGAATTTGCGGCTGTTATCGTTTGCCATAGAAAAAGTACCCTTGATAAGAAAAACGTTGCTGGTAAACTACCCCTTTCCCGTAACCGATCTCCACTAAAACAATAGGTCTTGAGAGCTCTATAATTCAGGGCTGGATGCGAAACTTTATTTGATTCTGTTTGAATTTGCGGCTGTTATAGTTTGCCATAGAAAAAAAATTACCCTTGATAAAAAAACCGTTGCAGGTAAACTACCCCTTTGAACACGAGTTAGGCCTACTTCAAAATCAATAGCGTCACCAAATAAACGCTGTTACGGAATTTTGCAATTTTTCTATGTGCGGTATAGAATTTTCGCGCGTTACTGATCATTTATAATATGTACAAAAATAACAGAAAATCATAGTACATATCGCGTTGAAATTCTCTCTTTGGTGTTACGTCAGAGGAAAGAGCAAAACATGGTTTTTCATGTGTCACAGTCGAGTCTAGATAAATCCATCGAAAAATACGAAAATAATTTAAATTTTGTTGTCATATAACGTAAATTTATTGATAAAAAAAACGGTCGTACAAGTGTTTGTTTTTCTGGTGCAGAGGCCTTTAAACCATTTACATTACTGACACTGGGAAGTGATTGAGTATCGGCACACATGAACCAATGTAGAGAGCAATAATGTGTTAACGCGTCTCAGTTTGGCTTCGATTACCGGCCGACCAATGGAGTGCTGTCCTTGCTTGTGTCAGCAAGAGTGCTCTTTACGCTTGACATGCGTCATAACCATATTGTTAATGGAAACGTGTAATGTAAAACAAAGAAAGGTGTTTAACCTGTCCAAAATTGGTGTGGCTGTTTGCGCGCGTGCAGGTGTATGTAATAACTAATATGTAAAAAATATTAAATTCATTAAATTTGTTATGTCATACGTATAGCCTACTTTACATTGTAAAGTTTTATGATCTATTTTGTTATATTGAAGTATTTCTTTTTCAATAAAATACTTTTAAAAACTGAACTCATCTTTAGGTTTTGAAATTCACTTGTAACAATTATATAAACACTAGCTGTTACCCGCGGCTTCGCACGCGAATATTTGACTTTTAATAAGTATTTTAATATAATTTTTATTGTCTATGTCTATATGGCGTTATGTCAGCTCGTATAACAATTTTGTACTCATTAGTCAAATCCTCTCCAAAGCTGTTTTCAACACTTGTACTATTTTAACTTGTACTAAATTATTATGTTGGTGCAACAGCCTTCGGAGATTTAAAAGTACCCGTTTATAAAGCCTTTGGAAATATTTATAAATTACCTGTTAAATCTAAAACGCTAAATTCTTTATTTTAAGTGTTATAACGTACAAGGAACACTCGTAATATCTTGTTCTTTGTTTGTATTTTTATTTTCTGTAACTCTTTGTGTATATTGTTTTCCTTACTTGAATAAGAAGCAGTTTCGTAATATTTTAATGAATGAAAATTAGAATTAAAATTATTGTTATCTAGTTCTTTATGGTAGGCACCAAATTGTTTTATCAATAAAAACAATTAAAATTTTGTTAAACGAAATTAAATGTTAATTACTTCGATTCTGGTAGTATAGGATATCTGAATTTTTATTAATTCAGTTGAATTAATAATTATAAATATTGTTAATGCTTATGCGTTGGACTTATTAAATTCTTGATAAATTTCTTCTCACTGTAACAGTTTTAAATACTTACTTTTATTAGTATTCAATTTGAATTTCGTTCCAAATGTACGTGTTGCCAACCTCTCTTTGTTGATAAAAAATAACGTTCAACTATTTGCAAAATAAAGATACCATTACACCAAAATGAATTCATTAACCAATTACAAATCTTCAATACTGTTTTATTTCTATCAATCTCTTATTTTCTTTCTTTTATAACAAATTTAAATAATTTTATAATCATTAAGATTGCTCCGGCTATGTTTTCAAATGTTCAGTTGGTTGCACTAATTCCCGTATGTCTAATAGAATACACGTTTCTTTTATTATTCCTTATTTTCTCAGGTTACAAGTTCTTTTGACTACAGAAATGTCAACAAAAATACCTTTTGTGAAGTACAAAATAACATGTAAGTACAATTAAATATTAAGTGAATTAACAAGAAAATATAATTAATGTTACAACAGTTCGTTTTCAACAACGGTCAGTTTTAGGTTAATCGTATTTGTGTGGTTATTACACTTCCACCAGCTATATCACAATAAAATAATAGTTTATCAGTGAAAGTAATCTATAATTATCAATTTGTTTTCCTGCGTTAAAGTTTAGATATAATTTGTAAATGTGTGGAAAGTGTATATGTGAAGTGTAATTTCTCGTAATTATGAATGTTTTTTACTATTCAATATTATTTACAATACTTTCCATTAATAATGATTTCCACTTATTTCTTCCACTTTTAATACTTATTCTATATTTAGATATTATTATACTTCGTTTTTCTTTTATGTTAGTTAGCTATTATGCTTAACCTCAATCCAGTTCGTTGTAGGCTCCGTTTTTTATATATTCGAGTTGTATCTAGTCTTAATGTTAACTCTTCGAAAACCACTAACGAACTAATAATTTTTCATATAAATTTTGGGTTGTCAAGATACAAAGTGTAAAATTCCTATTGGTGGAAACCTTGTAACATTGTGTTGTCATGGTTTCTGTTTTTGGACCCAAAATGAAAAAATTTCTTAAATTTAATACAATTATCTTATACTAGCTTCAATCTTAAAGATACTAGTACCATTGAAATACTTTTTGGATATAGATTATTTTGATATTTCATTTGATTAGTTTTTGTCCAGTAGTTCCAAAGTTACTAGTTTGACAATTTTTTATTACTCTTATAAATTTACTAGCTGAAGTACCCGTTCTACCCCCGGGTGGCGAGCATTTTTATTGGCACATATTGATAAAGCCACGGCAGGCTATGAAGTTTAATTATTGGGCGAAAACCTCTTTGTAGACCACATTTTTGGTGTAAACTCTGTGGTCTTTCTTTAGGTTGCCTTGTTGGTCAGTTCAGAAGACTTTTACCTTGACTCGCTGAAAGGACTTTGTTCTTGAAAATGCAACATAAAGTTGTCCATCACTGAATACTGGAGATGGCAAATAAATACCAACTGAATCCAGTGTTTGTCCTTGGCTTTTGTTGGTGGTCATAGCAAAAGCAAGTCTAAATGGAAACTGTTTTCGTCTTAATGTAAAGGGAAGGTCAGGGTCACTGGGTGCAAGAATAACTCTTGGAATAAATACCCAGGTACCTTTAAAAGATCCGGCCAGGATTTCACAGTCAATGACTTTTGACATCATTTGCTTGACGACCATTCTGGTGCCATTGCAAAGACCTCTTGTTGAGTCAAGGTTTCGTAGCAACATTTCTACTGCACCAACTTTTTTAATTTAATTTTACAATTAAAACATATACAGAAATATAGGACAATTACAAAATATATAGACGTATCTGTATACAAAATTACAAAACATATCAAGACAATCGCATAGTAAAAACATTAAAAATTATACAGTCGATGCCGGTAAATATCATTTGTTTATTTACTTGTTACTACGGTAATGAATTCTGGTCTCCTATACCGATGACTGACACACTACCTACCGCGTTATATTATAGATTTCAAATTAATCCTTTTGTATACAATTTGCTTTCCTATTACTACAAAATACAATCTGTGATAATAAAATACAGTATGACACTGGTTACTGTTGTTTTTTCATAAAGTTTTTTCCAAATTCCTTAATTTTTCTATAGCCCTAATATATCTTATGTTCATAATACATTTACAATTACAGTTTCCTTCATTTTTTTGAACATTTAACCTTCTTAATACAATTACAATACATAACATAAGTTAACACAAAACAATTAATTATCAATAACTATTTTAAAACATATTATGACTCTTATTAGCCTTCTAGGTCAAAGCCAACCTTCAAAACATAACATTCATTGCTTGTCATAGTTATAATTATTCACAAAGTAACTTTCATCTTTACCTACTAACTTTAACACACAAAAATAATGATTATTTCATCATCCATCATCACTTACACTAATTTATTTACATGGATTTCACCTATTTCTGTTACATAGCCTTTTTACTGTTCTACTCTTAGACAGTACACATTTTCTTCTTTTAACTTGATTTTCACTTCTTTTGTTTACATTAGTTAGTTCACAGTACTATTTCTTTAGTTAGTACTCTGGTTATTACGTTTATCCACTACTAATACTAGTGTTACATTTTATATTATATTTAGTTTCTTAATTAGGCTTATAAGTATGTTTTTGTACTTCAACCTTGTTTATCATTATTGTTTATTTTGGGAGAATGAATCAAGGAGAGGGGAAGAAACGTAATGTTACAGTGTTACTGTGTTAGAAGCATTGTATAACACATTAAAAGTTATGTTTTCCTCAACCACGGCTTTTATTTATTTCAGCAGTAAACTGAAAACCAAAAACCGTTGTCACCTAACCTCACAAATAAAAACAACACGTATTTTCGCTTTGCATTAAGTATAGGACTATTTACAATTAGTACACTTTTTCTTTTCCACATCGTAATATATCGATACAATAGCATATTATATAAAACATCAAAAATATACTGCAGGAATGGTTAAGTGTACAGTTCCGATACCGCTAAATAGCTTTTGCTTATTTACTTGTTACTATGATAATTAATTCTAGTCTTCACGGTGTTGTTGACATCATAAGTAGTAGTATTTAATATATTTCATTACTTATTCATTGCATCATCAAAAATACGTATAAACATAAATTTAGAATCGTTAAAGAAAATCACAAAATATATAGACGTATCTGTATATAAAATTACAAAACATATCGATACAATCGCATATTAAAAACATTAATTAAAAACTGCAAGAACGGATAACGGTACAGTTCCGATACCGCGAAATATCATTTGTTTATTTACTTGTTACTATGGTAATTAATTCTGGCCTCCATGGTGTTGATGATATCTTTATACGCGTCAACGGGAAGGCATAATTAAAAGGGCCTAAATCGTGTGAACGGGGCAAAATATTAAATTCCAAGTAGACAGTATTTTTCGCCTTGTGTCAAAGGTTACCTGTACAAAATTTGATGGCAGTCGGTGTAACGGTGTGGATTTGTATTCATGACCCATAAGTCCTCAGACTTTGAGTTTTATAGATATAGATTTATATGTAGATGTAGATGTATGAATAGATATAGACATAGCTATGGAACACTTTGGTTTCTTCTAAGTGAATACAACAAAAGTTAATTTCCCTCATGTACGTAAATCTGACAGGTTTTATCTGGTAGAATAAAATACATTATTGTCCAACCGAAAATACATGCGTTTAGGGTTGTTTTGCGTTTATTTGTAACATATAAATATACACAATGTACGCCTCAGCGCCAAACAGAGGTTGAAATATTAATTGCCCAACAACAGCTGACCGCTGGCCGTAAACTCTGCGGCCCCTCGTCGCGGTTTAATAGGTTCATTTTACGGAACCCCTTCAGCTATTCATACATAAATTAACCTTGCCTATTACTAAATTGACATTGATTATACTAAATTGTTTTAATTAAACTGGTAAATGTAGTTTCAATTATATTAATTACAATACAACACTGTTTCCAGTAATACCAAAGAGGAAATTAGGAACTAAGATCGTTGTTTCTTTTTTAACACTACCCTGCTCCTTGTAACGTACCATGTAAGGCGAGAACACAGACGCACTCGCGCTCTATAACATCGCAGCTCTATTGTACAGAAAATGTTCTGATTGGCACGTTTACAATTTACGTTAAAACCAAAAATTCTACTATTTTTAGCGTCATGTGATCTTCTAATTATGGGTTTCACTAAGTAATTCGGTCTCTAAGCAGGACACGTTCATTCCACAAATATTGTTGAAGAGTATAGAAAACAGAAGCAATTATTTCTGCGTGGCTTCCACGGGGGAATAGAAGGCTCTCCAACTTTGGTACATCATACTTCAATACAATGCATAGTGAGAGGTTTTCAGTCAGTTTTTGTTTCAACAAGCTAGTGCGACGAAATAAAAATAGAAAAATTAATTTAAACTGCTTCATGCAATAAATATACTTCAGGAAACTAATGCCGCAGTTCAGTCAAGTAAGAATCAGTGAATTCCATTTCTCATTTCCATGCAAAACGTCTTTCTATAAAATAGCTATGAAGTGGAGGCTGCTGTCTATATAGAGGTTGACAACTTCGATACACCGGTTAGCGAGAAAACACGAACCTGTATGGCCATAAATGAAACTAATATAAAAATTAAAAAAAAGTAGTATAATGGAACAAAATAACATAGGCCCTTTCTAAAGTTTGTGTGTAGAAAGTAGCTAAATTTACGATTATATAATAACAACAATAACGATAGTAGTAGTAGTAGTAGTAGTAGTAGTAGTAGTAGTAGTAGTAGTAGTAGTAGTAGTAGTAGTAGTAGTAGTAGTAGTGGTGGTGGTGGTGGTGGTGGTGGTAGTAGTAGTAGTAAGTACACACAAGGCTCACGCTTAATAATACTTAATCATGATCGCTTCATAAAATAAATGTATTTTGAAGTCTAAGTATATTCTTTTCTGTAAACAATAAGTAAGTACAGAATTTTGTGAGGAATCAAACATCCAGAACTAATCATTTTAAGTATTAAAACATGCGCTCGCGCGTACGTACAACCTCCGGTTTCAGCTGAGGTAAGTTAAGTTACAACTTACCTTCTCTAAAGGTAAGCTTTAATCTTCATCATAATTCCTCTGTAAATATTTCTGTCATTGAATACGTTTCTCCTGTTCTCCAGCATCCGCGGTCTCTTTGGTTCCCCTTCTTTTTGGACAAATTGTTACTCTCGAGTAATGTTTTTATTAACGTGCCCAGAAACATTATTAATGCTGAAACAACAACAAAATTATTTTTCCTGATTATCTAGGTAAATAGGTTAGGCAGCTCGTAAATTGCATTTTACCATGAGCACTGGTCCACAGATAGATAAAATGACTTCTATAAAATTTAATGTACTTAAGTAACATAAAAGACATTTTAAAGAAGAATATTTGCCAAAAAAGTATTTGATGTAATATAATTCGCTCTACAGATTAGACCAAATCACAATACATTTGTTACTTATCGAGGTACACCGATAACGTATTCACTGTTTTATTGTACCGAAAACTTATAAATCTGATGCGGCATGACGTTGTTTATCATCGATGTCATGTACCGCATATGTTATCAATACATTATCAAAGATTTTTAAGACTTTTCAGAAAAATATTGGGTTAGAGTTTTGTGTATAAACACCGTATGGTTAAAGTGGTTAACGTCGCAACTGACTGAGATGTAGGTTTTTCCGAAATGATAACATTAGACTACTAAATTAAAAATAAATGATCGCAGTTGTTCAATGTAAAAATAAATTGTCGTGCGTTGTATGGAGCAGAGTACTCGCAATTCAATATTGTGCCGTACAATTTGTCGGCCAATTCGTTTGATGAGTTTTCGTTCTTATACATAAAGAACACCAACCTCGTGTGCTGATCAAGTTCATTAATTCATTCCTCTGCCGCTACAGTCCACGATGAGCCTTGGCCTCCCCGACTAGTCTCCTAACATCTCGGTCCTCCAACCTCCGCCTCCTGTCCCCGATACCCATCCTCCTGAGGTCATCTTCTACGTCCTGCAGCCACCTTCTTCTAGGTCTTTCCTTCCTTTCCTTCTTTGCCCATCTAAGAATCTTTGGGATGGGCAAAGATTTGCCTTGGGCATTCTGACGTCCTCCATACGCATCATGTGTCCCAACCAGCTAATCCTCATAGACCTGATGAACCTCAATATGTCCTCGCCATCTATCAATTCCTCCAATTTCCTATTGTTTCGTATCCGCCATTCTTCACCTTCCTTCACTGGTCCAAAGATTAATCTTAGAATTCTTCTTTCAAAGACTCTTAAATTATATATATCACTATTAAGTAGTGTCCAGATCTCCGCAGCCTACGTCACAACTGGTTTTATAAAGGTCTTATATAATCTAAGTTGGTTCTTTTGCTGACTAAACTGGATCTGACAATTTTCTACTGGGCATAAAAAACTATTACCACTCATTATGCGATTTTCAATCTCATTGCTGATTTTGTTCTCATTGTTTATGGAGGCATCCAAATATTTGAATTCCCGGTCCCCATGGAAAGTATGCCATCCTACACTGAGATTTTCAATTCTCATCCTTCCCTCTGCACTTAATGCTTTCATAAATTTTATTTTTTCTTTATTGGCATAGAGTCCTACTTTCTGGACCTCCCTTTCCAGTTCTTCAAAGGTTCCTTTTAAGGTGTTAACGTTTCTGGCCACCAGTACCACATCATCTGCTTATGCACCCATCTGCCTCGTTTCCTGAAATATATGTATGTGCAGATTAAGTAACTCATATATATTTAATTACTAAACGTGTTGCGAATTGTTTGGAAGCTGAAACAAATATTACTCACAAATTGGCTACAAAGACAAGCAAAAAATTGCGTATGGGAATTTTCAGTTTTCATTTGGTGCTTATAACTTCTTCTCATTACTAATTTTAAATAAGCCTGCAAAAATAATCAGCTAAAATACTGATAAATTTAAAAATTTTGCTATACATAGTGTTATATTTTTTTACAAATTAATTTTTCATTCATAGTCGATTATTAGTACCTGATTAATTGTAACTTTGTTTGACAAAGTGTTATTATTTTTGGTGAAAACAAAATACTTACTTTATTATTATTTAACCTTTTTGAAAATTGGTTATAAACGGTACAAGTAAGCCTCCATTAGAGACAGGCGTGTTACTATTATAAAATACATCAGGCAAAAGTGATTTAACGAGAGCTTCTGTTGAAATTCATGCCCAGTAATTGTTAAAAGGATAATTATGCAAATAACCGGATAAATTACAAATAGGTATGAATAACTGTATAACAACGCTGCGTTAATTAAGCACATAATAATATGGAAACAGAAAACTTAAACGCATGAACCGATTTTTAACCGAGATAATTTTGGCGGAACGCCCGTGGGCAGCCGGTCAGTTCTGATTAAAATTACCAAGTCGCATCCCCTCCTTTTCCATGTTTAATCTCTATTTTTCCAATCCCCTTCTCTTTTTTAATAACTTTGTCAGTGCAGATATGAAGCCTCCCCGCCAGTATTCATTCACTACGTAAAAAGTTTCATTTATCCTTGTTCTAACATTTTAATTTAACACTGTATTAATTCAGTCCCTTCTGGATTTTACTACGTAATTCTGAAAAACCAATTTTTATTATGCGTCTATTTAAATATGTAGACATTCATAATCTGGGAAAACAGAAAACCTGATATGATGAAAGTTTTACACAGGCACGTCGACAGATAAAACACAATCGCGCATGCGCAAGCTCGACACTTAACAGAATACGTACATGGCTCCATTCTTTGTGGGCTCAGCGTATTGAGGATTTACAAATTTACAGAGTAGATACTAAAAATAATTAACAAACTTGTGTATTTCGCTTTTGAAACACCGTTACATAGATGGTGATAATCTTATACAGCACATAAATCTTCATGGAAATTTTTTAGCACATGCAAGTTGTAAAACAATTATTAGTCGTAATTTTTTAATATGTCAAAAACAACAAAACGTAACTGAATGACTTGCCTTTTTGTATCTGACTTTACCCCTGTTTCGTACTGATGACTCCGGAAAAGTTTCTCCAGCCATTCTATCTGCAGGGAGGAATACATTTCAACAATACAAATACAAATTATTTGATATAATTTATGTTTGTGGAGCCCCATGTTCTTTGGGACGCCAAAATGCAACACTGCCACACAATTTGATAATTTAATTTAATCTAATTTGTGAAGTGTTAACACTCATTTAACAGTACTGATCGTTGTTTATATAAATAGGGGTTCAGGTGTAATTATAATAAGAGTAGTCCTTTTAGGCATCGTAATATGTTTTCATTTATTAATTCAAACAAACACAATAAAAAAAAAATAATATAATAGTAATATTTACTTCGCCATAAAATATTCATTATCTATGGTTTCAATGTTTCTTTGCTTGCCGTGCTCTCATCATAAAAATAGATTTTATGTCTTAGATCTTATATTAGCAATTCTAAGTAAAACATTTCTTCGTTATATTATAATTTCTCGACTACTCTGTCTGAATGTGTGCGTTATAAATTTGTTAATATTTACATTCTTATTCTATACTTGACGTACCTTTTACGGCTTTATAATAATTTTAACGAAACTAATTGATTATTTCCAATTACTTTACTTTATGTGTTTTCAAGGAAAAATTTAAATAAATTAAATTAATTGTTAATTCTCCAAGCAAGGATTTAAATTATCTTTAAATTTTTTGTTCATCATAAAAAAATATCATTAAAGAAAATTCTGATTACAAGTAAATTACATTCTCTTATCTCTATCTACATAATATTTCTTTAATTTAAAAATGTTTTTATTAGTGTCTTTCAATGTCTTTATTCTTTGATAATTATAAATTGGTTTTTCGTCACCTCAAATTCTGCAGATTGTCCCATGTCCTCCAGTGATCTGTCGGTCCTCTCCTACTGTATGTCCTCTTGCATTTTCTAGTTCCACTGGTCGTCCTCCCGTCTCTCGTCCTTCATGGTCCCATCGGCTGGCTGTAGAATGGAATGACGTGTTGCTCTGGATCGGCTGCTGTCGTGATATAAACCGCCTCTATTGCTCTGCGTATCGTTCCTCTGCTTGATGTTCTCTCGCCATCTGTCTAGCGTGTAGATGTTTGTAGTTGTCGACTATTTGTAGACGTCCGATACTTGTAGTTACAGTTCTTCTTTTTTATTACTTTAGCTAACAAATTTTGAGTAATACTTTATAGTTTATAATAAAAGATCTTGTTGATGTTGGCCATAGCGTCTAACTATGTCTGAAGTAATTAAAAACTTTCGCGTTTCTGACGGACATAGCATACCGCTGCAATTGAAAACTGATTGAAGAGTAAATTTGGCTCTCCTGGGCTGTATTTATATTCACCAAAAAAACCACACCTGTCTCTACAGAATTCTGCAGGTCCAAAGCTGTTCACGGCCTCTGTTCCCCCACTCTCGTCTCATTTCAAATATTCGCACATTTTCGCCAATCGCAATGTCTAATGCGGATTTCAAGGTGATCTAACATTGTCTAATTTAATTACACATATTATACGTAATTATCATAATGATCGCATCATTATTGTAATTACTATGCTTTAAAAATCGCACAGAATTCGCACTGATCGTCAGAATTACATAGAATTCCCACTGCACATGTGTCTGAGTTTTACTCATTTTTAGAAGTTTTTACACTCTTTCTAATATTTATGGTTTGCTTAAAATTAAATAATAAAATCTTAATTTAGCATTTATTTGGGGTGAGATTGCAAACTTTAAGGCTCGAACAGGCTTCACGCACACACTCTATTTACTTGCGTACACGCTCTCAGCGGCAATCGCGTGATGTTTCTGTTGATTCATGTTTATAAGGCAGCTTCCAATTTCACACCTGCTTGTCTATTACATATTACTAAAATTAATTTAAATATTTATTTTATTTCATATATGCGCATTACAGCATATGCTTGTATTGTCGCAATATATTTTTTGGAATACCTCAAAATAAATGTTTTTGTATATTTTATTTGCACGTAATAAAATTGGTTTAAGTAATGAGCGAACAACACATCTAATCCCGATATTAACATTTAAAACAAAAACATTAAAGCAATACTTGAAACAGTAGAACTGTAAGACGAAACAAGATTACATGAAAGTAAATTACAAGAAAATTATACCCGACAGAAGTAGGCCTATCATTTTTCCTTGTATGATTTCCTCAGAAGGAGAAAACTTAAATAATAAGTTTGTTACCTTTGTTAAGTTCGTACGTTTATAACTTTAATAATTTGAATCTATCTTGAAGGAAAAAACTATGAAATTTGACCCGATCACAAGAAGAAATAATAAATGGGTAAGAGGTGATGTGTAGAGGAAGACAAGTGTGAAAACGTACATTCCAAACCCCCATGCACATGGAAACGTTGATGAATACTGAGTCAGTAAGTAAAATCAAACTATGATTGCATCGAATTCTACTGTTTGCAAAACAATTATAAGTCACTTACAAGATTACTTGTGTATTTAAAAAATTGAATTGTATGAATTGTGAATTGAATTACTTGTGATTTCTCTCTCTCTCTCTCTCTCTCTCTCTCTCTCTCTCTCTCTCTCTTGCCTAACTGCTTTAACAGTTTTTCTACTTCCTCCTATTCTGAATCAATCTTTTCGTCTCCAAATACTTACATTTTACATTCTCAACAATATTCCTCAGTATTACAGTCTTTACTTTCCCCTGTAGTTCTTTCCTTCAATATACCCTCCATCACTGAGGTCATTAATCCTGGATGTTTCAACGAGTGTTCCAACAACATGTCCCGTCTTCCTAATTCCTAATGTTTGAAATAAGTAGAGGGAAAATGACAGTTCAAACTCACTTTCACTTTCTATCAGCTTATCACTTTCACTTTCTACAGGACCACAGCATCCGCGACTTTTTCGCGTATATGCCGTCTTTCGCGAGCCTAGATCACTTTCACTTTCTACTGGACCACAGCATCCGCGACTTTTTCGCAGATCTGTGTCAAGATCCGCGACTTTTTCGCGTATCTGGACCACAGCATCCGCGAATATAATTTTTTATTTTTTTATATGCCGCCTTTCGCGAGCCTAGATCACTTTCACTTTCTATCAGCTGGACCCGCAGCATCCCAAATGGACCATAGCATCCGCGAATATAATTTTTTTTATATGCCGCCTTTCGCGAGCCTAGATCACTTTCACTTTCTATCAGCTGGACCCGCAGCATCCCGACTTGATGCATTATAGTGTATATATTAAATATATGATCAGGGTTACCAACCTTGCATGAGTTCAAATTTGTTGTGTGTTATAATGTATATTAAATCTACATGATCAGGTTTACCAACCTGTGGTGGGTGGTGGGTGGGGGTTTCCGACTTGATGCATTATAGTGTATATATTAAATATATGATCAGGGTTACCAACCTTGCATGAGTTCAAATTTGTTGTGTGTTATAATGTATATTAAATCTATATGATCAGGTTTACCAACCTATGTATGGGTTCAAACTTGATATGTGTGTGTATTAAAATATATGATCAGGGTTACCAATCCTGCATTATTGTGTGTATAGAACAGATCTGCCAACATTTTTCTTCGGTGGGAAATTCAAACTATATTAGCAGACGCATTATAGTGTATAGTAAATTATATGAATGTTGACGTCTTCGATATCAACTCTCTCTCTCTCTCTCCCCTCCTCTCTCTTTGTCTCTAGACACAGTTATCGATCACGATATAAACTCTCTCTCTCACACACTCTCTCTCTCTCTCTCTCTCTCTCTCTCTCTCTCTCTCTCTCTCTCTCTCTCTCTCTGTTTATGTCATCGGTTTTACATAAGCGTCGTGCTACTTATGGATTATTGTAAGTAGCGATACTAAAATGTAATCACCAGGAAATATATTTATCACCTACCTCGTTGCGTCCTACTTCTAATTTTGACACATGACAGTCATTGACCACGATTTAGAAATTAATATACTGCCAAGTCTGTGTGTGTGGTAAAGTGTTACGCATAAAAAAATCTCCTTGAAATAAGGTATTTTCAAAAGTTTTGTGTACACATACACATACACACATTGTGTATGTCTCTCTCTCGCTGCAAACGTTGACAAGAATTCCCTTATTCAAAGCGATTTGTATGTGTACACGAACTTAAATATGGTTTACAGACCATCGTAATTTTAAAAATTCATTTTTGCAATAATTAAATATATATATCGTAAACAATGAAATAATAATAATATTTCGTCATTAGAAAGTTATATTCAGTGTGGTAATTAGTGATAGAAAGATTAACTATGTATGCACACACACACACACACACACACACACACACACACACACACACAAACTTAAATATGGTTTACAGACCATTGTAATTTTAGAAATTCATTTTTGCATTAATTAAATATATATCGTAAACAATTAAATAATAATAATATTTCGTCATTGTAAGATTTTAATAAAACAATTATCAGTTTAAATAATAATTTTCGTGATTGTAAGATACAACCTGCAAATTATTAAAATGTCTCTCTCTCTCTCACACACATTTCTGATTACTATACAAATAATTGCATGCATATTCGGAGGTTTATAATGAAATAAATTAAAATAAACCATAATTTGTTGTAAATAATTAAATATATATTTACAACACTGTACACAAACTTAAAATATAGTTTACAAACCGCTATAATACAATTATTCAAAAAATACATTTTACATTGATTAAATATATATATCACAAACAAACATTGTTATATATAAAATAAATACAATATTAATAATAATATTGTTTTAAATGATTAAATATATATTTACAGCACTGTACACAAACTTAAAATATAGTTTACAAACCGTTATAATACAATTATTCAAAAATACATTTTACATTGATTAAACATATATATATATATATATATATATATAGCACAAACAAACATTGTTATATAAAATAAATACTATATTAATAATAATTTTGACATTGTAAGATTTTTAAATAATAATTTCACGGCTGTAGATACAGTTCACAAGGACGTTTATCTGTAACATAACAATACAGTCGATATTAGAATCACTGATACGATAAATATTCAATTATCACATGCACACACACACACACACACAGTTAGTGGAAAGAATCAAATGCGTTAAGGAAGTAAACTTTTTCAAGTATGTGTCATTTTTCATAAGTTAATGTACTTTCAAATAATTTCTAATCAAACCAAATATTATTCACTGGAAATTTGTAAATACTGCTTAGAATCAATGATACATTTATCACATAAGTTAATGTACTTTCAAATAATTTCTAATCGAACCAACTATTATTCAACGAAACTTTGTAGAATCAATGATACATTTATCATGTACATACAAATTCAATTATTAAAGTGTTAAGTACAGAGAGTTGAAACTACACACACATACACACATCAATAAATTGTTTGTTAACACGATTGCTACTTACGACGTTAGGACTCAATCTCTACTTGTGTTGTTTGATTTCTCGTCCCTCGATACACTAAATGTAGTTCTTTAGGTTTGATATGTCTGAGCTCCTCATTCGTGAAGACACCTGCATACCTCTTGGGAAGATAGACACGATACTGGTGGTCGCCATCCTCCAACGTAGCAAGCACAGAGTTCCCATATTTTGTGTCCACATTTGTTAAGACCATGATAGGATATTTTTTATTCACTGTCAATTCTGAACATCGTTTGTACTCGATAGCACTTACAGCATTAAACTTTACAAGAAACGACATTATTAGAAGAGAGAGAAAGACACTAGTGTACACGTCTGTATCAAGCGAGAGAGAACCAAACAATGACAGAATATTCGACACAAAGGACAGTACAATGTGATAGTGGTGGTGGTGGTGGTAACGTCGGTGTCCCACTTTCATTTACAGCTTTGCATGTATGAACATGTCCCACAGACGAAATTAGAGACACCAAAATATAACAATGTCATTAGGAAAGTCTACATTCCACTTTCATAAGGAAATAGTCACCGCTTACAGCTATGCATGTATGTACATGTCCACAACAGAATGAGAGAGATATAAATGTCATCATTCGCTGTGACCTACTTTCTAAATTTGTTACATTAAAAATGTTTGTTTAAAGCAAAAATCATGAATCATCCATTCCCGAATAGCATGCACCTTATAGTTGGCACATCGGTCAGAAGAATTGAAATGTCTAAGACATTCTGTTCCATGAAATAGATACGGTATGTTTTTAGGACAACCAAAGTCATCGAGATTGATAATATTATTGTGTATTATCTTTGATTGCAAAAAACGTTTTTTCTCAAAACCCTTCACAAACACATATTTATATATACGTGTATGTGATGTTAACAATGAAACAAGATTGTCGTACGGTGTCTCTCCTTCGCTCCATCTAAGTCTATGATAATTTGACGTTAACCAGTGGTTTGTCCTAACGTATTTTGGATTCGTAACGGATGTAGCAGGCGGAGTCAAAATCCAATGTCTACCAGCAAATCTCAGAACGTCCATGATTGACAGTTCCTTCACAATATATTTTCCGTTGTCATCGAAAAAGCACTGGAAGTCAATTATAACTGCAGTGTTATCCATAATACTGTAAGACAAAGAAACCACACACACATTACAAACTCTATATATATTATGTTTAAACACACAAATATCGTTGCGATTTTAATATGTGAACTTACGTTTACAGACGTCTGGACTGAAGCACCGAGAGACGTCAACTGACGAAAGAAACAAGTGTTGAGGGGGGTTACTATACATGGAGACAAATTTTTTTAGCAGGTGGGGAGGTGTCGTCGTTCTCCATGTTGATGCGTTGTATTCGATAATGACCGTATGCAAGCGTATCATGACCATTGTCTAGTATATAGCGCTTATCATCATACGGTGACAACGCTTGCTTATTTACGCGCATCGTGTACAGCGTATGATGATCGCTACGTAAACAAAGTGCACTGGTAGAAAACTGACAATGATCAGTGAGACTCTTGCGATACATATCGTGTCGTAGACTCCTCTTAATCGCAACTCGAGGCACACCTTTACATACACGTTTTTGACACTCTTTGGTAGGATCTTCGTGGGCCACAAGGAACGAATAACATTTCGCACGGAGACCCACGAATTCTCTAATAAGACGACCACACGTTTCAGCATAACGATAATGAAAGTCGAACCTTATCGTTTTGCTAACGTCAAGCACCGTGAAGCCGACATACACGGGACGGGAAAGAACAATGGATTTTTTACGGAGTGAGAGCCCCACCAGATCGTTCGTATAACGAATCATACGTTTTAGCCTAGGTGTGGAAACTAGTTTTTGAAGCCGTCGTTCATCCGAGACTAGTTCAAAGTCTATATGTTTCCGTACGTTCTCCAGCGACTTACCGTATACGGCGTTGTTCATCAGTTTGAAAAGGTCTTTTTCAAAGCTGTTGACGGCTGCTTGCCTCTTGCGGGTGTTGAAATCGATAAACGGTTTCAACCAAGCGCTTTGCTTAAAACACAACACCCTATGAGTCGCTTTCAGCTCTAAGTCAAGACTTAAATACAATTTCAAACTTCGATAATGGAGAACGTAATTTTGTTTGTCCTCCAAAGTTGTTAACAACTTCTCTACGGATGACCCTGATTCGTTATACGATGATCTGTATATACTCTCGTGTAAACGTTTGGAAAAGGGAGAAAGGATATCGGGTGTTACGCGCTGGCGCACAGGTGCAAGTGGGTAGTCGGAATGCAAGTCGTGTAAGGTATTAGGATAGTGTAGGTCGACTTCGAGGATGTACCCGATGTCGGAATCATCACTCACATTACGTACGTCCAAGGACTCGATTTCGTTACGATCGAGCCATCGGAAGTCTGCGTAAGGGAGTGGTTGCGACATGGCTGCACCGTATAAATTATTACAGTCCGTATACAGAATGAAGGAGGTCGGTTTCGATACATCGTACTGATCTGGAATCAAAGGATTGTTAGCGACTGCATGACGGTTGGATATCATCGCGCAGCCTCCGCAAATCCCAGACTCGACGAACAGATGTAGATTTATCTCTGTTAACAGCTCTAATTCGACCCCTGTCATTTTTAGCATCGCGTTCCAAGCGAGTCCGGGAAGCGAGTAAAAATGACACGGGTCCAAGCAGTAGTCGCGTAAGGCCATGTCTCGGAAACTTTCAAAGACATCGGCCAGCAGCATTACGTCTGTCAACAAATACAAATCGTGGTAATCTCCAAACGTACGCAGATTGAATGCACTCCACACGTTTTGTGCGTGCTCGTAATCTGCGTCCGAAATAGACGATTCCAACAACCGGTTATCAAAGTGTTCACGAGCGGGTAGACTTGTTTCGTTGAACCGATCAATGCTGTCAACGTACTCGTAAGGGTATACCCCCTTGCGTACGAGCAGATTGGTCTGTTCGTCGAAACCCCGTCTAAGCATTTCCTCTCTGAGCAAAGGAAATTGGCTCCCGGACGTGGACAGATTGGTAACGAGTGTGTCCAGAGAGCGATTAAGAAATTGAAAGGAGTCTACGAAACGCAAGGGACCCAGGGAGAACGACACGTAACGCTCACTAGATGTTGCAATGCAGGATACGTGTTGGTCCTTATATTTTCCTAAACCCTGCATTAAATGGTGGCAGTCGTAGCCACGAAGGTTGTGAAAGAAGACGGGGATATGACGAGGCATCTTGTAGCTTAGATTACAGCTATTGTGGGCTGCTCCCAAGAATTTCCCCGTAAGAAGACAATGATTGCGTACCTTGTCATCGTCTGTCAAAGGGCGCTCATACAAATGACAAACGGCGGCGTTAGTGAACACAACATTGTCATCATCGGACATAATTATTTGTACGTTATGTCGTACTACCTTCATCATATCCTCGGCGTCTTTCATCAACCACGAGAAGAAAGTGTCTACGACGTTTTCACCCCGATAAACTTTAGCCTCTCTCCAGAGTCTGTGTGTATGATCGACGATAGCATAGGAGAAACCTGACGGAATATGCATCGCTTCGTATGATGTGGACGATACAGGAGGAGAAGTTATTTTCTGACGGGCACCGTTGCTATCAACTGAGTAGAATTCACCTAACTCGTGCACTGTCGTCGGGACGTTGTTGCCAGGTGAACACGATTGAAGCGGAGTGATGAGGGACTCGAAGTCGGCGTAGACGGTAAAGGGTACTTTAAGACAGTGCCCGTAATTTTTAAATGACATAAACTTCTCCTCCTCTGTGGGCATTTTGGTTTCCTGCTCGCCGTAAGGTGTGCAGTAGGGGAGATGATCGGACAGACCATGTTCTGTGGAGAAACGATGCAGGCAGTAGTCGCAGTAAAATGATTGGCCGTCGTGTTTTGTAAGGGATGGTAATAATCTACTCATGTTACTGATAAGACAGTAGTGTTTTCGGCTATTTGTATCGGACAGAAGTAAAAGATTAACATGATGTAATCTGTCCTTATTGGGGGTAATTCTTAACGGATAAACCTCATTTTTTGATTCGTTTCTGATATTATCGTCTATATCATAGCCGAAAACGTTTATAGAAATGTTGGGATTCTGTGCTTCAAATTTAGAAAGTGAGTTTATAGAAACAGGGTACTCGATACCGGACATATTTAAGGTGTTTTTGAAGGGAGCGTATTTTGAAGCACGTTCTTTATTACGTTCTTGAGGGTGTATGTGAGCTAGTACGGACCATAGAAAACACATTTCATCTTGGGGGTTATTGATTTGACTACTGCCCTGGTGAGTGCAAGTTTTCGCGGGGTTGGAAGGTAGGAGGACGCTGCTAGAGGCCGGTACCGTCCAACAACTAGTTCCAGCTTCAGTACAGCATCCACCGACCATCCGCTCCCGTCACGGGTAAAATTGGATATGCTATTCATGATTTTATCATAGGATTCATCGAGTAGACAGTTCAACTCGTCGTTGTCGTCCGTGAGCAACGTACGACAACGTCCGTGGAAGATGGCGTCTTTGGTTACCTCTTTTTCTTCGCCGCTGTCACCATCTAACACAGTTTTAGTGAAACGTATCCTGCACGCAATATGCCATTTGTTACTGTGTAAACGTGCTTGTTCTGCCAGAATATCCTTGCACAATAAAGGTCGCACCTCAGTCATTATCGGTAATATATCTTGATCTTCTTCTTCTTCTGTGTCCGTGTACACAGGCAGGTAATTAAAAGTTGTGAGTGATCCTCTAATACTAGTGTTTCGCACAATATAAAATCGTGTCATAACTGAAACAATAGAAACACATGTATTAGCTAATAGGAATGATGAATAACATACACACACACACATTCATGTTTGTGGTAAATAAATATATAGTACACGTTAGTAATACGTTAGTTTATTGCAAACTGTGAAGATGGCAGCTACTCCTGATTTTAGCATTGAAAGTGAAAGAAGAAAATCGTTCAAGTATTGGGAAGTGACGTTTGTCAGCCCCGACGAGTTAGCGTTTGCTGGGTTTTACTACTATCCGCTAAATTATGATGTTTGTGGACATAGTATGTCATTCATAGACGATAGAGTTAAATGCTTTTGTTGCGGAATTGAATTAGTTCATTGGAGAGAAGATGACATACCTATGGTGGAACATGAAAAATTTTCTCCGTCATGTCAATTTCTAAACGATGTCAAGAGACAATACATTGGGGAGAAGGTAACAAACCTATGTCAGAACATGAAAAATTTTCTTCGACATATCAATTTCTAAACAACGTCAAGAGACTATCTTGTACAGGTTAGACAGAGTTAATTCATATCAAACAAATTTGGTTTGCTACATAATTATAGAGAGAGAGACAATTGGTATTTTAAAAAAATTTTACCTTGTTGAGGATGTTCCTGTTCCTGCTGATGTTGTTGTTGTTGTTCTGGATTCTGTTGAAGGTCGGACATGATGATATTCAGACGGGAGAATGAATACTGAAAAACAAAGAAACTGTTATAGATATACTCGTATATAGTATTTTTAACGCTGGTATTATGTTAGTGTATCTTAAACCATGAACAACGCACGCAAGACTATAGCTCTAGAGCTACACAGAGCAGCGAGAAGGAATTTCGTTAGGCGCCCGGTTGAATTGAAGGGTCTACACGACTTGTACCAGGCGGATCTTGTGGAGATGATACCATACGCTCGAGTGAACAAAGGGTACAAGTACATGATGACAGTGATCAATGCGTTTAGCAAGTACGCGTACGCTGTACCATTGAAAACAAAGACAGAAAAAGAAGTAAAGCACGCACTAGAGCCTATACTAACTGCTAATCGAATGAAATATTTACAGACGGACAACGGGAAGGAGTATTACAACAGCACAGTACAAGCGTTGCTAAAAAAGTATAATGTGAAACATTACTCAACCTACAGTGAGAAAAAAGCTTCCATAGTGGAACGTTTTAATCGCACACTGAAGACACACATGTATCGAGCTTTCAGCGAACAAGGACACTACCGCTGGTTGGATCTACTACCTACATTACTGAAATCGTACAACAATACAACACACAGAACCATTGGTATGAAACCTAGTGAAGTGAATGACACCAATGAACATATAGTGTTGGAACGAATAAGGAAGAACACAGCGCCTAAAATCAGTCCAACGAAACCACCCAAATTTAAAGTCGGTGACCGTGTTCGTATAAGTAAGCACAAAATGACGTTCGCCAAAGGTTATACGCCAAATTGGACTAACGAAATATTCACTGTAGATAAAGTACAATCCACTACCATCCCAGTCACTTATCTGCTAAAAGATTGTAACCCCTACTTCATCTTGAGTAGTTAAAACAAAAAGAATATTTCTTTTTGTAAAGAGGGGCCACAAGTTAATTAAAACTAGGCTAAGGCCTAGAGAAGCTAAAAATTGCGCTGGATCCAGTGAGACGGGACTTGCAATGAAAACTCAAGAATTAAATAATTAACAAATCCCTTTTTATTATTCTATCTCATAGCCAGTTAATAATAAATAAATAACAGTGATCTATAATTCCCCTTTAAATAGTTAAATAAAGAAGTATACTCTCTCAACAAGGCCACCTGAAAAATATTAATTGAATCCAAGAAAATAATTGCTATGTCACACCATCAAAGAATTGAAAATTTAAAATAATCATAATCTTGAAATAAAGCTTCCATTAAACTATTTAATAAAATTATAAAATTTATATTATGTGTTCCTTTTAAAATACTGTATATAAATTAATGAAGATAAATGATTTCATTCCTTTAATGATAAAAATAATTACTCAACAAATTAAATAAATTTTAAAGGTGACAATTCCTATACTTGCTATAAGGTTAAAGAAAATAAATAATTTCCTTAAAGAAATGATCAGCAACGATTATTGAGATAGAATACCTCCCTTAAAAAAAAAACTAAAAAGGATATATCCACATGACTACATGTGTTAACTTTCTGTTGTAAAAGACCTTGAATAATAAATCCCTATATCCCAAGTTCCCACCAAAAGTACAGAAAATGTGTAATATTTATAACCCCCAAAATGTACACAGAAATATACACACATAACATGTTCCACAAGACAAAAATACATTATACAATAGTATACATAAAATACATAAAGGTCTCTTGCCACGCCCTTTTTTATATTACCCTTCTGGTGTATATAAATTCTAACTTTTCTTTTTATAATAATCCGAATTAGGATTAGAAATTTACATTTATAATAGTACCCACATGGTGTGGGTTAATAGCACGTCATGTGTATAAGAGAATGCTAAAGCCCACAGTGCTCCCCATGACATAAAAATTTAAAAGTAAGTGCCTAAGTGGCTAAGTGCTAAAATACTTAATTACGGTGAGAAATAAAAATTGTTTAAAATAATTAACGCCCCCCCAGTTATCATAATTAGTATAAAGAATTTATATATACTTAAATAGGGCCAGTTAATGAAAAGAGAAAAATTGCACAATATTAGCACCTTATAAAAAAAATACACTTGGGTCAGAGACGGACATGTTCATTCAACTTTCGGCTTGTCTCAACAAACAAGTCTCGACAAACAAGTTGAAAAGTGTTTCGACATGCATAGCTTGGTTGAGACTAGTTAAAAATTCGCCTACCTCCCCAGTAATCTTTTATACAAATGAAATAAACTGATATTTTAAATTAAGAGAATATATATGTTTTTATGCATAGTGAATTGAACATGTGAAATTACTAATAGCAAAACTGACTTTAACTCTGTAGAGAAACCCCTATAATGAAATGAGTGGAAATCTATGTTGGATGCTGTCTTGTAACCATATCAGTCTCTGAACTGACAATCTACTATAAATATATTGAAATTTTACAATTAATTCTTTTCTTAGTGTACACACTAAACTGTCCCATCAATTGGGAATCCAAATGAATGTTTAACTTGAAAGGTAGAAACTGATGGTTATGTATAACTGGTGGTGCCATGTTGATTCTACCTGTTAATTATAAATGGTTGTTTTTCACCTGCTTATGGGTCCAGAAGGGTGGTCTTTTATTGGTAATGTGGCGATCTCATGATTGGCATTTGGTGTTGTTGTTGTGGTGATCTACTTCTCTTCGGTGGCGAGTGTGGAGCTTTTAAGATGGAATTCGTTCAGTCATGTAGCAGGACTTTGTCTCTGGTCGGCGAACCCTGCTCACACATTATATTTTTAGTGAGAGACCACACACAAATGCCCCCACTGTTTGGACACCCTCCAAAATACATATATAAAGACAACACCTAGTTATGTGCTACATAATGAAACTTGGTAAAATTATTTTGGCCAACATGCCTTATTTAAAACTCTCTAACAATGATTCTTTAAATACTGAACCTCACCTAATGTGAGTTACTTTTTGCAATATAAAAAATTTATTTTGGCTCTGTAACATCTTATAAACTTATTACTTAGAGTGAATATATATAGTTACCACGTGGTGAAGGATTTGTTTAAAACACATAGTTTTTTACTACACATAATTTGATAGGGACATCATTTATATTTAACGTGCCTGAGTAAGTTCCCATATATATGTATAAGGTTTTACTGCTATTCTTAGCAAAACCTTATATCACTCAATAACGACGCATTGTGCAATAGGTTAAGTGTGCAACACAATCTCGTTACATCGGTGTTAATGAAAGTTTAAACTTAATAATTTTGTTGTTAATGTACTTTAGGTTTTAGGGCCGAGATTCTGACACTCCAATAATCTAGTTTTATTAGCTTATAAAAACTTTACGAACAATTACGTATCGCGCAATGCACGATTCAACAAGTGGGCACGCTGACTCAGGCTTACTAAAAAAACCGTTTTCTCCCGTGAAATATAGTATTTAATAAATATAATGTAATCAAGACTCACCGCAGTCGTTTAAGAACTATTTTTCCATAGCTGTTAGAAGATGTAGATGGAATTAATTCTTCTCTCCACCGAAGGAATATACCACGAGGCAATCACTTAGACTTTCATGTAGAGACAAGAAAAAAAGGAACGCCGTCCTTCAAGTATCGCCCGTTATCAGTATTTAGCGACAGGGAGCACCACCTGGCTTTTATAATGCCTCAGCAAGCCGACAGATGGCGACAGCGATCGGGCACTGTAATAAGTCTCTCTTATTTCGATACAAGAGCGCAGCACGAATTATTGCTTTAATTCCGTACTGCCCTTAGCTATCAACGGTAGATACATTAATTTCGCATCGTTTTACCGCTAGGTATCGGTGCACTCTCCGATTGTAAAAATGACTGACATAGCTGAACGACAAAGTTCAGCACACCCTCACCCCAAAAGGGCAACATAGTTGCCCCAACGTTAAAGGCAAGGAGGGTACCCTGCAGTGTACCTCTCCCCAAAAGATACCGGTGGACGTCGTGGTTGGGTTGGCTCAGCTGAGCTTGCTCTCAGGAGAACAGAATTCAAAAAGGAAAATGAAAGAGACGAAAGAAGATATGTATTATGTAAGTGTGCGGGTGCTGCATGCTGACCTGATCAGAGTCCGCATACAGCACAAGAGAGAGAGACAGCAAAAGACAAAAGAAAGATTCCTAGCTATAGATCTTCTGACCTCCTGAGGCTCGCCCCCTTCTGAGACCCAACTTGATACCTACTACCCCCCTCTTTTCTTACTGAATTGGAAATCTCAACGCCAATGCAACCATCCCCATGCGACCCTCTCCGCCAGACCAATCCACAGGACCGCCCCAATACGTCACACTCTCTGGTGACCACCACCTACTCCTCCTGCTGCCACTCACATACGCGTCCGAAGACCAAAACAAGGTAACTAATACCTTGATATGTGAGCGCCCATAACTTCTGTCCACATATGGACTGACCAGCCATATGCTAAAACAAGGATTCACATATCCTTGACATATCTAACTGGTCATTAAAAAAAACATCCCTATACTAGGGCGGACGGCCCCTATTAGCCGGACAGAGAAAACCGCATAGAGGGCACGCGACCATCAATCCCTTCACTTGGTCTTCAATACTGCAGAACTAACGAGGGGGGTTTTACTTCAGTACGACCACGTCGAACAACCTACACTTAATCAAAAATAAACTACCACGGAAAGCAGCTAGGGAATGCGGCATGGCCAGGACTCTACAAAATCAACGACAAACTACAACAAAGAAAAATGAAAACGACACTAAACTCACTACCCACGTAGTCACAACTCTTCCAACTAACTTCTCTCTGACTCCTCTCGGATATTTTTTTTTCTTTTTCCTTTTCTAATTTTTATTTGTTTTTTGGTTTTTACTTTGTTTTCTGAGGGGAGGGGTAGGAAAATTGGGAAGATGATAAGGGCAAGGATCATTGAAAGTTCAACAGCTAGGACTAAGGTAAAGGACATGGTTCCCTCCGGTAATAAGGATAGGTGGAGAAAACCAAGGCTCGCGGAGGCAGGGGCGCAACCCTGAAGTAGATGGACACCACTGGGATTGTGGGGAACATCTACCCGCTACCCGTCAACCGCTTTGTCTCACCCTTTTATGACGAACTTTAGGAACCCGTTCCTTGTGGACATCACTCTCTGAGAAACTATCTTGTGTAGAGCAATACTGATTTATTTCATCTGAATTATAATCAAGGTAACTTACCTTTCTACATTTACCCCGATTTGGATTATCCTCAACCTCTAACTCCTCTGCTTCTATCTTCTTCTCTTCTACAATTTCCCCTGTTTCTATGTCTTCCACCTCTTCCTTTTTCTCCTCTATATAATTCAAATCACCATCATGACACTGCACATCTTCATCTTCTAGTTGCTCACCTGGTCCAGCTGAAACTTCTTTCCATTCCTCGGAATCCTCAACAATACTTACAGAAAGCGTCTGCACATCTTCACACACTACATCATTCTCACCCACAAACTCAACAACGCTGCCACCCAGTTTCTCCCCAACTTCTACCTCATCTACTTCTACCACACTTGCAGACTGGACATCCCCTAGTCCATCCGCGACCTCAGAAACACTTGCAGCCTCCCTAACACTTACACTTATACTCCCCTGCGTAGCATGTGCAGACCACTCTTCTGCCTCCTCCTTCGATTCCTCTTCTTCACCACTCTCAGCAACTACAACTTCCTCAACAGTACTCAACCTGGAATCCAGCTGTCCAGGTCCATGTGCAATGTCTAAATTAATTTCTCCTGACGATGGTAAAGCTCCACCGTCAAGTGACTTCTCATCTTCCGGCGTAGGCGATGATGATGTTATCGGCTCTGGATCCACCTTGGGCAGAAATGGATTTACCGGAACAATTACTGCGACCTTTGGTCGGACAGTATTTGAAGCAACACAACACCGGGCCATCTCCACGAAACAACGTGGACGTTTCCCAAACCTTAAACGGGAACTGTCTTGGGAATTCAGTCCTCCCATAATTATATCTAGGACTTCGGTGTCGGTCAACCCTAATCTTAATACCCGGGCAGCTTTTCGTATGTCCTGCACGTAGTCCCCCAACGCCTCTCCGACGGCCTGATAACGATAGAATAAATCCAACCTAAGCTGGGAACGTCGTGGAGGATATATGAAGTAATCCAACACTTCCCCATGAAAAGTGTCGACCGTGCCGCCCCGACGCCAAGTGTTGGTGACCTTCTCTGCCAACGTACCCCGGCAATACGGGTATATAAGGCACAAGACCTCCCCATCGGATATACCCGGATAGGCTGCCAACTGCAGGACAAGGTCCGAGAAAACCAGCAGCTGGTCCTCCTTAAATGCATCTACCACCGAAAATTTCTGGAGAACTGGGATGAGAGGGTGGGGCAATTTCTGTTTCTCCCGGTGGTCGGGGGACGACAATTTCTGAAAGCATAGCGCCGCCAGAATTACACAATTCGCAAAACACTATCAACAAAACACAACACCCTACAAATACCTAACACCTACAAACATATTGACAATAATAAGATTGGAATAAGAAAAACTCACGTACTGTACTTCCAAAGAGTAGACTGCGGGTCCACCTACCGATGCGAGAACTAGCCCACTACCTGAACTGCTCACACTCGATTACACCAGACAAAAGGAACGCGACACACACACAACACACACAACACGAAAACAAAACACCGACCAACGAAAATTTATTTTAACCATTTCTTAGGTTACCTCCGGCTACCATTTATCGGAAGAAACCGACTGCCGATCGGGCCATACCGCATAATCACAAAAAAAGCAACACCTCCCCAAACATGGGCAAGGTAACTCAAACTAACCAAGCACCGAACTGCGATAAGACTTGCCCAGGGATTTCCCCTTCTAAAATTTCCTACCACGTGGCACCATTCACTATGCAAGGCGGGCAAGTACATATACATATATTTAAAACCTTAAAACTAACAAACATATTTTCAACTTTGGGATATAGGGCCTTTAAAATTTTTCTAAGTTCTATTTGAACTTAACATTGTGAAAGTTCCAAAATATTTCCTAAGTTTGCAAGCCCCGTCACACCCACAGGACCCACGGGTTGACCCTCATCGTAACCACGCTCTGCTACCAAATGTAACCCCTACTTCATCTTGAGTAGTTAAAACAAAAAGAATATTTCTTTTTGTAAAGAGGGGCCACAAGTTAATTAAAACTAGGCTAAGGCCTAGAGAAGCTAAAAATTGCGCTGGATCCAGTGAGACGGGACTTGCAATGAAAACTCAAGAATTAAATAATTAACAAATCCCTTTTTATTATTCTATCTCATAGCCAGTTAATAATAAATAAATAACAGTGATCTATAATTCCCCTTTAAATAGTTAAATAAAGAAGTATACTCTCTCAACAAGGCCACCTGAAAAATATTAATTGAATCCAAGAAAATAATTGCTATGTCACACCATCAAAGAATTGAAAATTTAAAATAATCATAATCTTGAAATAAAGCTTCCATTAAACTATTTAATAAAATTATAAAATTTATATTATGTGTTCCTTTTAAAATACTGTATATAAATTAATGAAGATAAATGATTTCATTCCTTTAATGATAAAAATAATTACTCAACAAATTAAATAAATTTTAAAGGTGACAATTCCTATACTTGCTATAAGGTTAAAGAAAATAAATAATTTCCTTAAAGAAATGATCAGCAACGATTATTGAGATAGAATACCTCCCTTAAAAAAAAAACTAAAAAGGATATATCCACATGACTACATGTGTTAACTTTCTGTTGTAAAAGACCTTGAATAATAAATCCCTATATCCCAAGTTCCCACCAAAAGTACAGAAAATGTGTAATATTTATAACCCCCAAAATGTACACAGAAATATACACACATAACATGTTCCACAAGACAAAAATACATTATACAATAGTATACATAAAATACATAAAGGTCTCTTGCCACGCCCTTTTTTATATTACCCTTCTGGTGTATATAAATTCTAACTTTTCTTTTTATAATAATCCGAATTAGGATTAGAAATTTACATTTATAATAGTACCCACATGGTGTGGGTTAATAGCACGTCATGTGTATAAGAGAATGCTAAAGCCCACAGTGCTCCCCATGACATAAAAATTTAAAAGTAAGTGCCTAAGTGGCTAAGTGCTAAAATACTTAATTACGGTGAGAAATAAAAATTGTTTAAAATAATTAACGCCCCCCCAGTTATCATAATTAGTATAAAGAATTTATATATACTTAAATAGGGCCAGTTAATGAAAAGAGAAAAATTGCACAATATTAGCACCTTATAAAAAAAATACACTTGGGTCAGAGACGGACATGTTCATTCAACTTTCGGCTTGTCTCAACAAACAAGTCTCGACAAACAAGTTGAAAAGTGTTTCGACATGCATAGCTTGGTTGAGACTAGTTAAAAATTCGCCTACCTCCCCAGTAATCTTTTATACAAATGAAATAAACTGATATTTTAAATTAAGAGAATATATATGTTTTTATGCATAGTGAATTGAACATGTGAAATTACTAATAGCAAAACTGACTTTAACTCTGTAGAGAAACCCCTATAATGAAATGAGTGGAAATCTATGTTGGATGCTGTCTTGTAACCATATCAGTCTCTGAACTGACAATCTACTATAAATATATTGAAATTTTACAATTAATTCTTTTCTTAGTGTACACACTAAACTGTCCCATCAATTGGGAATCCAAATGAATGTTTAACTTGAAAGGTAGAAACTGATGGTTATGTATAACTGGTGGTGCCATGTTGATTCTACCTGTTAATTATAAATGGTTGTTTTTCACCTGCTTATGGGTCCAGAAGGGTGGTCTTTTATTGGTAATGTGGCGATCTCATGATTGGCATTTGGTGTTGTTGTTGTGGTGATCTACTTCTCTTCGGTGGCGAGTGTGGAGCTTTTAAGATGGAATTCGTTCAGTCATGTAGCAGGACTTTGTCTCTGGTCGGCGAACCCTGCTCACACATTATATTTTTAGTGAGAGACCACACACAAATGCCCCCACTGTTTGGACACCCTCCAAAATACATATATAAAGACAACACCTAGTTATGTGCTACATAATGAAACTTGGTAAAATTATTTTGGCCAACATGCCTTATTTAAAACTCTCTAACAATGATTCTTTAAATACTGAACCTCACCTAATGTGAGTTACTTTTTGCAATATAAAAAATTTATTTTGGCTCTGTAACATCTTATAAACTTATTACTTAGAGTGAATATATATAGTTACCACGTGGTGAAGGATTTGTTTAAAACACATAGTTTTTTACTACACATAATTTGATAGGGACATCATTTATATTTAACGTGCCTGAGTAAGTTCCCATATATATGTATAAGGTTTTACTGCTATTCTTAGCAAAACCTTATATCACTCAATAACGACGCATTGTGCAATAGGTTAAGTGTGCAACACAATCTCGTTACATCGGTGTTAATGAAAGTTTAAACTTAATAATTTTGTTGTTAATGTACTTTAGGTTTTAGGGCCGAGATTCTGACACTCCAATAATCTAGTTTTATTAGCTTATAAAAACTTTACGAACAATTACGTATCGCGCAATGCACGATTCAACAAGTGGGCACGCTGACTCAGGCTTACTAAAAAAACCGTTTTCTCCCGTGAAATATAGTATTTAATAAATATAATGTAATCAAGACTCACCGCAGTCGTTTAAGAACTATTTTTCCATAGCTGTTAGAAGATGTAGATGGAATTAATTCTTCTCTCCACCGAAGGAATATACCACGAGGCAATCACTTAGACTTCCATGTAGAGACAAGAAAAAAAGGAACGCCGTCCTTCAAGTATCGCCCGTTATCAGTATTTAGCGACAGGGAGCACCACCTGGCTTTTATAATGCCTCAGCAAGCCGACAGATGGCGACAGCGATCGGGCACTGTAATAAGTCTCTCTTATTTCGATACAAGAGCGCAGCACGAATTATTGCTTTAATTCCGTACTGCCCTTAGCTATCAACGGTAGATACATTAATTTCGCATCGTTTTACCGCTAGGTATCGGTGCACTCTCCGATTGTAAAAATGACTGACATAGCTGAACGACAAAGTTCAGCACAAGATCATCTAAACAAAGTGTTGAAAGGTGGTTTTTACGAGCACGAGATTAGTAAGTCCAAAGTCGGCGACGTATACCTAGTGGAAAAGGTGTTACAACGCAAAGGTGACAGAGTGCGTGTTCGTTGGCTCGGTTTCAATGGTAAACACGATGCATGGATACATAAGAAAGATCTAATATAAAAAAGGTGACAGCACGTTCTGAAAACAGTATGCTTTCGGTATTCACAAAGATGAAGATTGTACAGCAAGCAAACAAATTACCAATAAAGGATATGGACTTTTTGGCTGGTGACGAAGGCAGTGCTAATCGTAAACATGGCCCGCTATTACCGAACAGTATTCGCTGTATCGTTACAGGCCCAAGTTCCTGCGGGAAATCAAATGTGCTATTCAACCTACTGTTTGATGCCAACGGACTACGTTTCCGCAACGTATACGTGTTTTCAAATCATTATTTCAACCAAAATACAGAATGCTAGAAACAGTGATGAAATCACTCGCTGATGAAGGTTTAGGTTATCATGCATACAGCGAGAACGAAGAAGTCCCGCTACCGAGTGAAATCACTGGTCTGGACTCTATATGACGTATCGTGTGAAAGACAAAACAATATTCGAAAGTATTTTGCTATGGGGAGACATAGCGGTGTGGACACATTCTATCTATGCCAGACATATAGCCAGATACCGAAACAATTGGTACGTGACAACGCTAACTTGTTGATATTGTTCAAACAAGACGATCTAAATTTACGACATGCATACAATGATCACGTTAACATAGATATGAAATATGATGCTTTCAAAGACGTCTGCACGGAAGCGTGGAAGGATCGTTATGGATTTCTAGTCATAGACAAAACTCGTCAATAAATGAAGGTAGATATAGAATCGGCTTTGATCGATTCATAATTGTTTCCGACGAAGTATAAAAGTGGTTGCACTGTAGTAATATAATCAGTCCTCTTGCTAACACGCGATGGCGATGAATAAGGAGGAACGACTTGCGTATGATATAGATACGATAAGCGACAACATAAGGAAAAAATATCATGCATTACAACACGGTATCAGAGAAGGTGACGAGAAGTTTAGAAAAAATTACAGACCTATTCTGGAACCGTTAGAAGCTATTTCACGAAAGTTAAGTGGTGATATGATGGAGGAGGAGGAGGAGGAGGAGGAGGAGGAGCAGCAGCAGATAAAACAAGAAGAGTCTAAACAACAACACGTAATAACGGAAAACGAAAGTGGCACGCAGAGTCATAACGCTTCTCATTTCAGTGACGAGGACGCCTGGAACCCTAACTCTTCACATGTTAATGAGGATTCATTAGCAAACAAATATATGCGTTTGTGCGAATCGGCGGACTGTAAACGGATTATAGATCGTATGTATGGTGTTCCCCCGATACGAAGGTGGTAAATTTATGATAGGTGATTCAAATGTGAAAATCGATGACAACGACAACTTTCATGTCAAAGGAAAAATTTATGAAGGTACACCTGGTCTGTATGAACTTTTGTTTATGAAACTACCGAAAAAATACAATAAGGACGATATGAGGAAATATAAGTCCATACTACTAGCAACCAACGGACACAAACAAAAATATAAACACAATACGCGAATAAACAGTAACAGTGGCGTCAAGTACCGACTAGTAATATCTAAATTGTTTGCACGAAAACGTACAGGGAGTGGCTATATGGAGATGAAACCGAACACTGCAATCGATTACGTGCATTGGGATGATCCTAACGAGTTGGTTAATAGATTGAGACTGTTAATGGCGTCTCAAAATAGTGGTCATACTGGTCATAGGAATGAAATCGTTTCGATATTGGAAGAATTACGCGAAGTCGGCATTATCATATAAAAGCAGACGCACCGTTCTATAACCACCAGTTCTGCATAAATATGAGTGTAGACAAGTTCGGCAGTTCTGCATAAATATGAGTGTAGACAAGTTCGGTAGACACGACAGCGCTGTAAGAGTGCGAAAAGAAACTCATCGAAGTCTGCGTGAGGATATCGGTTTAGGAGTGACTAACGACGGTCACTTTGATGTGAAAAACAAAAAGATACGCAACTTGGGTGATCCTGAAAAGTTGCACGATGTTGTTTCTTTACAGTACGTAAAGGACGCATGCTTACAGTACAAGAACGACGCTACCGTAGACGCAAAAGATCATCGAATAATAATGCTAAACGATCCGCTTAAATCAAGAGATGCAGCCACAAAACGATATGTAGACGAGAAGAGTTTGAAAAAAGATCGTGCAGGTAACGTAATCGTTAATGACTGTCGACTAACGCGCGTGCAAGCACCTGTTGACTTCAAAGACGCAGTGAATTTAGAATTTTTACACACACACACAATCAGTTTGCAAAGCGATGCTTTCTACGCTGCCGGAAGAAAAATTACGAATATAGCGAACGGTGTCAATGACAAAGACGCAGTCACTGTACGACAAATGCACGAATTAAAATTACATATAAAGACCGAATTGTACAAGGTCACTCAGGTATTTCACGCTCATATAATCAATCTAATAAAGTTTGTCTATAAATATCAAGACAACGCGACACAGCGTTCAGTCCTGTCTGAATATATTGAAGAGGTGGGGCGTTTAATAGACGTTCTCGATACGGAAACGGAAATCAAGGATTGGAGATCTTTTTACAAGAATGCACGTACTTCGTAAGAAAAGAATGGGGCGTGGTGTAATTGGAAAAATACTTAAACACACTGTGCCCGCTATCGTTTCGTCAGTACCTACTTTGATTAATCGAGGGGTGGACGCATTACCAGTAGAATTACACCTACCCGGCTACCGATTCTGTGGACCTGGAACAAAACTCAAAGAGAGATTGGCACGTGGCGAGCGCGGAATCAACGAGTTGGACGAAGCCTGTCGCGAACACGAAATCGCCTACGCAAGGTACAAAGACAACAGTCGAAGACGTATAGCTGATCGCGTTCTTGCCGACAAAGCGTGGGAACGAGTGAAAGATTGGAAATCCGGTGTTAGTGAAAGAGCGTATGCTGCTGCTGTAGCCGCCGCAATGAAAGCGAAATCGGCAGTGGGTGGAGGGAGTTCGCGTAGCGGTTGCAGAAAAAAGAAGAAGAAGGGTTCAGGAATTAAACGTCAATCCGCGAACAAACGCAAAACGACCTGCAAACGCAAAACAGTCCCAAGGCATAAACGTAACAATAAAAAAAATATAGCGTCAGGTCTATACCTACGTCCTTACAGACAAAAAAACTAATTTGCATACCAGTGCGTGCATTGTCTGACAGTGATTTGTATGTGTACGCAAAACTTTTGAAAATACCTTATTTCAGAGGAGTTTTTATGCGTAACACTTTACCACACATACAACCATGGAAGAATGAGAGTGCAGTTGTTAATCTGGACAGTGCAGAAGGACCTGGTACGCACTGGGTTTGCTACAAGAAGCGAAACAAACAAGTTTACTACTATGATGCGTATGGTAATATGCAACCACCTCTTGAGCTGACACAGTATTTTGGAACCGACACTGACATTTACTACAATTACGAGCGTGAACAGCCACCACACACAGTTATCTGTGGGCATTTATGTTTGGACTTCTTAACGCGCGAGTGATCAGTAAGCGACAAGATGTCTTCGCTGTCGGTCACCTTAACAGGCACGAATGCTGCTGCTCTTGTATGTGACTTTTTTCCGCCTCTCGAACTAACAAACGGCGAATGGTATGTAGGTCTATTGGACTTTACTACATACAACAGTATACCGAACGTGATTGATGGAAAAAACAATGTGTTTCCAGTACTACGGGACGGAACAACGTGGGACTTGATAACGTTACCTACAGGTGCTTACGAAATCGGCGACATAGAAGCCTTCCTCAAAAAGCAGTTAGGAGACTCAAAGATTAGTCTACGTCCTAACAACAATACACTGAAATGTGAGCTGACTTGTGCACTGGATATTGACTTTCAACAAACAGTGTGCGGTATCGGTGATATGTTGGGTTTCAAGGAAAAGCGTCTGCTTGAAGCGAATAAAACTCACACGCCTGACGCCACAGTTAACATTATAAAAGTGAACAGTATACTGATAAGGTGTAATATAGCGCAAGGATCATACAAGAACGGTAAAAACGAGCACACACTGCACTCGTTCTATCCGTCAGTCGAACCAGGATTCAAAATAATTGAATCACCTACAAACGTCATATACCTACCTGTGAATGTGAGTCGTTTGGACAACATAACATTATCTTTACACGATCAGGACGGTGACGTAATAGATTTTCGCGGAGAAGTCATCACTGTGCGTTTACATCTAAAACGCCTATAGACATGGGCTTGTACTTTGTTTCTTCGCCACCGCTGCTACCACAGTCGTCAGTAATAAAAAAAGAAGAAGAAGAAAGATCAGTTAGGAAACGCATCAGTACTCGTTCGAAACTGAAACGATTAACATCAGTTAACCGTCGTTTCCTGATTTCACTGGGTTTTGTTGTTGTAAACAAGTAACATGGCGAGTGGAATATTATCTGTGGAGCAGCAACCGTTCTTTGAAGACAGTATCACACACTTTTCATTTCACTCACACGCACCGTACGCAACAACAAGATATGGAAACAATGATGAAATACGTGTGCCAATACAACAACAGGACGTCTTTACACTGCCGTCAGAAAGTTTCCTCTACATCGAAGGCAAGTTGGTTAAAAACCCTAGTGTGGCTGCAGATACTGTACTGAATGTGGAACTGGTGAACAATGCTATAGCATTTCTCTTTGAAGAGATTCGTTACGAGTTGGCCGGAGTGGTAGTGGACCATACCAGAAACGTCGGTGTTACGTCAACTATTAAAACTTTTCTATCACTCAACAACAACAAACGTGACGCAATGGAAAACGCAGGTTGGGTGGCGCCGACCACGAACATATTAAAAGTGAATGATGACGGTGAATTCAACTTTTGTATACCACTGAAAATGCTAATGGGATTCGCAGAAGACTATACACGCATCGTGCTGAACGTGAAACAAGAACTTATACTCCTACGCACATCTACCGACATAAACGCTATGGTTTTAGCAAGCGGACAAACGACTGCTAATTGTGTTCTTGAACTAGATAAAGTTTACTGGAAAATGCCTTATGTACATGTAGCTAATGCGTACAGATTACCACTGTTACGACTCATAGAGAAAGACCACCCGATAACTATGCCTTTTAGAACCTGGGAGTTGCACGAGTATCCTGCCTTACCACAGACTAAAAGGCAGAATTGGATTGTCAAGACCTCGAGTCAGCTAGAAAACCCACGCTTTGTTGTGTTAGCGTTTCAGACAGCAAGAAAGAATGTACTGGCGGCACATGCCGATGAATTTGATCATTGTAACGTGATCAATGCGAGACTGTTTCTAAACGACAAGTATTATCCTTACGATAATTTAAACTTGGATATTGGAAAAGACCGTTTTGCATTATTGTACAATATGTACGCCAGTTTTCCAAGTTCGTATTACCACCGTTTAGACGTCAGCCCAGTACTGACACCAGAATTATTCAAATCAAAAGCCCCGCTGTTTGTATTCGATTGTAGCAAACAAGACGATGCGCTTAAGTCTTCAGCAGTTGATGTACGTTTAGAATTTGAATCGTCAAGAATTTTCCTACACAGACGACTGCCTACTGTATGATACTACATGATTCGCTTGTAGAATATACACTATTGTTCAACACAGTACATAGACGTGTTTAAGTCTTATTTTATACATATTTTTGTAAATACTAGTTTTAAATATATTTTCATATTTGTAACATTATAATATTGGAGCTGTGTGTGTATGTATTTTAATTGTAAAACTAGTTTAGATATATTTTAATACTTGTAACTGTGTATGTTTTTTTTTTTTTTTAAATTGTAAATACTAGTTTAGATATATTTTCATACTTGTAACAATATAATCTTGGAGCTGAGTATGTATTTTTAATTGTAAAAACTGTTTAATATATTCTTGGAGCTGTGTGTATGTATTTTTAATAAATGTATATATTACACAAACTTTATTATTATTATTATTTGTATAACCCACTCCATAATGTATACTTACTTACTTGCAACAAACTAGCGAGCGTTGTCCACACACACACACACACACACACACACACACGAATCCTTAAATGACGGACGTTGTATGCACGCTTAAAATTCAGCTATACCTAAAATATATCTTCAATTAGAAGTGAGGCATAATAATTTGATCATACACATACGCGCGCACACACACACACACATGTATTAAATTCAATAAATAATAATGCGCTTGATAATGTTTTAATGCACATAATTTTAGGAAAGTCTACATTCCACTTTCATAAGGAAATAGTCACTGCTTACAGCTATGCATGTCCACAACAGAATTAGAGAGATATAAATGTCATCATACGCTGTGACCTACTTTCTAAATTTGTTACATTAAAAATGTTTGTTTAAAGCAATTTTTCAGAAAAAATTGTAACAGACATAATAATTTAATCATACACACACACACACACACACACACACATACACACACATGTATTAAATTCAATAAATAAATAATGCGCTTGATAATGTTTTAATGCAAATAATTTTTACGTTTAAATAAAATCTGCACATACATTAAAATTAAATAAAATCTGTACACTTACCAAAACTAGTATGTGTTGTCTACACACCCTTAATGATGAAAGTTGTGTGTATACTGAAGACGTACAAACAGTCTTTCAACTATTAAAAAAGATGCAGAGATAGATTTCACGATGTATCAGCACATGCAGACGGTCAAATGAGAAATTGTCACTATAAAAATACGGTAAGAATATATTTTCAGAAATTGTAATTTGATCATACACACACACACACGCGCGCGCGCGCATGTATTAAATTCAATAAATAATGCGCTTGATAATGTTTTAATGCAAATAATTTTTACGTTTAAATAAAATCTGTACATACAATAAAAATTATGCTCAGTTTTTAACGTATTCAAAATGTTTCAATAATGCGCTTGATAATGTTTTAATGCAAATAATTTTTACGTTTAAATAAAATCTGCACATACATTAAAATTAAATAAAATCTGTACACTTACCAAAACTAGTATGTGTTGTCTACACACCCTTAATGATGAAAGTTGTGTATACTGAAGACGTACAAACAGTCTTTCAACTATTAAAAAGATGCAGAGATAGATTTCACGATGTATCAGCACACGCAAGCGGTCAAATGAGAAATTGTCGCTAATTTTCTGTGCGTATATATATTGTACACTGGTAGTGGGAGAAAGCTTGCATGTCCGTTTTTAGAGTAAATACTTTCTAATCCATAATTAATCCTAATTACTGTCAACGCTGCTAATGATTGACAGGTGGACGCCCGATTTAGACGACGTACACAAGGTTAATGACCTCTGGTTTAAGTTAGCGAATAATAATAACTATATCTAATTCAGTATCGTTGTGTGTGTGTGTGTGTGTGTGTGTGTGTGTGTGTGTGTGTGTGTGTGTGTGTGTGTGTGCATAGACTTGTTTCGTTGAACCGATCAATGCTGTCAACGTACTGGTAAGGGTATACTCCCTTGCGTACGAGCAGATTGGTCTGGTCGTCAAAACCCCGTATTTAATTATTTAAAACAAATTATGGTTTATTTTAATTTATTTCATTATAAACCTCCGAATATGCATGCAATTATTTGTATAGTAAATTAAATAAGCGGCTGAAATGAGATTTCTCAGGCACGTGGCAGGGTATGCTCTCCATGATCATAGAAGAAACACAGATATACGGTAGGAACTGAATATTATGAGTATACTCGACAGGATCGCCCAGTATCGGCTAAACCTCCGAATATGCATGCAATTATTTGTATAGTAATCAGAAATGTGTGAGAGAGAGAGAGAGAGAGAGAGACATTTTAATAATATGCAGGTTGTATCTTACAATCACGAAAATTATTATTTAAACTGATAATTGTTTTATTAAAATCTTACAATGACGAAATATTATTATTATTTCATTGTTTACGATATATATTTAATTAATGCAAAAATGAATTTCTAAAATTACAATGGTCTGTAAACCATATTTAAGTTTGTGTGTGTGTGTGTGTGTGCATACATAGTTAATCTTTCTATCACTAATTACCACACTGAATATAACTTTCTAATGACGAAATATTATTATTATTTCATTGTTTACGATATATATATTTAATTAATGCAAAAATGAATTTTTAAAATTACGATGGTCTGTAAACCATATTTAAGTTCGTGTACACATACATACAAATCGCTTTGAATAAGGGAATTCTTGTCAACGTTTGCAGCGAGAGAGAGACATACACAATGTGTGTATGTGTATGTGTAAACAAAACTTTTGAAAATACCTTATTTCAAGGAGATTTTTTTATGCGTAACACTTTACCACACGCACAGACTTGGCAGTATATTAATTTCTAAATCGTGGTCAATGACTGTCATGTGTCAAAATTAGAAGTAGGACGCAACGAGGTAGGTGATAAATATATTTCCTGGTGATTACATTTTAGTATCGCTACTTACAATAATCCATAAGTAGCACGACGCTTATGTAAAACCGATGACATAAACAGAGAGAGAGAGAGAGAGAGAGTGTGTGAGAGAGAGAGTTTATATCGTGATCGATAACTGTGTCTAGAGACAAAGAGAGAGGAGGGGAGAGAGAGAGAGTTGATATCGAAGTCGTCAACAGTCATATAATTTACTATACACTATAATGCGTCTGCTAATATAGTTTGAATTTCCCACCGAAGAAAAATGTTGGCAGATCTGTTCTATACACACAATAATGCAGGATTGGTAACCCTGGTCATATATTTTAATACACACACATATCAAGTTTGAACCCATACATAGGTTGGTAAACCTGATCATATAGATTTAATATACATTATAACACACAACAAATTTGAACTCATGCAAGGTTGGTAACCCTGATCATATATTTAATATATACACTATAATGCATCAAGTCGGAAACCCCCACCCACCACCCACCACAGGTTGGTAAACCTGATCATATAGATTTAATATACATTATAACACACAACAAATTTGAACTCATGCAAGGTTGGTAACCCTGATCATATATTTAATATATACACTATAATGCATCAAGTCGGGATGCTGCGGGTCCAGCTGATAGAAAGTGAAAGTGATCTAGGCTCGCGAAAGGCGGCATATAAAAAAAATTATATTCGCGGATGCTATGGTCCATTTGGGATGCTGCGGGTCCAGCTGATAGAAAGTGAAAGTGATCTAGGCTCGCGAAAGGCGGCATATAAAAAAATAAAAAATTATATTCGCGGATGCTGTGGTCCAGATACGCGAAAAAGTCGCGGATGCTGTGGTCCAGTAGAAAGTAAAAGTGATCTAGGCTCGCGAAAGACGGCATATACGCGAAAAAGTCGCGGATGCTGTGGTCCAGTAGAAAGTGAAAGTGATCAGCTGATAGAAAGTGAAAGTGAGTTTGAACTGTCATTTTCCCTCTACTGAAATACAAAATTATTATTCTGTAAATGATCCCTTTCGGGTTACGTCAGTCTGTTTTGGCGTCCTCTTCGCTTCGACCATCCCTTTTGGTACTAGCTGAATTCATCCGCTTCCTCTATGCTATCCTTCCCAATTTTAATATTTAAAAAATTACTACCTTCATCCTTAGAACTTTTTATGACTTTTCTTTTACTTTTCTCGATTTTTAAATCAAATCGCTCTCCTACTAATATTCCCATACCATTCAATAATTTGTTTTCTGTAAGGACAACAACGTCAGTAGCTTAACTCTGATAGGCCTATAGGTCTCCCTGTGATTCACTTTTTACGTCTGGATAGTTTAGCGCCGCAGTAACAGTATCGCATTTAGTTATCTACAAATAATTTCGAGGAGCCAGTGGAGCTTAATGAAGATAAAAGGAAAAAGTTGATAATACACATAACAAGATAAGAAAGAATAAGTAAGCGATGGTTGAACTTAAGAACAAAATTCGTATTACAAGAAAACTAACAATATAGAAGTAAAATATTGATAAATCATAGATACTTGATCATGGATTAAACTAAAAGAATAGAAAAGTCTTGGAATAGAATTATAGCTCTAGGAAAAAGTCAAGACAATTGATTTTTCTTTTCTTTTTGTAATCGACAAACGGGAATATTAAATACGTTTTTATATGTATGGACATGAGAATAAACTTTTAATGTAAATGTATATTTGGATGCCAACCGATGTGTGAAAACGAGAAACAATAAATCAAAAAATTACAGAAGCATGTAGGACTAATTGGTTAAACTAAAATATCGCATTGATCTTCCAGTTGTCGAATATTTTAGCTTGTTTACCTCAAAGAAATCCAAAATACTGTAACAATTTGTTGTGTAATACCACCTATACTCAAAAATTAATTTCTCTCTACGAAATTATGGTATAAAGGAAAGAGTAAAAATATTTCTAGTCGTAAATGGTAGAAATAATGTTAGTTTCTCTGCCGCCAAAGTATAGTATAATATAAGTACGAAAGTTACTGCAGTATTAAGGAATATGTACATTATTTCAGCCCCACTAGTAGCAAAGAAACTAAAACTTAAATAATACTGTATAGTAGACTGTACCTCAGTTATGCCACAGTTGATGGTGACAGACATGTCTTCACGAACTGTGCCAATCTGCAACCACTGTGACACTCATTACGCTACTTCCTCTTGTTGTAGAGTGCCCCTCTTCCACTGTCTACACGCTAAATGTAACGTCCATATGGACGTCATAAAAAACTTAAACGACAAGACTGCGGCAGATGTAATACTTCTTTTCTTAGGAGAGCTACAATTATATGCAAAAATGTAACTAACTACTACACTATTATCGAGTAATTTATTGTTGTATTGGAGAGTTAGTGGTCTCAAATATTTCTACTAGTAATTGACCAATACCAAAGACAACATACAGTAGTGTTTTGTACAAAATTACTAGTAGAAATATTATCGAGTACATTAAATTTCTAAACTGTTAAACCCAATCAGTGTTAAGTTGTTAAGAATGTATGTTGTTTTCTAGCATATGCTAATTTTATCATTTATAGGTTATAACAATGTGGTTATCTTCTCTTGTTGAGTCCTCAGTCTTTCGACAGGTTTGTACCCTCCCCGCATGTACCCGTGGTGCCTCTGTTACAGATTCTCTCAGATGTATATGGGACATACAGTTTAACGCCGGATCCGAAAGGCATAGCTGGAAAGGGCTTATACTAGCCAGGATACTTCTCGCTGGTTAGCCATCACCTTGCGAGGGGGAACGGTTGTATATGGTTATATATTTATAATATTTTGTTATATTGGCCAATATTTATCCTTCAATATTTTATACCTAATATTTTTTAATCGTTAGTGTTTAATATAATACTGCTTAATCTAGTATTTAACATGTCATTGTTTCCTATATACATTGTTTCGTTGTTTAACGATTTACCGTTCAATACAAATGTGTGACATTATTGTATCCATGTAATTGTTATTATATTTCTTTGAGGACGTTAATGACCGGCGATATTGCAGGGACCTGATAAAAAAAATTCTATTTCAAACCAAAACCTGCTTAAAGTTATCGTTTCTATCTTCTACGAAGTCATAAGATGTGAATACTGAGCTTTCGTAATAAAGGGGTAACTAACATTTTTGTAATAACAAATAAAAGAAACAAATTTCAAGAATCTAAATTTTGTGTGTGGGGGCGCGCGCGTTAGTGATTAATGATATCTTAATAACAAATTTGGTCATTGTTTTGACTATTTAATAATCTCGTAGTACTTTGAGCAGTGAAAAATGTACATGTTGTGGACCAGGAGTGCATACAAACTAACATACCAGCTGTACAACTTTTGAGACGGAATTCATATAAAAATGTTTTCACTCTGAACTTACATATTACGTAATACAATACGTAAATTAACAGATTTCATGTTTGTAAACCGTAAACATTACGTTATACTGTTTCTACTCGAAAAATCTGTAGGTTTCAAACCTATAAGACAGATAAGACGCTTCAACATTTTCCTTAATAGTAACATTCTTTAGATTCTATAACAATTCAGCTAATCGGACTGTTGTTCGTGCTGAAATTATTACGAAATAAATATTAAAAGTAAGAACATGATAATATTACAGACACAACGTTTCAGACTTGGAAGTTAACTTCACTGACACTCAACTGATGATCTTGTAGGGAACTCGATTACATACAGGAAAAGGAAATTAAACAGTATTTAATAGCTCTTTATGTAGTCAAAAGACTTTGCTTTTACAAGACGTTTAAGTTCTATAAATATTGAAATAAAACTTATTATCCTTAATGTAGTTTCAGGAGCACCGTATCGTTCAACATGATAACTTTCTGTATAAACGGATGCTGTATTAACATCGTATAAAACTACCCTAGATTTGATGCATTCAATTTCCATTTGAATCTCTTTGTACGTTACGTTCTCTGTGTAAGTGGCAAGTTTTACGAGTATGAAACTTTACTTGTGTAGAATAAGCGAACATTTTTCAACCCGATATTGACATCACCGTTAGCCAATACATTAATATACCCTGTATTAGCCAATACATTAACAAGCCGTGTACTAGCCAATACATTAACAATGTATTTGTGTCTTTTGTTAATCGAGTTTATTTTTAACACTTATTCAAGACAAGCATATGTTTGGTTTAATTTTAAATATACGCATATTGCAATGAGCAGAATATACATATAAATTAGTACTGGGACTCTAAGCAAACGTTAGCATGACGAAATAAAAATGTGTATAAGTAAAGACTGCAGGTTTGGACACTGTATGTTAGCGACAAGAGACATGTTAAAATTGTTAGTTTCAAGTATATTTAGACAAAGAAAAAAACTGTTAAAGTTGTGAAATGGTGCGGAACTATGCGTAGGCATGTGGCGAGTGCGCGTGTGCGAGAACATCTAATTATTTTACTGGATAATAATGAAAAAACATATTAAATTAAATAGTTAAAATGGAAATTTTGAGATGGGACTTGTACCAGAATACGCCTAATAGAAAGATCTATCAAATGTAAGTATTTGTTAGTAATTTAAAGAACCGAATATATGGGTTTTTTAACAAAGAAAGTTTTATGAGCCTTTAAGTAAGTCGTAAAGTCATACTGGTTTTTGGACAAGCCGCAGATTGCTTTCGAACAGTTTAATACAAGAATAATTATATCATGGCTTCAGAGCAGAGAAAAGTTACGAATTAACCAATCAGCGTACGAGAAAAAGCGCAAATTTTCAGTCGGAATTTGATTTCTAGTCAATTAGACGATCTCTCTGTGAACTCGAAAACGTGCAAGGTCGCTATTTGTTGAGATCATGAATTTTTAAATATCGCTAATGGGGAAAGTGGAAGGTATCCGTATAGGAATTAAAGACATTTAAAGTCTGCTGGATTATGTGTGTTAGTTCAATATACAAAATTATAGTAAAAAAATAATTAGCAGTGAAAAATTCATTAACTGCAATTTATAGAATCGTTTAACCCGAGAACGACCCTGAACGCCGGACACCAGGAGGAGCTCACATCGGCATCCCGAACCTGTATCCAGATTGAAGGCCCACCCCTGTATTCCAGACTGCATCATCAACATCTCGACCTACATTCGTCATACAAAAGCAGTGACTTTATTTTTTTGTTATGAACTGTAATAAACTTATAAACTAAAAAAAACAAAATAATTAAAAAAAAAGATTTGATGTAGCAGATTATAAGAGAAAATTATTTTAGTTTGTAGTCAGGTCAGCAGAGACAGAGTAATTAGTTTATTTTCCATAAATTGTATTAACATAGTGCAATTTTGTAGTTATATCATTATTAAATCCGATAGCATTCCAATTCTCGATTTACCGACACTTATTCTATGCGACACCTATGTGACCCTGTGTATTTTGCCAATAGAGTTTAATTTTTAACACTTATTTAAGAGAAGTATTGTGTTAGGATTAATTTACACACATACACACACACACACACACACACACACACACACACACACAAACTCTTTATAAGGTATGACAGCATATTTGAAAAAAAAATACAGTACACGATTTCATCTTACTTACTGTACCATAAGAAAGGTAGAATGGAAAATACGGTATTATACGAAGATAGTAACAATCTGTGAGAAGAGAGTAGCACTATTTGACTTCTCCGAGAGCGAATGGTGACTTAATTACAAAGGGCAGCGTTCAGTCTGTCATTTTGGTAATGTTTTCTTATGACAAGTACACAGCCATTTACCAATATTATCAGTTGAAAATTGTGCTATAACTTATGACTGTGTGTTTAATATATTTAGACATATATTAATACATTATGCGTTTATAATGTATAAACGATATATAATAAATTATGTATTTACTGTATTAGTGATGTTATAAAATATGTTTTAATGTACCTACAATATGGAATTACATTAGCTAATGTTTCCTTTTATTGTCAGCAGAGATAGAAAAACAAAAAAACAAAAGTTAAAACTTCATTTAATACCGCTGGCCGAATTGAAGTTGATTTTGTAAGCCTTCTTATAAACTTTATTCCGTATTGTTCGGGAATACGAAAACTCATTTATAAGGGATTATAAACACTATAAGTAGGCTCGTCCTAGTACACACAATGAATCGTTTTTAATAAGACATTCATATGAAACGTCTGAATATGGAGGGGCAATTTATAAGTATATAACTTAATTAAGTACATATGTATAGCGCGCGTGCGTGCGTGCTTTGTTTCCGTTACTACATCAAATATTGTCCTTTCTACTGTACCACGTTTTCCTATTTCTCTTAAAAGCTGTGTAGATAAATACGCAAGTTATTCACAAATTATGCACTCAGATGTTTACATTAATGTGTTTTGATATGTAGCACCATATTTTATTTTCATATTTTAAGAAATTTCTTATTCTTACTTGAATATTTCAACATCCGATATAATCACAGCAGATGTAATTAGCATACACATTATTTTTTAAGTGAAGTGTGTATAGAGATATATTTATAAGGCTAAATCAACGAACTACTGTATCTCAACTACCTCGTGACTCGTAACGAGATTACGTGAAATTACCTAGTTATTCTACGAGTTATGATAAATTAGTTCACAGTTTATTCAAAACAACTACATTTATCAACTTCCACTTATCAATTTTGCAAAAATTTCTAGAATGGTGGTGACCATTGTGGGGGAATGAGTATTTTTTAGTACTACAGCATCAATTTATAAATCTGTAGAATCAATAAATCTGTTCTATGGAAATAATAGACATATTAATTACCAATTTATATTGACATTAAAATAATAAGTCTAAAACCCGCGCACGCACACACACACACACACACAAGTTTCACAAAATTTATGTTAATACGTTATTGTACGTAATAACAGAGTATACTTGTTTTAAAGAAGTTACAAAATATATAGTTTTTTATGTGCTGCAAACCTTGAAAAAATATTCCGTTTTATGCGGTTTATGGTCGACTTTATTACTAGAATTTTTTGCCAAAATTTTGTTACAAAATATTTGAGGAAAACTAAAATTACCGTGTGGTAACTAACAAGTACACATTCTGTAATACATACAACGCTATCAATCGTAAATCGTATGTCCATCAGTTATCGGAGGTATAAGTATTACGTTAGCAGTTCTAGGCAAGTCACTGAAGAACGTGAAGAACGAAATTCATCAAAATCTCACAGACTTCTAAATGTGTATCGAGATTAATGTATCGTCAGTCAGATAAGAAAAGTTTAAGTAAAAGTAGAAAGAACAGTCAGTCAGATAAGAATAGAAATTAAAAGTTTACGAAAAACACATTTTCAAAAAAAAAATTACGTTTTCCTAAATATCTGGATAAATAGGATAGGATAGTCAGCTCGTGAATTAAATGTTACCATGAGCACTGGTCCACAGATAGACAAAATTGTATCTATAAAAATTAATGTGCTTAAGTGACATAAAGAAATTTGAAAGTAGAATATTCACCCAATAAATATTTGTTGTAATACGTATAATATGCTCTACTATTTAGGTCATATGAGAATATATTTTTTCTACTTATCGATGACGTATTTATTGTTTTATTGTATCGAAAACTTATAAATCTCTTAAACGTATAAGGCATTTTTACAAATATGATTTTTTTTAGATTTCGGGCTATCCATGACTATGAAAATTGCTCTCATATTATTTGAGATACATTAAACTGGTGACACGCAAACGTTTATTTAGTTTATACGACTGTAAGGTGCAGACTTTATACAGATTACAGCGAATTCGTATCAAAATAGTTAACAAAATAGTAGACTACACTAGTCTTACTACGTACAGCAACAGTTTAAAATTACAGTGATAAGTACTTAAAAATTAAAAAAAAAATTTTCTGAAGCTCGCACAGCCGGTGTCAATAAATTCAAAATTACTATTAAAAACCAGGCTGTTAGGCCGTGGTCGGTTGTTGTTAAATGTCATTACGTGGGCAACGTTTCGATTCTCTGTTGGATATCTTCTTCAGGCATATCTTCTTCAGGCCGCTAACAAGCGACAGAGCGTAAACACACAATAGCGGCAGATGTACGCCGATCACTACCCGATACCTGTATCGAATGAAAGTTGCTGTAGGCCTATGTCGCTTCTTAGCGGCCTGAAGAAGATTCCCGACGGGGAATCGAAACGTTGCCCACGTAATGACATTTAACAGAAACCGACCACAGCCTAACAGCCCTGTTTTAGTAGTAATTTTGAAAAAAAAATTATTTAACAGTAAATTAGTACCAGAAATAAATATTACTCTTCAGTCTGAGTGTTATTTGGTATACGGTTAAACAAGAATAGACAACGTCACCAGATGAAGACAGTATTAGGTCTAATTAAAGTTAATGTAAAGGTCGTCTGCGTTTCAAAAATGTTGTTTTGAGCTGTGTGCAGTTATTTTAATTACCCCTTTGAACATAACTGCTATTACGCTTAGCAGTGTGTGTAACTGAACACCTGAACACAGTGCTGAGTAAACTTGTAACGTACAATCGGCAAATAACATACAATTTACTTACCAACGATAGCTGTTCAATCTGACTGTTAATTATTCAAGCAATTAACTGATAATCTACATTCAATACAAATCGGCATTTAATCATCTACCTTACTGGCTTATTGATTCTTTGCTCCTGGAGAAATATTTTTTAAATAATTTGGTCGAAATACATATTTTTTGTAAATGACATCTTCTTAGTTTCTTAAGTACTGCATATTCTCTGTGTGCGCGCGCGCGCGCGTGTGTGGTTTGGAATTACTGTGTACTTTTAAATACGTTCTGTCTGTCCATAAATGTATTTATTTATTATTAATATATACAATTCAAAATAATTTGTATTTAATTATCAGACAAGATTCGACACTAATTTGTCCACCTGTCTCGTCGGTCACGTTCACTTTTTGCTGATGATGTAGTATTGCATGGGCCTATCATATAGCCGCTAACAATGAGATTCGGTATGTTGGTTTTGATGCTGTAACCTCGAATGGCAGATATTTTAATGTTTTGAGTGTTTCTTAGTGTTTTAAAATTGACGGCATTTTGTATTGGTCTGAATTATTTTCGAAAATTAATTGGTTTTTACTCTGTGCCAGTACACGTTTAGGTCTTCCAAATGTGCGTAATAGTGCCTTTGTCTGGCGCGTTCAGTGTTATTTGTCGCTGGTTTTTCGCTTTAGTTCGCTTTTCCTATGAGTAATACAATATGGTTGAACTTTGTGACGAATCCTATCGGATCAGATTCTTTTGTCGCCATAATACACGACAGTAGAGAATTCAGTGTATCAGAGCCTAGTGAAGTTTTGTATTTCTGACTTTTACACTGCTAACTGCACGAAACAAGTCAATTATCACTTAACGTCAATATCATTGATTAACAGTTCTTAACCATAACACTTAAATCAGTTTATACTGTTACAAGTTACAAACTGTTTTTTGACTGACGATATGTCATGACAAGTCTTTTATAATTTTTGTCTCACCTGCATATTTACAAAATATGTGGCAACTTCCACAGAAAATGAGACACGATTCCATTGGTTCAAGTTCACAGCTGTGGCCAAAACTGTTGATTGTACACTACAGAAAGTTACGATTCATCTTCCTCCGTACCTACTACTCGATGCTACAGCCCTGGTGGCACTTGGCTTCCTTTACAATCATCCTCCATTCAATTCTATCCTTAACTCTTCCTATCTCCCACTCCATCGTCTGCAAACCAGCCATTACACATTCCATCAATCGAAAACGCGGCCTTTCTCTCTTCTTAGATGGAAAAAAGCTTTACATTTCAAAATCCTTTTAGGCATAAACGTAACATCCCTTTTCTCCACGTGATTCAGCCACTGTAGTCTTCGAGCTTTATAGCCTTATACAGTGTAACTGCTTCTTACAGTTCTTGCAGAGCCAAAACAAAACATTTTTTCACCATTCTCCAATAGATCTAACATAAAATTCCTTGAATTTGTTTATTTGCAGTTAAAAATACTATTTTATTCTTGCTCATCTTCACTCTTTAGTGACAGCCATAACAGTGATATTTGTCCATACCACTTAACTTGAATTTTAAGAGTTTTGATTTCTCCTCTTTCTTAAGACGAATTTTTAAGCAATCGTGAATTTCTATAATTGCAGTTATATAATTCTTTATTCTCACTTCTATTATTGTAGACTAAATTATTAACGTTACTAGACGTATGACTATTCCATGGTATAAACCTTAAACAACAATTATTTTATAATCTTACAATAATCTATTTTACTTGGCCTTTCATATATCCTTCCTTACATAATATAATACACAAATAATTACTGATATTGTAAAACTTATTCTGTATTATAGGACTCTGCATAATTTTAAACACGTTATAAATTTACCATTTTTCATAATCCTGGTGGGTCTAATTCAATTTGGAACCAATAAAACCGATACTAACCTTACCATGAAAAAGGTTTATTATTTTTTAACATATTTTAGCACAATAATAAAAACAATAATAAAAATTACTATTATTATTATTAGTAGTAGTAGTAGTAATAGTAGTAGTAGTAGTAGTAGTAGTAGTAGTAGTAGTAGCAGTTTTTGAGGAGATGAAAATGTTATTTACGCACAAACCCAAACAGCCCGTAGTGTCGGACTCACTTCTAGGATTACGGACTAAAAACACCTTTTCATAAGCCTTGAGCACTTTAAGTTTAAGGTCCCTTCTAGCCTACTCCAGGACCGTTTGTCACCTTACATTACCTTAGATGCCTTTCGCTCCTACAGCTTCCTTCAGATGTATTTTTCTTTCACGTGGCTAGGTCGCACTGCTATCTAAATCGGCATTCTTAACTCGTAGTAAAGTAACCCTGTAGTCGGTCCTGGAAGCTATGGTCTCCGGTGTTAGATGTCCCAACTCTGCCTCCAATTCTATCCACCTTTGTTTCCTCCTACTACAAAAGTAGTAGCAGTAGTAGTAGTATTTATTATCAATAATGTGATTAAAAGTAGTATTATTATTTTCTTTAGGTGTACTCTATAGTTAGTATGTAGACAACAAAGTAGTATGCTTGTACTGAAATGAGACAACAGATCTGTGTTTGCAACATCTATTACAAGGTTCAAACTGATTACGCAGATACCGAACCAGTTAAAACTAATTACGCGAGAAACAGTTTTTACTTGGTTTTTTTGTTACACTTTTTATCAGCATTCCGAGTTCAACTGCAAGGGCATGAGGTACGGAATTTGACACTGTCAGAGTCTGTTGAAGACGCAGGTTGTTTTCAGGAAGATCAGTAGCCACTGCTTTCGAGTTGTAGACCGATGTTTCTCGCAAGTCGGTTAAAATTCTGTGACGGTTCTTCTGCTATGCAAAATGGGAGCAGTCAACTGTTATATGACTGACTGCGATTGACGTGAAAGACACAGTGTGGACTGAGAGTTCTCCAAAAAGTTGGAACGACCGAGGTCGGTATGGCCAATTCTCAATCGGTATACGATAACTTCTTCCTTTCTTCCATATGAAGTTCCGCAGTTTACTAGCAGTTGGTTGGTTTTCCCAATAGTGCGGTTACTAATTCCTTATATTTGGTTAATCAGCTTTCTTGAGGTGCGTGACACGAATACCGGGAACAGGTAATAATAGGGCAGCTTCCTTCGCCGCTTCATTAGCTAAATTGTCGTCAGGGATATCTGAGTGACCGGGTATCGATGCAAAACAAATGTTGGAGTTGGAAACAGAAAGGATGTTTAGTACTTAGTTTGCAGTAAGATTTTCCTCGTTTCTTGTAACGTTTGAATAGTTGCGTGCAGAGAGTAGTCGGTAAACACTAGAGGTTTCCATCTGAAGTAGCGACCAGGTTAATCACGTGTACGTAGTTCGGCTGGTACTGTTGTAGGCTGAAAAGAACAGTGTCAGTGAAGAGCGGATATGTCATCATGGTATCCTAGTGAACACTGAACATCAGACCTCAGTTAGGTATCTGAGAATGTTAAGCGATAATGAGGATACCTGACCATCATTTCGTGATAAGATGGAAGTTTAAAGTTCGGCGTTGAAGTTAAAGTTTCGGATATAGATGGCTCTGTCAATATTCACATCGTATGAGCACCGTGGAGTTACTGATGATAAGCGATAATGCTGTACGGGAGGCAAATGTATGTCTAAGAATTCGAGACGATTCTGTGAAAATCTAATTTCTCGACGTAGACGTCATCATCTCTTATATCTGAGTTCTCAACTACGAGCAGAAGTAAACTTCATGTGGATATAACTGAGTCAACGGGGTTTTTTTGTTTGCAAAATCAATAATGGTTTAAACATATCAGATACAAAAAGTTTTAAAAAAACAACATTATATTAATGTTTTTGATTGTTACCAATGGTTAGTTTTTCATTTTACCGATTTTTAAAATCAAGATTAAAGTATACTAGTAAATGCTTCCAAGAAATTTCAAAGGATTTTGGTAGTTTCCCTGGATTCTATTAATCTCAGTGCCCGCAAAAGAAATTATTTTCGAAACATTTATTCAGGTACTTCAATATTAATTTCCCTTGTGTTCCGCCAAGCGCCTGGAAAACTTTCAATTAATTTAGTTTACTTTCTTACTTAAATAACGTTTACCTGGAATGTTAGGATTCAAGTTTCGTTTTATGTTTTCCGTTCTTCAGACCCTCGTAAAGTAAATGATTGTTTTCACTTTACGAATTAAAAAGAAGTGAGACTATATTGAAAGAATCGATTGGAAGGCAAAAGAAGAAAATTTGAATAATTTACTGTTTGACTTTCAGGTAAATGAAAATTCTATTTATCAGACGACTTTACTTACATAGTTTAAAGATTCGTACTAAGGGAGTAATAAATTAAAACTGAATCAGAGAAGAAATTTTATTGTTCTTTTTCTTTACTATTATTTTAAAATCAATATAAATGAATCCAGTCTGTTAGGTATACATTAAAATAAGAATACACTTTTATTAGGTTGTGCTGACTCTGTAAGTTTATACAAATTAATTTATCTTATTAAAACACATTTGCTAAAAACATTTTATTATCAGTAATTGTCAACATCCTAAAGTATACAATCCCAAAGTACACATCCTGAAAGCATCCTAAAATACGCGGCTACGTACGAAAATGCATAAGTATGTAATGAGGAGGGACTAGTAATTATGAAAACAACGTGCTAGATTTAAAATAATTTCAAAATCGGCCTTAAAACTATTGTACTGAGTTGAATTTATTATAAAATGTCTTGCACTGAATTTTAAATGTTCCGATTGTCGTCAGAAATGGTTTTTCTAACCCTTCCGTTAAATAATTTTGAATTTGGTCTAATTTAATTAAATAAGAGCCAACTGTGATGAGACATACAAGCATCCCTTATTCCGATATATCTTAATTTCATCAATTGATCTTCATTAATTTACTCACCGAATGTCATTCAGAAGTAAATTATTAAACGTTTATTAAATATTTGCTGGGGAATTTTTGTTGATTTTAAATCAGATACTTGTATAGAAATATTTTTATGATTAGGCCTACATTGTAATTCAAATTTACGATTCTAAAGAGTATCATAAAAGCTAAATATTGTCAAAATGGCACACACATATTATCAGTCGCAATATTGATAATATCCAGTGACCATTCTATACGTCCAGTACATTCATAATTAATATCTGTACTGAAAAGAGAAGAGGAAATATATTCTGTGACACGCTTCTAAAGAAAAATAAATTTTTCAGTTCTTCCACATCTACGATAGCGTTACACTAAGATCACTTAAAATCGTGACACTGATTAAGATACCTCTCTCGCTACTGTTTTGAAAATAATATTTTTTTTAATCTGAAGGCCGACATTACTTCTACCCTTGTTTCTACTGCCAATGGAAATGAACGAACAAGGGTAAATAAAATTCTTGTGACAAATCTGAGTAAAGTTTCAAGACTAATTACATGCTATTCAGCGTCTTAATTTTTGCAGTGCCTGACAGAGACACCATTTAGCTCACGGAATTATGTTCTCATTAAAATTTATTTGACACAGATATTAAGACAAATACCAAAACCGAAGTTTTATACGAATGAGTGTGAAAAATGTGTAGGCTTTCCTTTGTGTTGGTGTAGGCCCTACATGCAAGTGAACCCAATGCAGATGTGTGGAAAGGACACAAAGAAAGTATCTCTATTAACTTTGAAGTTTATTATGCCAGCTATTTATACCTAAACATAATTTTTGCTCGTAAAATCAGGTAAACGTAATTGATTTTTTAACTTTTCTTTTTCCATTTGAAATTCATAGAATACATGAATCCAACGTTTCCTACTTTTAGGTACACAATAATTTTATATATTCTGTGCTTTCTGTACTCTGTGTTCTGCACTGGCGTTAACTTTAACACCGATTTCTCCCCAACCTCAATCCGGAGATTGGTAGGTGTCATATTCTCAAGTGGCTATGTCATTCTGTGTTTACAATTCCTGTACCTTCCTAAAACATTTCTGCAGACACGTAGTACGAGAACCTCTCCTTCGTCATCTCCTACTGTAGAATTCCTCCCATCACCCTAAAATATTATATGTTGTGACATCTACCCAACATAAGTATGTTTAGCATGCGTAGCGTAAGTATTTGTCGCACATTCACCAGTCAGCAACTAGACGCAGCGTTCTAGAATATCGCAGAAGCATCTGCCATAGATATCTTAGCTTTCGAATTCTTTAGAAGGCCTATGCTTCAAAGGTAGTAGATAACCAGTGACTTGTCTGCTTATATAAAGACAATGTTTGACTTAATATACATTTCTGATGTCAACGAGGCAGTTGATTACTGAAGGTGTCAAAATTTAATTCTTTATTTCTGTGAGGACTATTGTATTTTTTTATTCGGTGACTAATAATATTAGACAATTGTGTGAGTGGAAGAGCTTTTGTAATATGTGTTTTTCTGTGTAATAAAACTATCGATTTCTCTGTGTCTAATGGTTTACTCAGCTGTTTCAAGATCACGACCCACGCGACAGTCTGACAAGGTTATATTATATAGTCTTCGCTGTAATATCACAATCAAGTATCCACTGTGCAATTTGTATTCTTGTATTTCCTAGTGATGAGGTTCCCACAATTTTTTCTCACCTATTCTCAATTTAACGTCATCATTGCTCACTCTATTCTTCCGTGTCGTCGGCTGCGTTTTTCTCCAGGATCCCGTCTCAGATCCTTCCTCTGTTATATATGATGTTAGAAGACTTGATGTCAGAAGACTTCTTTTCGTTCAAACTACATTTAATGTTTCCCTGTACTGTCCTAGGCTTAATGTATTCTGTGAAACCTCAGTTCACTGAATCTAAGACGAAAAGGCTTTTTAATAAGGCGCGTAATAAGCTATGCATGGGTTAACAATAATTGCAGACAGCTGTTATGAATTCCATACGTTAACTGGACATTGTTTATTACATGCATCTTCGCGCGGCTTGTAGCATTGAGGTTCACTTGTCTGTCTATTACTACGGAAACTGACATTTATTATCGAATTTGTATCGTTGTAGAAAAATATTGTGATAAAGGAAAACACTTTTATATCACTTTTGGTTTGATTTTTTTAATGAAGAGAACATTATTTACAGTTTTTTCTGTAATTACTTAATGTGAAAATGAAATTAAAAGACCTATAAGTAAAACTTGGAATTCAAAAATAATATTATAGCCGAGGATTACTGTACTCTTAACCCTTACCATTAACTGTAGTAGTTTATAAATATAATGAGCTACTTCTTTTTATACTGAGTTATTTCTTATAAATATTGTAGCATGACAGATAAGCCCATAAAAATGAATGGTTAATTGATCATTAAAATAAAGTAATAACATGTTTAAATCCGAAGAAAGCAATATAATAAAGAATTAATTCAGAACAACCGTGCAGTACAATCATTGATTTAAGATATAAGTTCATATAAAATAAATATTACCAGTGATGAAACATCAAAACCAATTTTAATAACTAAAAAGGTGAAAAAATATAATACCCAGAAAGGTTAGGAGTAGGCAAGGAAGAAACCCAGAACATAACTAAACCCGCAACAAAGAGAAGAAAATCTGTTGTATGAGACCAGAAGAGTAGATAAGGAAGAAAACCAGAACATAACTAAACCCACAACAAAGAGAAGAAAATCTGTTGTATGAGACCAGAAGAGTAGATAAGGAAGAAACCCAGAGCAAGGCAAGATCCACCATAAAAAGTAATGCATTTGTATGAAACAAGAAGAGTAGGTGAAGAAGAAACCCAAAAACCCGATGACATCCACAAGAAGATGAAGAAAATACAATTATAAGAAACCAGAAGAAAAGAAGACATCAATGAAGAAACAAGAAGAAAACAGCATCCACAAGAAGAAGGAATGCTCTTGTAAAAAAAACCCATACCCCAAAATAAATAAAAATAATAATAATAAAAAAGTATAACAAAGTATCAATGCAAAAACCCACATGTACAATAGATATAACCCAAAAAAGTGTATAGAGTAAGAGTTGAAAGTGGACCAAGGTGAAATAATAATATAATACCAAAGAACAAATCTTCATTATAATCTACAAATAGATTTCTTGATTTTAGTAAGACTATATAACCATTTAGAAATAGAATCAAGGAATGTAAAAAGAACCAGTGCAAGTTTTAGTATTATAAAAAATGAACCTTATGTTTCATTATTGGTATTCACAAACTAAGTAAATAATGAAATGATACAACTTTGAAGTGACTTAATCTTTGTTCAGAAATAATAAATAAAGTATTAGCATGATAATATGATACATGTGTTTTAGTAAAGAACTGCCAATTTGTTTAAATGACATGCATTAGAATGATTTATAAACCAAGAGCAGGCACAGAATACAAAATAAAGTGACAGGGTACAGTTGCCCAAAACCCAATTAAAAACAAATAAAAACTGTTAATAAAACTTAATATAAGGAATATAGAGTATAAGATTATAGTAAGTAAGGTTTTGTTTTTGTAGAATAAGATATTTAAAAATGTATTAGGAATAAACAAATTTAAACAGGTCAGAACCACTAACATTCTTTAATTATAAAATATTTATTATAGGTATTATTGTTAATAACTAATTAAGATGTTAGAATGGAACAACATTCTTTATATATGGTATTTGTTATGTATCATTATTAATCTTTGAGTATAAAAAATGTCTGATTTGTTAAAGACAACTATTAATTGGAATTATTTGTTATATGTTAATAGTATGAAACATATACTAATTGTTATTTTGTTTACAAGAAGAAAATGTTTAATTTATGTTACAATATCAATGAAAGTCAGAGAGGGTACAACTCAATATTGTAAAATTACATTTGGCATAGCTTGATATCGTACCAGATTTAATGAAGACCATGGATAAGAAACTAAACAAGAAGAAAAATATCTTTCAAAATGATGGTGAAGATGAACGAATAACTACTTTAGACTGATTTGTACTACAACTGACCGTACCCAAATTAATAAAAAGGCAAAGTGATGCAAAATACCCCGATTATGACATGAACTTCAAATAATGACAAGAATTAATACTTATAAAGACAGACAGCTTATGTACCAATACTATAAGTAAACAAATGGGTTCATTAAATATATTAAAATATAAAAATAATCAAAATACAAATTGAGGGATAATAGGCCCAAACATACAATACAATGTAAAATGATATATTAGTAAATTATTAATTTGAATGATATAATGAAATAATATAACAAAACAATTATTATAGATACATGGAACATGCAACTAATTGTAATTAATAGTGGACATAATGTTGTCAAGAGAATAATAACCTATTCACATTATTATTATATGAAAAATGTGAAATCGACTTCAAATAATTAATTAAATAACAGAGCAAAATGGATTGAGGAGAGATATTATTATGTGTTAAACAGTTGTTAGGGTTTAATGAAGGTTAGCTTATTTATTCAATGTTCATTAGAGTCATAGCCATGTGGGCATGACATTAAGTTGATATGATTGTATATTGTTTTGTTGTTGTTTAACGTAATGATGTTATTAGAATGCAATGAGGATGTTAAAACCATGTGATTAACCAGAAGGTCTTAAAACAATGGGCCAAATGGAATTTGTAAAATTAGAACATGGTACCAAACACACTAAGAAATAGCCCAATACTGATATAGTATGGTTGACCAACTATAAAATAATTATGAAAAAAAAAGGAAAAGAATTAATGTTATTAGATGATAAACAGTTTTTGTGTTTGTTGGAATTTAGTTTATTTGTTTAATGTGTATCAGAATCTCAGCCAGGAGGGCATAATATTTAAGTCAATCTGTTTGTAATTTTGTTAAAGTATTCGCATTATGAGAGGATGATGAGTATTTTTAAATCTCATGGGTTAACATCCAATATAATGATTATAATTAAATATAAGTGTTCAAGCCAACAGGCTAAATAATAAAACAATATGTAACATGGTGTTGAAGGAATCACCATGACATAGGCCAAAGTTAAAATAAATAAACTATTATCAGAATAGCCAGTAAAGTAACAAACCATTATAAATTAATAAGAAATAGTAAAACTAACAAAACAGACAGTAGTTCTATAAGGGTAATCACATTTTTTGAACAAATAAATGAATTAGCAAATGTTTTTGTGGATGGCAAACTGTATGAAGCCATGTAAAACCAACTTTGGTAAATTTTAGGAAATACTGTTAGAATTTTGTAAAACAAATGTTGAAGGATGAATAGATTTATAGTTAATGGTATACACAACAAATCTAGAATCAAAATAATCCGTTTTAAGTTATTTAAGAAAAATTCAAATAGCAAAAATGTAACATCAGTATTTCTTAAGTAAAAGTAGGCATGTTTAGTGTCTATATGTCACAAATGTAAAGACCAAAATAATGATGCTAGTAGTTTTAAATTCCCAATCAGTACAGAAAAGTTATACTAATTTAAAAGTTTTGACCAAATTCAGACATTGAAATAATGAATTTGTATGACAATGTATATCTGAATCAACCAACCAGATTTCAAGTTTTACCTTAGCAACCAAAAATTTCAGATAAATAAAATAGGACTTCTTTAACAACGGTCATTGAATACAGACGCGTTAATAAACGTCTCATATAATTATATTTTAAACAGTGAAAACACGTACCAGACTTAGTAAAACAAATCGAAATACTCAATACAAGATATAATAATAAAGAAAGGAACATCCAGAATTTAATACAGAAGAATTGAGATCCAGGGAGAAGAACCGAAGAAGACGTGGACCCTATCTTCGTCCTGGAAGAAGAAAGAAGAGGATCTGGTGAATTTGAACAATTTATTATCTTATGTGTCAAAACCAACATTTGTGTACACGAATATCTAGGAATTAAACAGAATAAAACTACAGACACTATATCACACCAACACTAAAGAACACTCACAAATAACACAAATTGAGCTTTACACTTTTTGAACACCATAAGAAACTTTAACGATAACTAGTAAGCACCTAAACTGGTCATAACCTCTAATAATAAGTAACCAACACACGACTGCCAGTTTGCACTTTACACACCAAAACCTGGTAATATCCTTGTACTGTGAAATTTGTATTTTGATTTTAAGAATAGTATTATTTGTTTAACCGTAATCCCCGAACCAGATACGCCCTGAGATAATTTATTTTAATAGAAATAATATCAATTGCATCATTCTTTGGCCTGGCTGACTACTGAACAATAATTTTAGTTACTGTACCAACTGATAAAAGAAGACACATAATTTTGTCACAATTGTAATTACCGTAAAATGAAAACGAGAAATAATTAAACAATGCTTCATTGAATAAAGATCCTTACCAGGAAGATATCTGTTTGGTGTTGTATTTGCGTCATTATTATTACTGTTTCATTTAAGAAATAAGTTAACATAGCACAGCGGACGGAGCAACTGTTGGCAACTGTGAGTGACGTCATTGGAACTGCACGCATAGTGGGGGCGAGCGGCAGAATACAAAATAATTTACCGTTCAACATATCTATTATTAGTTGTTACAAATTAACGAACACAACGGTATGGTTTAATATAATTTTACACATACTTATTAAATTTGTTACATATTGACGCATGCTGCGTGGAGCATAAGAACTCGTCTCTCAACACAAATTTTTACCTTGTTTACTCGCGAGACCTCATCTCATTTATTAATTATCGTTACAAATTGACGAATCCAGTGTGAGGCGAAATAAGCCGTCTCCTACAAATATTACTGCTACAATATGTATTATTTATAAAAATTTGTATGTAAAAACTGTTAGGAATCTAGGCCAAAAGTTAAAAACTAAACATCATCAAAACTGAGAAACTAAGTACATAAATACATTTAAACTGAAGGGATTTAGATAATGTAAATAAAAAACAAAGCCGTGTAATTAGAAATATAACTAAGAAAGGTTTTGTAAAATTATAGCCAGAATTATTGATAAAAATGGAAATGACAAGGCTCAAAAATTTGGAGAGGGGAGTCATATATTCCAACATAATATTTTAAAACTTAACCAATTCATCTAATTGCAAGAAATTAAGGGAATATAAACCTTTTATTACAAAATGAGATTTAATAATCATTAATATAACTTGGTAATGGCAGAATTTGGAAAAGAACAGGAAGTTAGACCTTAGGACTTAGAAATTACAAAATGAGGGAAAAAAATATCATTTTTAGATCAAAAACTTAATAAAACGGCATTATTTGGTATCAAATTACGCAGAATGAACTGAAGGATAAAATTAAGTAACAACTAGCTAATAAATTTGAAGAATAACCAAAGCATAATCAGTTATATAATGTAACTTTATTACATGCACAGGATGCAAAATAAAATTTGAACAATGGAATGAATAATATTGCTTTGGCTAAGGTTTTAGTCGGAGATGAAGGAAGTAAGTGAGTTAATTATTGAACATGATACGGGACAGTTGACACGAGCAATTTACCCGTATTAACCTAGTTACGAATACCGTAATGGCGAATAATTGTCTGAGCCAAAAGTGAAAATCGAGAGTATCGGTAAAAAACATTTTTTAAGTTCAACACAGTGAAATAAACATATACAAACACTGAACTAACATTATACAGCACAGAACACCAGTGGAAATAACATTTAAACCCATTAAAACAGTATTAACACTTAACCATAAAAGTGCCTAACATATGACTAACCGACAAAAGTGAACCTGACTTAAATATACACTATTTTTCCGAATACAACACCAAAACTGAACCAGTGACACTCCACCAACACAAGAAGGAAGAATTGCAGCCACCAGGACGTAAATTCATAAGGAAAACATCTTTATTTGAACGCCAAAACTGCGAGGTGACGAGTTTCAATTTCATCGGCGGCCACTGCTGATTACCCACAACTCAAATCAACACAGCCTCATTCTGCCTACAGGACGGTTCGCAACATATTTATTTATTTCTATACTTTGAATCTGATATATGTACTGTTAATTTTAAGAATTTATCTTGTAATGTTATACTTTTCAAACTTTGCCCTATTTTTCTGACTTTCACTAACATAGCTGTTCAAAGAACCTTTATATAAAAAATTTGTAATAATTCAAACGATACCCTGAGAATCGATTTACATATCGACAAGAGTCAAGATAACTAATTGTCAATAAAATTATTAATATATTTCCTATTTAAACAGTTTTTCATTTCTAATATAGACAACTAACATAATACTTTAATTTAAATAGAAATAACTACAAGACTCTCACCACCAGAAGGAAGATAACCTCCAAACAGAAAATAAGCAAGTATCGATTGTCATTGGAGACAATTCTGTAAGTGGCTAGAGGTTTTAACAAATACACAAAAGTCTATAAAACAATTAAAATAAGTGATAAACGTTTCGGAACACCACGAAACTTAATTAATTAATTGTTTTTAATTAATTATACAAAAAAAATTAATTAAAAATTTTTTTTAATAAACAATTTTATTTATACACAAACACATTTATATATATTAGTAGCAACACACCTAAGAGGTTTCGTTACAATATAAAAAACTAAATAAGGAAAACGTTTCTATCTATACGCGCATGAAAAGATACTTTTAACGATAAAATGATTATGGAAGAAATTAATTACACTATTGGTAAAAATAAATTTTTTTAGCTACATATTAATTGGACTAATAAATCAAGAACCTAAAACTGAAAATAACTCAGTGCAGTGGAATTAAAAAATTAAATTCACATCAATTAAAAAACTGCTGAGAATTATATCTGTCTGTAATTGTAGGTGAATTCCAAGCTTTCTTTGAATGCAGCGATATTAAACGTTTTCTTTACAAAGACGTAAGCATAAACTATGAGATAAGAAATAGAGGTAACGTAGTAGAAGCAACTAGAGTAGTATAATTTTAGCGGAATTTATAAGACATATGTGTGCATGCGCACGCATCGACTTGTAAAACACATTCACAGACTACGTTCAGTTTCTGAATAGGCTCTCGTGGTGGATCAGGTAAAATAAGAAATATTTAATATGTTAATTACTAATAACGTGATTATTTAAAAAAATTAAGTATAATTAATAACCACGTAGGCCCTACATAAGTTGTTTTTATTGCATGCACTTACGATTACTCTTAGTTTCCTTTAATTGTGAAATAAACATTAATAGTTAGCCGTAGAATATTGTTCATGAACAAAAAAGACAAAGTACGTAATGCGTAATACATAATATATGATACGCAATACATAATACTTAATTTCTTTTGTTTGAAGGTTGTCTGCGATGGTTACATTCAAAAAATGTATCTAAACATTTATATATTCAACCCGTCAGTGGTCGCTACCTAAAGAGTCACGTCGTTGGTCGCGTGTGAGACTTTCTCTCACACAGCACATTTGTCACCCTCTGAAATGATAAATCAGGTTTCAGTTGTTATATTATATATTTGTTTCTTATATTTTAATATTTTACTTTTATTTGTTGAACACATTTGATATCTACAGTGTGTTGTTCTCAAATAAATTTGTGTAAATATCTGTGAAATACGAGGTAATATATACTTGTACTTCACTGTGCAAAAACCAGTTGTAGATGGATGTTTACTTTCTGTAGTTCATTTGTTTCCTTTTTTGCCACAGGTTTTGCGCCTGGTAGATGTATTAAAATATTTTCTTCTTTTATTGTTCACACTCGAACCAATTTGTTTCTATGGTCTTCTCCCAAATATTATAACGTGTCAGTCAAGCTCGTTATAATAATTATACCTATAGAGTGTCTACTCACCCGTCCAGACGTTCGAATTCGTATTTTCTGCCTCAAACTAGGGGTTGCCAACTCTTCTTTTTAAACCAAAAGTGCAAGGTTTATTGAATGATAAATGAATACTCAATTTTAAAGAAAGATTTAAATAAAATCAAACATACAGTTCAATGCTTCAATTATGGTTTTATTAAGAGTTATTAGGTTGATTATTTTTTTTACAATTTCTTCCTAATTATGTAATTCAATTTTGCACCGGCATGTTTAATTATTAGCGGTTGGCTGTTCTGTCCAGCCGCTGCATAGAAAGACTCGTGTGCTGATGTTGATAATTTTGTTTAATTTTAATCTCAGGTCGAAGTTCTTGGGACTACAGAAAATATTGTCAAATGGACTAATAAAAGTACAACATTTTTCAAATACCATATAAATAACATATAAATTGTGATACACTTATAATTACAGTTGTAACCTATAGCTACTAGAATTATCGTTTGGAGGTTAACTGAGTTTACCAAATTTTTACGGTTAAAATATATTCACTTAAGAAATCAATGTTAGATAGAGATTATTCTTCAATTTTAGGTGTTTATTTAATCAAAGAAAGTTCAAGTGTCTGTTAAAAAAGTGATAAATTGTGTTGAAGGTGTATTTTCACTTATTGTTTTTGTTTTCTTTTGTGTTATTGTTAAGGTCGTATTTTAAAATATACTTACCAGTCCTCTGTCTCTTCTCTCCGGGTAGTATTTCTTACAGGTACTGCTGGTTTTCCTTTTTTTGTTTCGTTAATTCCGTTCTTCTGTTTTCTTAGGTATTTATTTTTTCATCGTTCATCATTAGTGTTGAAGATTCCGTCACTTATTTATAGGTTTTAGGTATTTTCTTTCTTCCAATAGTTCGTAGTTAGTCAATTGGGATTCCTCAACAATTCACCATGGATTATTTAATTTCTTCTTGTGATTTATAGTTCATGTGAATGTTAGTACAAGTTCTATAATTTAGTTTATTGTTTTCATCATTATTTTTTTTATATATTAAATATTTAATTCCTTTCTTTAAACATTGCGGTTTTTTACATCTGCACTCATCAAGAGCCAATAATGGAATAATAGAATTTATTTACTAGTTACTATTGTTGCTAGGTTCCAAACACTAATTCTCATTGGGTAATAATTTACAACATTGTTATATATGGCTAATATTTTTCTATACAAAATTACTAAAAATCTTTAAATTATTATAACTCCTTTATACTAGCTGTAATACTAAATATAATAACAACATTAGTTTGCTTTTTCGTTACACATTAATTTGATATCTCATAAGACTACCTTCTTTCATAACAGATTCATACATTTAACATTTGGTTTTCTTTTGTAAATTAATTTTAAACTAATTATTTTCTATCCAGTTTTGTTTCCTACACTATTATTATTAAACCTAACAGGATTATATACCTTATTTCATCAATTTTTATTGTTTTGTCTTAAATTTTACAAATATCTAGTCGCCAGATATAGGCCTAACTGCCTAGAGTTCATAATTCACCTCACCTATACTCATTACAACTTTGTTCATGTCAATTTTGTTAATTTTAAGTGCTTCTAAACATAATTACTATAATACCTTAAACTAAATTACAACATTTGATTACCTATAATCATCATATAACATAACATAATTCCTTAACAAACCTTTTAGGCCAATGCCAGTATCTAATGTTTTACATGTATTTTAACTGGTTCTGTTAAATGTAATACTAAACATAATAACATTTGGGTTAATTAAAACCAAAACAAAATATAATAAAATGAACAGTAGGTGTGTACCAGTATTCCCTAATAATTTCACTTATAGAATACAGTGTCTAACTCCCTTTGCCTGTTTTCAGCATAACAGATTAGGCTTTTACTATTATTTTTAATAGTTGTTAGTATAAATTTATAAACATACTTCATTAAAGTAAAACAATGGACTCCTTACCATCCTTATAACATAATAGAATACTTCCTTAAAATACTGAAAAACAGTTATCAGTATTTTACTTCTACCAAACACTGTTATATTAAATATAAACATTTTCTTATTTTATAAAAACTATGCCAATGTCTACACATAACTATCCCTTATAATTTATATAGTTTATTCATTATATTTGGGTCCTGTTATTACTTATTGGCTATTATCACATGTTCTTTCTTTATTCCCAATTCTACTTCAATTCACTACTAGTTACCACTATAGCAAAGGGTAAAATAAAAATAGTTTGTAAAAATTATCATTAGAAACCACTATATGCTCTGAAACACACCCGAAAACAAAACATAACACGGTTTTTCTAAAACATAATTGTAAATAATTTGATAACACGGTTGATCGCGTAATGAGATAAAGTCTCACAAAGGTGACTACAGAACCGTTACACAGCCAAACGCAGGACTGACAATGGCCCAAAGTCAGCTAGAGCCATCCCCATCACTTGCCACCTCCCTGCACACTTCGTGTGGAAAAATCATCGTGAGAGAAACTCTGATATAGCGATCTATGAAGGGTTAAAGCACTAATGCAGGCGCCAATTTTTGTATGCCTTTCAATTGTTGTTAAGCAATAAGTTAATTGTAAATTTATAGTAAGAGTAATTTCCCCACGGAAATAATTTAGGGTAACAAGGGTTGTTTATAACCTGAAAAACAGAAGACAGAAAACCACGAAGATGTTGGACTGACAGAAGCGCGCATACCGGAAGTGCCCTGGATAGGAATGCGTGGCGTTTGGCGACATGCTGTATGAATCCTCCAACGGAGAAGAGTTTTACATAGTTTTTCTTCTTACTTAAACATTTACTACCTTAGTGGTATGTAAAGAAGTGATTAGCCTTGAATAGTTACCAGTCCTACCTTAACAACAGCTGTTTTTAACAGGGCATGGATTATGCACAGATCCTATTGAAGATACCAAATTGTTAAAAAACAAAAACAAACACACTATCGATGTTTTCATAACTATGACGAATGATCTCTCACTAATTATAGAGAATTCGGTAACATCTTTAGGTGTTGAATGAGGCTGTCAGTATACGAAGACGGTGACTTGTACATGACACGAAGGGCATAATGTTAATTATGAGTTCCGAAAAGATACAAGTGATTACCTGATTACCTACTCGCGTTGACCAATTGTCAGATAACCAAGCGTCGTCCCCTTTCCTATTGTTTCTTTTTGATGATTCGCTAAAGCCTACCCTGCATGAGTATTAAGTTGGTCTATAATATTCCCCAATTTCTTCGTACTGTCGAGGTTTTCCCTGTTTTGATTTTATTTAATAATTTTTTCGGAGACCTCGTTGATACTAAACGTTTAGGAACAAGGCCACGAGTGGAGCTTCAGATACCTGAACAGGTACATGTATTATACGTACATTATATTACATTGATGTGCTTCATCGACCAATGAGTCAACAGGAATATCTGAATATCACAAACACAAACAAATACATTACAATTTCGTAAGAAAACTTATTATTTACTTTATGTGATAGGATATTTTATATAACCCCTAAGAGCAATTAATGCTGAGAATGACCAGGTGTTTGTAAGGAAGTCCTCACTGATGTTTTTTCTACGATCAGTATTGTCAACTTCACATCTAATAGGCCATTTCTGTTACTAAGAAGAGCTTCGGGAAGAAACATAATACTATTATTTAAAGTAATTCTAAAATTTTATTTCTATCATTCTGTGATATCCGCTAGGAATCTCTTTCTGGTAACAACAACAATGTAAAGGATGAAGTTGTATGTCTGAAGGTAAGATATGTGACTTTTGTTAACAATTAGCTTAGAAGTTAAAGAAAAAGTTTGGGAATTGGTTTTCATTGAAGATGAAAGCTTTAATGTTACATGACATATGAGACCTAACGCTCCTATAAGTACTAAAGGTTCTCTCTCTGGTAAGATACCCTATGATGGATACTCTTGAGCGCTTCCAGTACGGTTCTCTTGAGCAGTATGATGTAACATACTGAGCGCTTGCAGAACTAAATGCTTTGCCACCATAATCCATACTATGTCGTAATATTCATCAAAGATTATAGGCTATCTTTGGTTCCATAAGCTTTTCTGAGCTAGTTAAATTCACTAGCAAATGACTAACTGAACAGTCGCTCATTATAATTTAGGCCTATATCTTAAATGTGGATGGTTCTCAGAAAGTTTGAATTTCAGAAGCCTACATGAAATTTCCGTGTAAGTTAACATTTACCCTAAGATAACAATAAATTCTCGACAATAATACACGACAGTTAAGAGCCTGTTAGATAAATTGTTGTAATCCACAGATTGCTTCCTGCAAGTCTCCCTTCCGTATATTTACTGGCATTTAAACAGGGTATAAATACTAATAAATTGTCTCAAAATAATGGTGCTTTACTGGAAAATAAACATTGCCTATGCGTCATTGTCGGCAACATTATTCAGTGTGTGACATAAAACGGATTTTCATTATGTTCCACTGATTAAGCCCAAAAAGAGAAAGTCTTAATCAAATCTAAAATTTTTGAAAGGTTTGCAATGTATATTTCAACTCGTCCTCTTAACGTTTTTCTACTTCCACAATAAATCGAAATCTGAATTGAATTAAAGAAAAGATAGTAAATAATGTATTGATTAAAGTGCTTAATGACATCATTTGAAGAAACGAAGACTGAACAAGAATGATTCTTGAATACTTGGCAGGGCAGAAAACATAGATTTCCTTCTTTCTTTCCAGAGAAGTAAATTATTACTAATGATATTGTGATGTATTTATAATATACACACACTTATTGTTTACTAATGGTACCTAAAATCTCAATTTTCTATTGTGGTGTATTTATTGTTCATAGCCTAAAGGTACCACACATACGATTTGCAATCAAATTTTTACTACTCACATTCTTAAAAACGATCGATTTCGGTCATAAACCGTCGTCAGGTCATAAACAGCACACTTGCGGTCACAATATCGTAAAACAGCCACTATTTAAAAAAACGAACACTAATTGATAGTCGTATTTTGCAAATGTTCTAGCTAATTTTGAAGAGTTGTCATCAATGTAATGTGCATTGAAATCGATCGTTTTTAAGAATGTGAGGAATACAAATTTTATTGCAAATCGTATGTATGGTACTGTGCCGTACTGGGTTCGGCAGCGTATTATAAGTATTTTTAAAACGAGCGGCGGTGACGTCACGCACGGCCACACGGTAGTTTGTTGTCGTCCGTTTATACACACAGATGTAGTGCAACTACGCAATTCAGTTGGCGCGTCCAGCTGTTTCTGTACATTCCTGCTGCGAGAGTTTACTTGGGTAGACAGACACATTGAATCGGTCTCATTTCTGTTCGATCCTCCAACCTGGTCATCTGCTCTCGACTGGCGGCAACCTTCTGTTCAGGACTTCCTCGGCTATCGCTATGGTTGGCTAAATAAAGTATAGCTCCAGGTATGTACAAGTTAGCGGGTTCTAAAAATATTCTAACCCCAAATATATTTTGTGTTTCAGCTTCTATTATAGACTATACTTGTGTGTGTGCGTGTAGTGCAGTTTTCAATGTGGGCGTTAACGCAATTACAAAATTAAATTAATATGAATGTAAGTGTTGTGGGTCAAATTGACTTCAATAAAGAAAATACTAATGCATCTTGCACTCAGCTGTGTTTGGTGTTATAAATAATTATGAAATACGTAATTAATTAGTTTGAATATTTCAACGACATACTTAAAAAAATAATTGGTAGATGAGCGAAATAAGTCACAGCTAAGGAGCTTAATACCGATTAATATGAATTAGTGGCGATGTGTGTGTGTGTGCGCTGTTGATGTTTAAAGTTGGTGTTGGAATTTAATGTGGACGGCCTATGTGGCGTATTTTTTCTTATGACACCCTCTACAACCTATTACATGTCACAGGTGCTCGAACAAAGGCGAGATGGGTGTCGGGTGTGACGAACAACTGTCCACCCTACTGGCAGAGACGATCTTCTAGCCACGATTGCCGTCAGTCGAGAACAACTGTTCGGACACTCTTCCAACGCTATGCTGCCCCCAGGACTTGTGATACGACCGTTACATTACTGATCAGCGCCAATATTGACTAAGTACACCGGACAATCCAGGTGGGAACATTCTAATTATCTATTTCTCTCTCCACGACATGGTGAATGCACGGACGCTCCCAGAAGCTCACTCGTGAAGTTTTAACCGTTATACTCTAGCACAAACTCTCATGTTCAATTATGTTACTGCATGTGTGAACATTACAGCAGTAGACCTAATGAAAGCTCTTATAAATGTTTATAATGTGTAAGAAATTACACACATATCCGCAGTTTGCTGTAAGTTCTAACTTTTCATCTAATTACGACCATTAGGGAGTTAATTATCTTGTGCTTTCATGTCATCCGGTCATGGCAGAGTTTTAATCACGTAACGGGGGCTGTCTGATGCTTTAGTTGAGAAACTATTTTCTTTCTCACACATACTTAGCGCTTTTATGATTAAAGTCAGGGTCGTTTAGTATGTTGAGTCTTGGGGCGGTCACTTACATTCTCTGGTGTTAATTACCAAGGCAAATCTATGCTTAGGAGCTGTGATTATCAGATTACCCTGTCATTTATATTTGTACATATATATACATATTATGGTGCATTCATTTACGGTAGTTGGAATGGGTTTATGAGGAATTTAGTACTGATATGAGGGGTGTTGTGTTATTCATGTTGTGTATGTGTTATTTTACTATATTTTGCTGGGGGAATATGTAATGAATTTAAAAAGGAAAAAACCATAAATGTGCTTACTAAGACAAAAAGGCTAGCCTATTTGAAACTATACAACACTTATGGATTAGTGAATTGCTTTTATGAATGAGATTATTGCTACCATTGACTCATACATAATCAGGCAGGAATTTTGCAATTATGTTAATATCAAATTCACTTACCTTTTTTTTGACATTATGAATATTAATTGATATACATATATATATATATATAATCCTGCCATTAATTGTGTGCTTACACAATCGAGAACTTGTCATTTTATGTAACATCTTGCAGGCTTAATAAAGCATACGCTTGTTGGTTAAAAGACTTTTTCATTTGCAAGTCCTGTCATTCACCTGGGGGGACATGTCTGTAATTGTAATTGGGCCTTGTACATTTTTGCTTCCTCTAGGTTTTCCACCTAGTTCTAAATATGATGTCTCTCCCCTTTACAAAAAAAAACTTAATAAAAATAAAATAAAATAAAATAAAAATTCAAAGAAAAAATTACAAAAAAAAAACTTAGAAAATTAAAGGGGGGTTTCAAATGTTAGATCAGAGCGTGGTTATGATTCTAGATAGGTAGTGGGTATTATTTCTGCCTTATTTTTTTTCTTTTGAACTTGAGAAATTTTAGAATCTGGGGACTTACATTTATTTCCTTAAATGAAACCTGGTGTGGCTACAGACATGTCAGCTGGTGTTAGGACTTGCAAGTTATCTCAAATTATTTTTAATTGGAATCCAAGTGTTGCAAGAAAACTTAATGATAGTGTAACGAATTAATAGAAAGAATAACCAGAAAAATAGCACATTTTATAAAATGAATAAGGGGTTGATGAAGTTTAAAATAATTTAATATGTGTTAGTGTTTAAGTGATTATTTTGTGATGTTGAGTGTAAGATGAATTTTGAAGAGGGGTTATAAGAATGTGATTGATTTTTTTAATGAATGTGTGCTGATTGACTTCACTTGCACATATCCTGGAGCTCGAACAGATTCTGGACGTGATGAGGGCCGTCAGTACTTGTCGATTTTGATTGTGATTTGTCTCCTGGATTAGGCAACGTGTTTTATTGCACCCGTTATATGGTAATTGTTTATTGAGGGCGTTGCGTTGCGGTATCGGGTATTTTGAATGCGGTCATGGTCCGACCAAGGGCATGGATGTGATAGTTTATATTTTCGATTACATTGAATTTTATGTGTACTTTGTGGATTGTATTTAGTGAGTTAGTTTTGGTTGTTTGTGTCGTGTTCTCTTCTGGGCATTTTACATGGCTGTTTCTCTGCTTTTATGACACCCATCTCGTCGTATCGCTAGAACATTCTGGAGCCACTTGTATGATCAAGTTCTTCCTCGTTCTCTTTAATTATTGCTTTTACGTGGTGTGTGTGTGGATTGCGCGGTCATGTCCATTTCTGTGAATGTGGACTTGTTTGTGAAAGATGAGCTCGAGTGGGAGGTCCGGTTCCGGGGACGGAAGCCGCAGGAGACTGTTGTTTCATTAAGGAAGCAACTCCGTGAGGCTCTTGCCTCCGGTGAGGCACCGAGTGGGAGAGTATTACTCACGGATGTCACAGCCGAGGTGGAGCTGTGTACGGAAAAATTTTCTGAACTACGAGACTTGGCCGAAGGCCTGCAGTCGGCTGCATCCGCCTCCACGGCTAGACAGAGGGTACGCCAACGTTTACAACATGTTCTGTGTCGTTTACAGAACGCCGAATCACAAGCTACCACCTCGGAATTAGAGAAAAATGTTGTCACTCTTAGGGAGCAAGTGGCGATGGCATTGCGGGAGTTTTCTCTCGGCCAGCGTCGCCACGTAGATGCGAATTCCGGTTCTTCTTCTTCTTCTGTTGAGACGGCAGCCAGGGTGGAACCCCCTGCGCATGTTCCTGCCTTTTCAGATATGGCTGCCGCGAGCTATCACAAGCTCCCTAACCCACTGTCGGATGTCATTCAGCGTCTCCCAGTTGTCGATGGTCTAGATCCTGAGGCGCTTTTGAAATTCTTGCGCATATTTTTTCAGTTGGCAGATTTCCCGGGGCTGTCGGAGCGTACTTTGCTTGAACTCATTTACCCGTACTGTCGGGGATCTATGGCTGAGCGCGTGACAAGCACCCTTAGGGATGGTGGTGGCATTGACCATTTCCATCGGGAAGTCCTGGACGCTTTCGTACCGGGAAGGTTGCACGACCGGTTAAGACATAAACATTTTTATAGAGTTCAAGCAAGCGGAGAGTCCCTTGCTCATTTCATTTCGAGTGTTAAAGACGCGGCCCGGATCCTGAGGCTGGGGTTGTCTGAATCTGATGTTATTCACACTATTTTGGAGGGCGTGACGCCGGAGGAACGGTCACGTTTGACATTTGCTGTCCGTCCCCAAAGTTTTATTGATTTGGACCGGCTGTGCGCCGAGTCAACCACTATACGAGGTAATGACGATATTAGAGCCCACGAGGCTAGGAGGTGTTCAGATCGCCCTATTTTAGAGCGACGAGTTAGGCAGCCCGGGTCTTGGGGTCCTCGGTCTGCGCCGGTACAGAGCTGTGAGGTGCGGGAATTATTTTGTTCCAGGTGTCAGAGATCCGGTCACGTTGCGCGCTATTGTTCTGATGCTAGACAGCGTCAGGGGACTTCCCGAAAAGGTAACTTTTCAAAAAACGTAAGCTCTCGGGGAAGATAAGTCGGGAGTGGTCTTCCCCGTTAGGCCGTTCTGTTCCAGTTTCACTTAACCCCAGGCGGGTAGTAAATCCCGGATCATCTGGCTCCAAGGTCCTGCGAACTGTCCCCAACTACAGTTCAGTATGCCCCTTCCTGTTGGTCGAGTTGAAAAAGGGTCAGCTCAGAGCCTTGGTTGACTCTGGATCAGCCCGATCCATTATTTCATCTAGAGTATGTGAGGACCTTGAACAACAGGGCTTACTAATAGGGTCGGATCGGTCTTCCGTGGTATGCTGGACTGCATCGCGGGAAATTCTGCCCATCTCCCGGGTGGTTTCCCTAAAGATTAAAATCGAGTGTTTTTCATGGGTGTGGCGATTTTTGGTTTCTCCGGCTCTGGGAGTCGACTGCATTGTGGGTGCCGATTTCATCTCCAAGAGTGGTCTCGTTTTAGACATACAAGGGCACCACTGTTATTTTAAATTCAATCGGGAAGTTGTCATTCCTTTCCTTGGGTACCAGGGAGCTAAGGGAGGTATCCAAGAGGTTGTGTGTCCCGATTCAGAAAGAGATCATCTCACTCCGTCCCAGAAGCGTGCCTTAGATCATTTGTGTGAGCAGTTCCTCACTGTATTAACTCCCAGCTTGGGGCTCACACATCTTTTGGAGTATAAGATCCGTTTAACGGACTCCGCTGTAGTACGTTCACACCCATACAAATTCGCTCCTCCAAAGATGGATGTTCTTAGAGAGAAGGTTCAAGAGTTGCTTAAACAAGGGGTCATTGAACCTTCCAATTCTAGTTATGCAAGTCCAGCATTTCTGGTGCCCAAGCCTGGGGGTAAACAACGCATGGTCATAGACTACCGCAAACTAAATGCTAACATTGAGGTGGATTCAGTTTCTCTTCCCGATTTACATTCTGCTTTCGATTGGTTTAGTGGGGCCAGGTACTTCACCATCTTTGACCTTAATGCCGCTTATCATCAGATTCCTCTGTCTAAGGAAAGCCGCCCTTATACGGCTTTCTGTGTGCCATGGAATCTTTATCAGTATACTAGAGTACCCATGGGTCTGGCTGTGGGGGCTCAAACCCTCACGCGACTACTTGACACTGTATTCCATGACGTGAAATTTAAGTTCATCTTCAATTATCTTGATGACCTCTTAGTCTACAGCAAAACGTTCGAGGAGCATCTGTGTCACCTGAGAGAGGTGATGTGCCGATTGAGGAGTGCTGGCCTCACTATCAATCCAGACAAGGTCAAATTTCCACAAAAGGGTATTTCGTTTTTGGGGCATCTCGTCTCATATGGGGGTGTGACGGTCGACCCGGAGAGGACACAAGGCATCCGAGATTTTCCTCCCCCTAGGGATGCGAAAGGTGTTGCCAGATTTGTTGGCATGGTAATTTGTATCGTAGATTTATCCCTAATGCCGCGGAGATTGCCGTACCTTTAAACGAACTCAGAAAGAAGGGTACCAAATTTGTATGGGGAGAGAGGCAACAGCGGGCCTTTGATACCCTCAAGGAGGCGATCGTCTCTCCCCCTGTGTTGAGGATGCCTGACTTTTCAAAAAAATTTATTTTGCAAACGGACGCGAGTTCTGTTGCGCTCGGGGCGGTTCTGTCCCAGGAAGTTGATGGTGCTAGGCAGCCGGTGGCATTTATATCCCGGACCTTGACCCAACAAGAAAGGAAGTCTTCAGTGTATGAACTAGAGTGTCTTGCTGTCGTGTACGCTCTAGATAAGTTCAGGCGTTTCTTGGAACACGCTGAGTTCCTCCTGGAGACCGATAATCAGGCTCTCTCCTGGCTTCTCGCTCATCCCCGGCAGCTGGGTAAAATAGGACGTTGGGTGGTCAAGATCTCATCCTTTAAATTCAAAGTGCAACACATCAGGGGAACACAAAATGTTGTTGCAGACGCCTTGTCACGTATGTTCTCCCAACCCAGCGAAGCCAATTCTGAGCAACCCTGTTCCGTTCTGCTGGATTTTCCTTTGGCTTTTACTGATGTGTTACCCCATCAGTTAAATGATGAAGAGTTGGGTCCTATCATCCAACACCTAAAAGAGGGTAACGTGCAGGTCCCATATTTTCTGTCCAAGGGCGTCCTGTGCTGCCGAGAACGAAAAGGACGTGCCCCGAAGGTTGTGCTGCCTAGCAAACTCGTGCCAATGGTCTTCAGCTACTATCATGATTCCCCAATAGGTGGCCATAAGGGAATTTCGAAGACCATTTCCAGTATTAGGAGGCATTTCATCTCGAAGGGCATGGACAGGGACATCGCGGCTCGTGTGAAAGCATGTCATCTCTGTGGCTTGAGTAAGCCTGCTCAAAACACTAAATTGGGTCTATTGTCATCTGATGTGGCGAGCAAACCAATGGAGAAGTTATTCATAGACTACGTGGGACCTTTCCCTCGTAGCAAGTCGGGTAATGCTTACCTACTTGTTTGCGTGGATGCTTTTTCCAAGTTTGTCTGGCTACTGCCCTTACGACAGGCAAACACTCGCTCAACTATCTTTATGCTACAGTCCCATGTCTTTCAGCATTTCGGTTTTCCGTCCACCATTGTCTCTGACAATGGACCACAGTTCATTTCGAAAGATTTCCGGCGAATGTGTTTCGCTAACGGCATCAAACATGTGACCACTTCCCCGTACTACCCTCAACCGTCCCACGCGGAGAGATTTAACCGGAATCTCCGTTCAGCTCTCATCGCCTACCATGCTGAACAACAGGATTGTTGGGACCTAAATTTGAAGTGGTTGCAATTGGCATTTAACACGGCCCTACACGAGAGTCACAAGGCCGTACCCTTTGAAGTCATGTTTGGTTTCTCGCCGAGCTTGCCGTTGGACAATTTGTGGCACATTGAGGATCTTCTGCCTAACGATCCGGAGGTCACGACTGTGGACAGATGGCGGGAGGTCCGGAGGAATTTGCTCCATGCGCACGAACGCGTCCGTAGTCGCTACAATCAGGGGCGTATTCCGAACCCATTTAAGATTGGCGACTTGGTCTACTGCCAGAGCCATCCGATCAGCTCAGCCATAGACAGGAGGGCCGCTAAATTATGTTATCGTTGGTCGGGACCATACCGCATTCTTCGGTTTGTGTCGCCCGTCACAGTGAAATTGGGTGATCCCGGAGGGGATGTTGAAAGAGTAACCACTCATATTTCGAAGCTAAAGTTTTGCCATAGGGCATAAGTTAGTGATGACAGTTTGTCTCATAAAAAGGGGGGGAATACTATTTGGGTTCCTGGATCTCAGTTATTAGATTTGGGAGGCCTTGGTGGTCAGTACTCAGAGCCGGCCGGCGATTCTTCTCTTTCTCCTGTTCTTTTCTGTTTCTTCTATCTGCATGCGGACCAGGGCCCGGCGAGCATGCAGGACTCACACTTACATCTTCTCTTTCAGACACACATTCACTGACTCACACCTCTTCCTTCGGCTTTTCGTTTTCCTGTGTCACTGAACTCACCAAGAGCGATTTAGAATCTGAGATTTTCCTGGTTTTCCCTCAGCCGTCGTGCTTGAGGACTTGTTTGTTTTGGGTCAACCATGTTGCCCTTTTGGGGTGAGGGTGTGCCGTACTGGGTTCGGCAGCGTATTATAAGTATTTTTAAAACGAGCGGCGGTGACGTCACGCACGGCCACACGGTAGTTTGTTGTCGTCCGTTTATACACACAGATGTAGTGCAACTACGCAATTCAGTTGGCGCGTCCAGCTGTTTCTGTACATTCCTGCTGCGAGAGTTTACTTGGGTAGACAGACACATTGAATCGGTCTCATTTCTGTTCGATCCTCCAACCTGGTCATCTGCTCTCGACTGGCGGCAACCTTCTGTTCAGGACTTCCTCGGCTATCGCTATGGTTGGCTAAATAAAGTATAGCTCCAGGTATGTACAAGTTAGCGGGTTCTAAAAATATTCTAACCCCAAATATATTTTGTGTTTCAGCTTCTATTATAGACTATACTTGTGTGTGTGCGTGTAGTGCAGTTTTCAATGTGGGCGTTAACGCAATTACAAAATTAAATTAATATGAATGTAAGTGTTGTGGGTCAAATTGACTTCAATAAAGAAAATACTAATGCATCTTGCACTCAGCTGTGTTTGGTGTTATAAATAATTATGAAATACGTAATTAATTAGTTTGAATATTTCAACGACATACTTAAAAAAATAATTGGTAGATGAGCGAAATAAGTCACAGCTAAGGAGCTTAATACCGATTAATATGAATTAGTGGCGATGTGTGTGTGTGTGCGCTGTTGATGTTTAAAGTTGGTGTTGGAATTTAATGTGGACGGCCTATGTGGCGTATTTTTTCTTATGACACCCTCTACAACCTATTACATGTCACAGGTGCTCGAACAAAGGCGAGATGGGTGTCGGGTGTGACGAACAACTGTCCACCCTACTGGCAGAGACGATCTTCTAGCCACGATTGCCGTCAGTCGAGAACAACTGTTCGGACACTCTTCCAACGCTATGCTGCCCCCAGGACTTGTGATACGACCGTTACATTACTGATCAGCGCCAATATTGACTAAGTACACCGGACAATCCAGGTGGGAACATTCTAATTATCTATTTCTCTCTCCACGACATGGTGAATGCACGGACGCTCCCAGAAGCTCACTCGTGAAGTTTTAACCGTTATACTCTAGCACAAACTCTCATGTTCAATTATGTTACTGCATGTGTGAACATTACAGCAGTAGACCTAATGAAAGCTCTTATAAATGTTTATAATGTGTAAGAAATTACACACATATCCGCAGTTTGCTGTAAGTTCTAACTTTTCATCTAATTACGACCATTAGGGAGTTAATTATCTTGTGCTTTCATGTCATCCGGTCATGGCAGAGTTTTAATCACGTAACGGGGGCTGTCTGATGCTTTAGTTGAGAAACTATTTTCTTTCTCACACATACTTAGCGCTTTTATGATTAAAGTCAGGGTCGTTTAGTATGTTGAGTCTTGGGGCGGTCACTTACATTCTCTGGTGTTAATTACCAAGGCAAATCTATGCTTAGGAGCTGTGATTATCAGATTACCCTGTCATTTATATTTGTACATATATATACATATTATGGTGCATTCATTTACGGTAGTTGGAATGGGTTTATGAGGAATTTAGTACTGATATGAGGGGTGTTGTGTTATTCATGTTGTGTATGTGTTATTTTACTATATTTTGCTGGGGGAATATGTAATGAATTTAAAAAGGAAAAAACCATAAATGTGCTTACTAAGACAAAAAGGCTAGCCTATTTGAAACTATACAACACTTATGGATTAGTGAATTGCTTTTATGAATGAGATTATTGCTACCATTGACTCATACATAATCAGGCAGGAATTTTGCAATTATGTTAATATCAAATTCACTTACCTTTTTTTGACATTATGAATATTAATTGATATACATATATATATATATATAATCCTGCCATTAATTGTGTGCTTACACAATCGAGAACTTGTCATTTTATGTAACATCTTGCAGGCTTAATAAAGCATACGCTTGTTGGTTAAAAGACTTTTTCATTTGCAAGTCCTGTCATTCACCTGGGGGGACATGTCTGTAATTGTAATTGGGCCTTGTACATTTTTGCTTCCTCTAGGTTTTCCACCTAGTTCTAAATATGATGTCTCTCCCTTTACAAAAAAAACTTAATAAAAATAAAATAAAATAAAATAAAAATTCAAAGAAAAAATTACAAAAAAAAAACTTAGAAAATTAAAGGGGGGTTTCAGTACCTTTAGGCTACGAACAATAAACGCTCTACAATAGAAAAATGAAGTAAATTATTATTATTCCTCTCAAATACTTTTTGCTACACAAGTATAAATAGTAAGATACAACAAAGCAATAGGCGTTTCATTTGTCTTGAGAAGAGGAAAAATCTTTATACTCACTCTCCGAAGTAAAACTATTTTATTAAATATTAGCAATAATGTTCAGCAACATCTGATTTTGTTGCAACAGGTCACCTCTATTCTTCATAGTTGTTTCGATTATAATGTGTTCAGATATATTCAGTGCAGAAGTCTAAATTAATTGTTTATATTATCAGACGCCTCAAAGAACGGCAAAAAATCAGCAAAGATTTAGATATATTTCTTAAACGTTTTAAGAAATATAAAAATATAAATATAAATATAAATATTAACCTTTTTTTAGATTTAGTAGCACTTTTGTAGCAACAAGAATGTGGAAATTTTTTCAGCTTTTCCGACTTAGGTCCTCATTATTCTAAACAGAAATATTTAGCCATACTGTGGAAATGTAAACATTTCACTTGATTCTTTGACAAGAAACAAAGTAAAATGGTTACTTCCTCTCTAACCTGAATACTTTTGTCAAAGGATTAATATCCTCTAGATATCCAGTCCATTTCCTTTAATTTATTGAATGCTTTACAACTCTCTTAATAGCGAACCATTTCTCAATTCATAAAGGAAGTGTACTGTGTTATATACGCTTTTGTTTAAAGATAATGTGTCTCACCGAATATCTAAACTGGGAGTTTTAACTAACGTGTATATGTTATCACTAACAACTAAAACATCGTAATTATAGTGTCTCACACACGAGATATATTTGTGTTAATCTTGTTTATAGACTAAGAGTTTGATTGCAATTGGACAGATCTATATTTTGGGTATTCTACTATTATTACGTGAGGAGGACAATTAATGGAAAAGCAAATTACTATTTACTAAGACTAGGCCTATATTATTCGCGAAAATAGCAGACTCAGAATTTGAAAGTATATTTATTGTCTGTAAGATTTGCGTATCATACATCTGCTTGAGCAGACAAATTACACGTGATTAGCGAAGTTTAAAACATGTTTCTTCTCCTATTCTGATTTCGAAATATATTGCTACTTACTGGTAATGTTGAGCGGACGTGATTTGTACGACTCCGTTCCATGATACTGAGACTAGAGTGCCTTTGGGCTAATGCATTGATTGTCAGAAGTGCTAATAATGTTGTGTGTAGATATTTGGAAAATTTGTTCAGTTATTAATACCTGTGAAGAGACATCGGCAACATTGTGCTTACAGATTAATAGTTGTAACAGTTGGAGTTCTTCATAGGAGAAGTTAAGGTGGCAACAGTTCCACGAATTGAAAATGTCTTGAACTGACGTAAAATGACACTATATTAATTGCAAGTTGAAACTATTATAAGTTTGTTATAACAGTGGAGACAAAGTCAACTCCACTATCGCCTTCGGTTAATGCTTGGCTAGAGTTCAGCTTACTTAATCGATCGCTTTATTAGTGAAGTGTAATTATCATCCAGGTTTGTGGTAAAGCTTTTGGAATCATTTGCGTATTGTAGCACCATACCCGGTCCTATCTGAGCGGTGTCTTACACGTACTGTTCGAGTAGAAGCAATTTATTGCTGAAGGAGGCCTTTTTTATCTTTAGTCCAATTGGAGTTACATTCTTTTCTCTATTTTTGATTCATAAAGTAGCTGTTTTATCATAAGTGTCTTGTTTTTTTTTAAGAAATTTATTGCTTCGATTTTCAGTTATAGAACTAAAAGTTACGTTTTAGATAACGTAAAGTTGTCTCCTACTGTAAAAAATTTAAAACTTTGCTAGGTTTCATAAAATAAATGAGATAGTAGGCCTACATCAAATTTTTAGTTATTAAGCAGATGGTTGTTGAAGTTTGCTTTTGTAAAAATTGATTTCACTATCAAGTTTTCTTTTATTGAGATTCACCTAGTTAGTTAGTTATTTCGAACTTACATCAGTGGTACATTTTGTTGGTTGATTCCTTTTGGTTGGCCCTAATTTTAGGCCTTAAAGCCTTAAACCGACAGGCGCTTGATATTAGGAAATATGTAATTTCAATTAGAGATGCTTTAACTAGTTAGATTTATTATAGTAACAGCATCTGGTATCTTTTTTAAAAGTGTCTGATTGGCTGTCTCACTGAGATATTCATTTCTATCTTTGTTCTTTGGGGTTTTGCAATCGCTTTAGAAGAGGCCATGGGAGTAGCAAGTGTTAGTGAAACTGATGTTTCCGTAGAAATTGAAACATTAGTTAGCAAAGTATTTGATTTATGAATACGATAATTGAATATCGAAATATCTTAACTATTAGACATCAGTGAATTAGCAATGTCGTCAGACACACTGTGGTCTGAGCTCAAATTTTCTTGAGTGTCTCGGTTCTATAATCATGCGAGTTGTTTAAACATGTTTTAACTCAGTTAGTAATATAATTTTGCTCAAGAAAGATTATACGCTAATAGGTTCCTTCTAGTGTCACCAAAGTATTACCTGGTAAACTGCCTACTGAGCAGTACGTCACGCTCAAGAAAGGAGTGTGACCAATACTACCTTCGTTTGCCAATTATTTCCTCGAGGGTTTCTCTGAGATATTGGTTTTCTCAGGCTAAGTCTATCTGCGGACTTCACTTGTTACAACGTCGGAAAGTCTCAAAACAAAACTAAAAAATTCATGGTACCTACTTTTTTTAACTTGTATATTACATCTCTACTATATCTATTAACAAAACCAAACTGTGTTCATAAAACCGAACACTTGTACTTGTGTGTTGGTGAGGAGGAGTGGGAAAGTGAAAATAAAAAAAGACGAGAAGGGAGGTATAACAGCGGGAGGTTGGAGGGAAAAGAGTTATTGACCCTCCTAAAAATTAAAAATACCATAATGTAAATGAAAATGTTAGGCATATTTCACCAGATGTGCTGTAGTAAAACTTTCCTATTGCTGCGACTTTCTAGGCATAAGAGTTTTGTATAACAATGGCGAAGCAAATATTGAAAAACGTTGAACATCTGCGTCCAAAGTTTAATTTTGTGTGTGTGAGTGCGCGCGCGTGGGCACGTGGTCGTGTGTGAGAGTGAGAACTTTTAACTTTCCTTAAACTTAATGTCACTTAGTATTAAGGTAATTCATTCCAAATTGTATTTTTGTAATATGTGGCAAACTAAGCTTTTCACAAGAATTGTCATATTAGTTAATCACTGAATACAGTACGTTAAATATGTCATAAATTTATTTATAGTCCGGAGAACAAACTTTTCTTGTAAGCATATACTTGAAGCACTAAAAATGAAAGAATCCTGTAACCAGTTCAGAACTTTTACAACCAAGTTGAACTTATAAATTTAATAAAAAACTGAAGAGCGCTTATAATACAACTATCACTGGACAATGGACAAATAACAAAGATATGAAGATTAATAAGAGAATTCCATGCAGAGATTGTATGAATATAAATTTTAAAAAAATAGGCAACTTATAAAAAGTAAACTCTTATACTAGTCTAAAATAGGGAATATAAAACCAATTTGTATGAAAGTTGAACCAATAAAACAACAGAATAATTAACGATAATGTGAAAGAGCATGCAAGCGTTCAATAAAGAACAAGTATGGTACAGCAAAGCAAGTCGCATGGTATGCGAGATCATGTGAAAGAATTGAAAATGTTTAGAACTTAAACAAAAATTATGGAACTGTCAGAAACGTAAAAGGAACATCCCAGAAAAAACTGGAGAAAGAAATTACAAAATCAAGTCATAGAAATACGAAAAATCACATACGTTATCAGACGGGAAATGGACAGTGCCTAATGATAATGTAATGCGATCTAACTATTTTTTTTTTTATTTTATAAAGAAGAAATTGGGGCTTTCGAACATTTTACTTTGAACACGATAATTTTCCTGGAGATACCTTAGAGCAGCAGTCGCAGCCCTGCGTCCGCGAACCAATTTGTAATTTATTTTCTTTTCGACAAAAAACGCAACCGAATTGTACCTGCTTTGATGTGCTGTATTATAAAATCGTACATGCCGTATCAAATTTTACTTTTTCCTTATACAATAATTACTGTAAGTTAGTTTTTTCAAGAAAAGGAACTGAAACATTCATTTATGTTTTAAATGTGATTTTTCAAGTTTTACAATTCTGTGCACTTTATAAAATAAATAGTGTTAGTGTGGTAAGTTCTTTAATTTATTTTGATCAAAATGTGTTTTTGTTTAACTATTTTTTCGTTTAAAGTTTTGTTAGTTTTAATGTGCGTGTGCACGATGACAGATTGTTGATGACCTATTTGTAATGTGACAAATTTCACAAATTTATATGAAAAATACTACAAAACGTTTTATGATTCGGTGTTCAACGTGGCTAACTATAAGCGCAAGGGCATTATAAAGCGGCAGTTAATGTTTGCTACGTCCAGCTCTTGACCATTGATGTCCAACAACCAGCTCAGCACCTTTCTATTTTCCATTGATTGGGGGGGGGGATGCACCCATCGAACTGGTCCTGAGTTATATACGCGCCCCCATAAATTCAAAGATTGCTTATGACTGCCCTATGACTACCTATCAACTATAATGCTGTGATTTACCGTTGCCTTCCGCATCCTAATGCCACTGACCACCTTCTGTCGTTCTTCCACGTATAGGGACGATTTCTCACCTCAAGGGAATTTGGATATCCTGACCCTACCCGCTCATCCGCCATTCGGAAAGACCGTTGGAACTTGGCAGAGCGGGACTTATCCCGAGAGTCACTCAACAGGCTGACTAAAGTGTCGCCACATGCCTACGAATCAGATTGTTGAGGTGTTACATGTTCTCAACGGTTTTTTATGGTTTGGAAGCCTGGAATTTAAATAAAACCGCCTAAAAGAAATTGGGGCGTTTGAATGTGGACCTACAAAAAGATCTTGAGAATTAGAGCAATAGGATCACAAGGAGAAGTTACTGTACTGTAATGAATATTTTAAAAGTACGGGAACTCCAATATCTAGGGCATGTATTGAGAGGATAAAAATATCAACTTCAATAGTTAATAATATAAGGAAAACTGCAAGGCACATTAAGTCGGAACAGAAGGCGTATTTCCTGGTTGGATAACCTTAGAGAATGGTTTTAATATACCTCAGTCGATTTATTTAGAGCAGCTACATCTAAAATCCGGATTGCCATGTGGTTGCCAAGCTTCTCAGAGGAGACAACACTTAAACAAGAAGAAAGTAGAAATTGCATGGATAGGCCTACTTTGACCTACTTTCAAAGGCCTAGCATCATCCTGAGATATCATGTCTTGATTGTTTTAAACCAAGATGTAAGTGTATAAGTGTTAAGAAAAGTTACTCTCTTCCTTATTTCAAACCGTGAGAATGTTTCTTTGATCTAGTTCGTTATCATACTTGAATAGTAGGTATCTCCAAGTATTTTTGGCATACTTTATCTGATAATTAAAACATATGCCTATATAAGCGATTACAAATTCATTTGTGTCACACAGTTGGCAGATTTTCTTTAAATTATTTTCTATGAATAACAGTATCTACTGCCAAATCATTATATAATTTTTTTAAATACTGTCAGATTAATCTGCAGTCTTCTTCTCTTAATACTTAATTAATACTTGTTTGCCAATTTTATTGGCGCTTCTACAACCTAAAGTAAAATAATTGCTTACTACATATTTTTTAGTAGTTTCATATTTACGAGGCTCTGAGCACACACTTTTTATTCACAGCTGCACTGTTAAGGAAGACATCACTTTATTCGTATAAAACAATGAAAACTTGAGTATCTGTGTTGACTAAATGCATGTTACTTCAAATAGATGGTTCTTTTGTATGTGTGAATTTTGCAGTCGTAGTGAATTTAGCACCTTCTACAAGACGATTATTTTTATACTTTATAGTGTATATTCTGTGTTTACAAATTTAAATTATCACTTTCTACATTAAATATATATTGTCAGATACGCAGTCTTTTCCAATGAAACCATGTACGGCAGCATTTTCTGTACTTCGTTTGAACTGTCTTAAGTCAAACGTATTCTCTGCAATTCATAAATTTAACAATACTGATTCTGTAGCTGAATTCGCTTACTGTATCAGTAAATGAATGTCATTTAGATACACTGAAGAGACGTTTTGAATATCTTGAAAACGAACTATACAGCATTTGTTATACATGACTAACTTTTTATGACTATATATTTTTTGTAAATTATTATTAGGAAGATGTAGTTGGCAAAGCATATAACTTCAAAGGTACTTGTTAAACATTAATGTTAACATAAAATTTTTATAAATTATTTCTTTTATTAACGCAATGCTTTATAATTTTCACTTCCTCATTCATTTTCTGATTTTATTTGGAAGTTACCTTTATTTTTTAGAATTTAAGTACACACGACGAAGTGAACATACTTTGTTACTCTGTCTTTTATATTATTATATATCGTAATTAATTTTTACGACAGTGTTTCTGCTACTCAAATGTTAGGCTAGATAAAATATAAAAATATGCATTTTACGTTTACATTTCAAGAGACAAATTTGTCGCCCGAATCGTTGACAGCGATATGCGTGTGCATTGTGACGCCGGCATTGTAAGTGGCAGAGTGGGTTTTTGTTTTAAAGCCTTTTGATATTTTATGTACATGAAAATTGTATTTTATACGTAAAAAGAGTAGCTGTTATTTAAAATCTGTTCGAAATTCTTTCGTTAAAAACAGCGTAAACAACATTCAGGATGTATGATTAAATACGTGGATATCGATAAGCGGGTTCGGCGTTGGGGTTCGTTGAATGAAATTACAAACAGAGGGTGTTATGGAACAAAACAATTTCAGTTTTGTCGATAAAACAGCTGGTCGTCAATACAAATAAAACAATCTGGTTGTCATAGACAATTCAGCACGCTTCAAATAAATCACACGCGTACGAGGGCCGCAACAACACGTTTCAACAGCCACTAATGTGTTTTAATTTTTTATGTTAAACGTGCGTTCATTTCATTTCATGGTTAAATAGTGTTCGTAATATACAAACGTTACGGCACGAGGATGGAGATTTAAAACTTTTTGACTTGAAATTGAGTGAGAAAGTTATTTTTAAGTAGGCCTATACATTTTTTTCAACCTCCGTTTCAGTGTGGCATGAACCAAGTGATCGCCAGTAATGTTATTAAAAATATCACTTACGTTATTTAACACATATACTGCACGCGACTGCGTTTACTGAGTACAGTGCTGTATGGTGGTGTAAGATTGTTACGTGTGTCCATTGCCAGATTAAGGCTATGGTATGCCCGGGGCTATTTAAGAGCAGGGGCCAATATATGAAACTTTGCGTTTTGCACAATAGGCCTACTTTACTTTATTCAGACGATCATTTAATAAATATAATAAACAAAATGTTGTTCTTAAACCGTATTTTTACTAACATATTTTTTTATTTTATACTGATTAAATATAAAATTTTATTTATTCGTTCGAAAATGAGAATTTTAAATGGTCGGGCATGGGGCCCGAGGTTTTAGCCCCCCTAGCCCTCCCGTAATCCGGCACCGCGTGTGTCCTGTTAAGTTTTGCGGTTTCCAACATTTCTTCACATTGTTTGTCAAGATACAGAACAGTCCACAAGAACAAGATACAGTCACCGGTGGGTGACTTAGCAAACAATCTGAAGATGAGTTTGAATCTTCCAAATGTTTACAGGTATTCATGTAACGCTGTGATTGACAACATATACAATTTTACTTGAAAACGTATTTATTCTTCTTCTTCTTTATCGTTCCCTTTTACCATCAAGGGTCGGCATTCCTTAACCTCTTTCTAAGTCCCATTATGAGCAACACGTTTAACATCGAGTAAAGTTTTTTCTCTCCTCGTATCCAACTTGTCAATATAATCCACCCATTTGAAACTTGATCTTCTTCTACCTCTTCCTTCTTCCGACTCTGCTTCCATAATGAGTTTCAGTTTTCTCTGATTTTACATCTGTATTACTCGACCAAATCATTCCAGTGTTTCTTTTCCTTGTTTCCATGAATGATTCCTGATTGCTGAAACTGATTTTCGTCGTATGCATCCTGGTTTTGCAGGTCTTAGTATCTCCAGCTGCCCTCTTCAGAGATTTATTTTCACTTGCCTGCTGTCCGCTTCTACGTTTGTCACGAAGGTTTAGGTTTTCCGTCTCATATGGAAAAGAAGGTAGAAAACCGCCTTATAGAACCGTATCTTGCTTCTCTCTGAGATTTTTTTCTTATTCACACTATCAATGCGGACCTGAAAATAAATTAGTTTTGTCTGTTGTACAAAGTGGATTATTTTCTCATCAACCTTTACGTCTTTGAGTATTAAGACCGTGTGACCTCCTCTAGCTGATTTTTGTCTTCTCAGTTATATTTAAGGGCTCTTCATTTGTTTGTTTGATTGTGACCATGTCTTTGATTTGTCAACATTCATCTTTAAAAACCTCGGACCCTGATGGCACTTTCGCACTAAATTGCTGCATTCTGCAGTTCTTCTCTAGCCTTTGCAATCGGGGCGATGGTACTCAGACTATATCATTCAATTTGAATACATACATGTCTTAGACTGGAAAAGTTAAAATTTAACATTTTATATTTTTGATGTTACATCTATAGAAGTTTGTCTTCCTATATCAGCGAAAAATTAATGAACGGCAGAATCGGTTTATCCTAGTACTGGAAATTCATTACCGTTGGTTTTTGCAGGACAGTTACGGTGGCAGTAATCGTGTTCATCATAAGTTGCGGGTCAGACCTAAGAGGACATATTCAAATAAATGCGCTTAGAAATCTCAATACCACTGCTACACAATTCCGTGGAAGCGACTCCGAGCAATGCAATCCTAGGCTGTGCAATCTAAACCCTACGGCGGAGTACGTCGGTGACCTGACAAGAGAAGGGAGTCTGAAATGTACGGGTGGTATGTCACGGGAGCAAGAATATCCTCTAGCACAGTAGCCTAAGTGGCTCAAGTCTAAGTGAGCAGACTACTGGAAACTGGAAGAAACACCTCAACAGCCAAGACGAACCAAATCTTTAGAAGATATAAATTCTCGCAAATCAAGACATGTGGCCTTCCAAGTGGGGGTTATGTACTGGGCTAATTACCCATTCGCGTAAAAAAAAACCACTTAAACAGATGAATAGGCAAACGCCACTAGCAAAGCAGGTACGCAAGCAGGTAACGTGACATCATATCATTTGCAAGTAAATATTAAGAAAATGAAATGGAAGTGGGTTAGGTGAGAAGGCAGACGGTCACGAAAATTTCTAGATAAAGAAGTCATGAACCATTATATTCGTAGTCAGTTCTGTGGCACTGTAAACTGGACGGTGTCTGTTCAGCAGAGATATCATGGAGAATGTTACAGGAAGCATGCGCTCGGTACTACGCAGCCAGAAGGTATATGGTGTTATGACGATGCATTGAATTGATTGCATAATTCACTAATGACAGATATTTTAGTCATTAATCTATATCACACAAGAAACAGAAAATGTTTTCTGTGTTACGCTTTCCATCATACAGACGACTCTACGTATAAACTCCAGTTTTCCGAATAAGACGCTGTTACGAAACGTAGTTCTCCAAGTCCATTGTAATGAACGCAGTTTTTGTATCCAGATATTTGTTTCCTGACTGGTTCTGTTATGAGCATTTTTTGCTAAATATTTTGTGACGGTACCGTTGATCACGATACAGTATCTGTTTTAAAAATGGTTTGTATTGTGTACGATGGTCTGACATGTTTAAACACTGTTTATAAGATTATAAGTGTTATAATGTTTCAATTTACTTTGCTAATTACGAGGGCTATTTTTTTTTCAACCATCGATAGACCAATAAACAGACACATGAATGACATCAGTAATTTTATTATTATATACAAAAGTTTCATATATATGTAAACTACTTTTCTACATAGTCACCACCATTGTTGAGGCACTTATCATAGCGAGGCACCAACCTTTCTATGCCCATGTTGTAGAATGTTCGCTCCTGAGTAGTCAGTCAATCTGCCACATTGGACTTGACTTTAACTCATCATTGGAGTCAAACCGCTGCCCACCTAACCACTTTTTCAAGTCAGTGAACAAATGGTAGTCACTTGGTGCCAACTCTGGGCTATAAGATGGGTGAACAAGTACTTCCCAACCAAATTCATGAAGCAGGTTTTGTGTGAGTGCAGCTGCGTGAGATCGTGCGTTGTTTGGAACCCCCCGAGCACAGAGTTTCCTATACCCAAGCTTCTGAGTAAGAATATCATAAAGAGCAGACCTAGATATTTCAGGAAAATCAGCAGAAAGTTCAGTACTTGTGAAACAACGGCGCTCTCGAACCATCCTGTCTACCCTTTCAACAACATCAGTAGCCACGGACTTTCTTCCTTACCCTCCTTCATCATGAACATCAATTCGCCCTTCTTTGAATTTTCGACACCATTCCCGAACTGAACCATCACTCATCACATTTTCTCCATACACATTAGACAAGCTTCAACGAATTTCTGTAGCACTATGACCTTCAGCTTGAAGAAATCTAATAACAGACCGAATCTCACACTTGGAGGGAATTTCAATTGTAGTTGCCATAATTAAACTGTCGTCACCAGATTAATAGACAAAATAGCTATAAAACCAGTGGTTATAGATTAGAAAAATGCCTCAACAACATTAATAAACAATGAGATTGTTGTAATGACAACAGAACCAGGTTTGCCAACTCACCGGAGGTTGATAAAAAATAACGCTCGTATATTATTATTTTCAGAAGAGACCTTTCCAAATCGCATATTTATAAACTCAGCCGTCTTCATATCTCCCCTAAAATTATTTTTTAATTTTATTATACTTCAAAACATTTTTGTGTAGATGTTATTACCTTTGATTGAAAAGTTGGTTTCGAAGATTGTTCAAACCTACATAACCATCATCCGTCGATACCTACGCTAATACAAGATCAGGAAACATTTTGCAAACCCACACGAACAATAACAATGGGCAACGGTACCGCAGTTTACACCTGATTTATTCTGATTTTCCTGGAACCTCAAACACGAATTTTACTTGGCGTATTAGTTTTACTTGCAGACTCTGAGCTTCCGATTCTTGCAACGCTAATTGTTACATTTAATGTTATTTTTACTTTGCTTGAGATGTTACTATAGTTATCGAACGTAACACTACAAGTGTAACTTTTACCGTTTTCTGTTGTAAAAAGCGGTAAGTTTTTAAACGTTCACCTGACACATTCAGGTTTATCATGTTAATTAATTCAGGGTTGTAGCTTTTATGTTACCATTTTATGTTGTTTATCCGTGAAATACTTCTGGTAAGTGGTTCTAAACATAAGGTCTGTCAATATTCCAAACCTAGTTAAGTTTACTCAGGCTACTATTTACATAATACATATATTAATATCTATATCAAAAGTTTAGATATTCTGATATCTAAACACACACACAAACAGGAAGAATGTAATACCCGGGGCGTAGCGTGCGTGTGTTTTGACCGTTACTGCCAAGTTGACCGTATCAAGTATTTTCTTTATTGATATATTTGTACAACAACTATACTAAAAATACGACTAACAAAGTTGCTGCTTTGTGGACCACTAACCAGTCGAAATCTTTAACGTTTACTCAGCTGAATAGAACTGACCTTTATCCTTCTGCATAATACGAAAATGCATGTAGATAGGATAGGCCGACAAAAGAATCCATTAGGAGAATACAAAATTTATTAAACGATAGTTTTACCTACCATTTTATTACCTCGATGACGCTGTTTTTATTATCTTGTACACTTGTTACCTGAAAGAGGGAGACTGAGAACATGAAACGGAAGGATTAAAGTCAAGTGCAGCTTCAATAAGGGTACCTATTACGGGTACAAATTTACCGCAATTGCGTTCGTATCTGCAACTCGGAGACTATACACAGCGAAAAATATATCAACTTGCTCTCAACAAATTATTGTGTGTGTGTATGTGTGTGTGTGTGTGTGTGTGCTGTCACTTACTACTATTAAAACAAAATGTGCTCGTTTAAACTGAAATTTTATTTTTAAGCATGATTACACGACTGTCATGTTTCAGGGCAAGTTTTAGTGAGATTTATATTAACAAACAAATAATAATAAAAACTTTTTTACAATTATTTAAATTAATATAAAACTATTATGTTATAAATTGAAAATTACCACAAGCTACTTCCTACTTACTAGAAATTTACATAATAGATTACCGTTATTTATATAATTACTGTCACAAGGAAAGTGACTCCCCTATCCTCCCGCTTAGAGAATCTTTCACCATGGCTCAGCTAACCTCAACTGTCTTTTATTTTTAAAATTGTATTGTTTAAATTGCACAATGATAAATAGTGTTTCACAATTTAAATAATTTCCACTTATTTTGGACTCATGGAGTATTTATTGTCGTGGGTATGACTCGAGCGTTTAGTTCAGTTCAGAGTTCTTATTGGATATTCTAATTTATTACCAGATTTTTAGTAGTCTAACATTAATGTACTACATAATTTACTTACTGCTAATAATTTTTGTACTGTTGTACATTTTTACTATTCTCTTTTAATCCATTGTTTTATTGTTCACTTCTGTTTCTTGCCCAACTTTTCTTTAGTCGCTACTGATAATTATAATTATTTTTCTTTCGATTTGATATTAATCACTTTTGGTTTGATGATGGTAGTTGCTCATGAAGGGTTTTTGATAGAATGGCATTCTTTGGTAAATTACCAAATCTAATTGTTGAGCAATTTTTTTCTGCATATTTATGATTATCATACACTATAATAATTTCTGTTCTGTTAGGCCTATATCATTACACTATAGCTTTTATTCTGTTATATCATTTAGTCTTCTACACCTTTTACATCAGTTAGCCTACTTAAACATTTTTTGATATAATACACAATCTTTGTGTAGTTCCACAATTATTATTTTCTAACAAAATTCATTATATAATCGAGGTTTGTGTAACCTGATTCATTTTACTTTTGATTTACATGTTAATTTTATTATATCCAAAAACAATTACACAATTTATGTTATTTAAGTAGGATTATCAAACAATTCTTACCAATAATGTTTATTTAAAACACAATCGCAAAGATTGTTTTCAACTGTTGCTGACCTGTTCTTAACACTGTAGAAATCCAATACCCAATAAAGCGTATTATGTTATGTTACTTCTCCAAACACAAGTTTTTAACGTTAATTTGACGATTTTTGTCCACCTTCTAGTAACTATGGCTTGATGGAATTTGCAACACAGCAGTGCAGTGTGAGTGTTTTGTAAAATTGTATTTCTTGAATAAACATTTTTTTTTTTTGAAAACAAGCCTTCCAGAATCCAAGTATTTACCTTATTACTTTGCTTACATTCATTTCAGAAGACTATTGTTTGTCTTAATATTACAAGAGCTTCGAAAATTATACATAAGTTTCTGATGAAATGTACATATAAGAAATAATATTAAATGAATACTAGCCCCTTGGACTACTCATTGTAAACTGTATATTTACACCCAACGAAACACACACACACACACACACACACACACACACACACACATTTAGTAGTGTGCCTGGTGGAAGTTAATAGTCATCAAATATGCATTATTTTATTGATAAAATAATTATTCCTCCTTGTACCACCCCATCCAGTAAGTAAGAATGATTTTGACACTGTTTTAGAAACTTAAAAAAATTGACCTGAATTATGTTTTTAATCAAGACTACATCACTATCACTACTACTGTCATCTTCATCGTCATCATCATCTAAGCTAATACTATTATTTTTATTACTGTTATTATACTTCTATGGTGTAGGCCTATTAGGTGTATTATTACATAGGTTCCAACAGAATGTAATTACAAACAGAATTATCACTGTTGCACACCACTATAGAAAAATTATTCCGATTACCGCTTTCAAGCATCACAGCTCGTCGTCAGATCGGAATATCTGATTCTCTGCCCATTTACTGGTAGAGTTTTGTTTTGTTATCTTAATTCATTACTTTTTAAAATGTTTCCTTCTTCACAATGGAGTGTGAAGATAGCTTCACTGTTTTTTGTGTGTAGTCACAACACTATTTTTTTTTTTTAAGTGAACTCGTGATGTGTAATGTCTCTTCTTCTTCTTCTTCTTCTTCTTCTTCTTCTGACAGTTTCCATTTTTCTATCTGATGATAGGCTGTGAAGCTTGAAAGCGCTAATCGGAATAATTTTTCTATAGTGGTGTGCAACAGTGATAAATCTGTTTGTGATTATAACCACTAACACAACTTTCTTCATTAAACTTCTGATAAGAATGTAATTAGCTGAAGGTTTTTTTTTTAATTCCTCCAATTCCAATTTGAAGATAAGGGTACTTTTCAATGCGTGGCCATGTTGTTATCACTGCAAATTTAGAACTGAAGTTATAAAAAAGTAAATGTAAATAAATCTTTGTGGTAAAATCGTTCATGCTTAAATTGATGTGTTATGGTCACGTTAATGATCAGTCAGCACAATTTTCAATTTACGATGTTCACAAAACTGTAGACTTACCTTCTGATGCTTGTTTTGTTCTCACCATGGGAATGAGCATATCATAAATCGTTTATGTTGTCACAATGTAATTCCGTATACAGTGAATAAAATGGTGCTCCCTCTTTGCACAGGATAATTGGTTGACAACTTAATGTATACATTTTCGACTGTCTTACACACAGAGAAGGGTAAATTAAATCATTCAGTATATATTGATTGTAACGTTGAATCAATTATGATCTTCTCTGGACGATTAGCTGTTGCATTATGATTGAAGTTTAACACTTGAAATAACGTGAAGAGGCAAAATTTGAAGTACTGGTATTATATGAAATCTGCGATCACAATTTACATTGAATTACAGAATGTGGTTATAATCCTTATATAATATCTTATTTTTGTGTTTTAAGGATTCTGTATTTAGGAACAAAACGCTATGTAACAAATCCCATGAATTAGTGATATTATTTCTTTAAATTCTGATAGGCCTACAGAATCCTGAAAAATTCAGTACAGTCCTAACCGGTATAGGCCTACAGACAAAAATAATAAAATGCAGTACTAGTGTATAAAAAAACACATATTGTTGTTATTTTTTAGTGTTTGTGTTCATATGATTTCACTACCAGAAATTTACTTAAAAGTCAAAAATGAAATTTAAGTCCATGAGTATTCAGATAACATCTGAATTTGGTGTTTTTAGGACATGTAAAGTGACTGTGAAACGGTAAGAGTAGGGATTTGTAGAATAATGAAATGAATTAGTTGATACACATGAGGCTGCACAGTATTTTCAACTAATTAATTAATGTAATGCACGTGCACACCCACGCACACACACACTAACAGGTTGGCTACCTTTACAAATCCAGAAGAAAATCTTTAACTGTGCTGTGGTAAGTATATTTTCAAGTTAAAAATAGCGGATAGGTAGTATGCAAGGACCAGAAGGAATTACAAGTACACTGTAAAAAAACGATTTGTTTTTATTTGTTCAGTATATGAGATGCACATTTTTATTATAATCAACACTTAACGCTACTCTATAAAACTTCTATGATACTAATTTCTGACAGTATTATTGTTACAGTAATAATTATTATAGTTGTATGTACAATATTTACAAAATATTAACAGTTTTCAATATACACACTCTATTTCACATATACACTTTACAAATATTTCTCTCCTATTAGTGTCGTTGAATTCAATCGTTTATTATTAATTTAATAGTATACTTTTAAGTACTCATATTTTCACAGATTCCTGTTGAAAACAACACTTTTAATAATAACAATAAGTATTTATTAGATGAACTAAAGACACGCTCGACATACTGAAGTAATCAAGCATCTAAACAATTTTGAAGTAGAAATTTCAAAAATGAATAACGTCAAGGGAACAGAAGAGTTGGCGTGTGTGTGACAGAGTGACGTATATTATATTTAGTATGAAGCGACAGTGGTACTTGTCAGTGTGAACCATACCGCCAGACTAGTAACTTTAAACCGCATAAAAATACAGCTGTGAAGCCAGAACGTACAAATAAATCACAAGAGAATGTGCCATGTAGAGCTGAGTAGAAGTTATGTAGGCCGTCCAACATACGTTTTTGTGAAGCAAAATATCAGACCTATTGTGAAAACTACTTTTGTTTTTATAAAATAATTAATTTTAAATATTCTGTTGTTCAAAACAGAATATTATAATCTTAGTCGTCTATTTCACATTCTGAATAGTCTGCTTGTGCAAAGAGCTAGTAAAGTATTACCATAAAGCTTGAGACATTAAACATAAGATATTATGTAATTCAAAAGCACACTGAAACGAACTTCATCGCTTGGAAAAAATTTACTTCCCGAAATTGATTCTGATAGGAATGTATCTTGCACACCATTTTACACGTGTAACAAACATCTACGATAAAGGAGATGTTTTAAAAAATGAATTACGTTTTTTTGCAGTCAATGTTTTGCCACATGCAGCGTTGTTCATGTACTGCCTCTACAGAATCGTGTCGTGAAATTTTACACTTGGTGCTGAAAGGAAAGGAAACAATCGCCAAAGTACATCTGGATTATTGTCACAAAGGAAAATGGAATTAATCTTAACATCGTCGTATACCCTGTACAGTCAATGATTACAAAGCAGTCTGTCTAAATTACTTAACTTTACACAGAAAACTATTTATCAGTTAATTAAATAAAATAATATTAAGGTATGTGGAAACAATAGGCCTATTGCAATACGTACTCTAAAACGTAATTGTCGACTCGATTGTCAGAATGCCTTTCTTGTCTTTTTAAATCGTTTAACACGTATTTATTCGAATGTCATATGCAGTACTGGTATACCTTCTTGTTAAAGCAGTCTCCACGGTTTTTATAATAACAATAAATTAGCGAAACGTTATGGCAAACGTTTGAAGAAACCTTTACGTTTCAGTAACATAACTAAAGACCCACGGGCCGCCTATGAAAATTTCAAATGTCCACTCCTCTCTCTCCACATCCAAACAGCCATGAAGTTTTTTAAAACTAAAAAAACTTTGTAATGTCCTCCATGTATTACATTTAGAAATATCTGACGACTTTGACGTTACATGAAAACACTTGACTTAGGGTACTTGCTACAGACTATAGTTCAGTACAATAGAATAGAGGTTACTGCATTCGCACTTTGTTGATCGGTGTACCAAAACAAAATGTTAAGTATGCAGGACAAATGAAAAGTCATAAAACAAACTGATGTAAGCTGTTAACTTCGAAACCGGACGTCTTACGTGAGTATCCGTAACACCGGCTCCCCCTGCACAGCTGACCTTGAGGTCCTCTCTAGTTACACCACTGTAATCTTTATACGCTCTTATTGTAGCTTGTTTTTTCTTTTTAACAAAACAATAGCTTTTTAATATAGACTCATCAAAAAACATTTATAAACTTCAAAACTCAACTCACAATCTTCGCAACATGACGATGTCTTTAAATGAAACCTTATTTTATCATACATGCAAATGAGAAATTGCAAGTTCCCGGGATGTATCCAGTAAAGAAATGTTTTGATTGAAAACCGATTGAACGCAAATGAATATCAAGTAAATAGAAAACTCACCGCATCCCTGTAGTTTCATTATGTTAACCAGATATTCGATTGGTAAAAACGGAGCAATTCAGATCTTTTATGAAGAACGTGTTTATGTTACGGTCTATTAAGAAATTGAAGTAATTATGAAAGTTTTTAGGTGTTTTGATTGTAAACACATCAAACCACTCATCTCTCATTCTTAGACACTTCGTGAAACCTGATGTATATTTTGTGATAAAAATGTTCGACTTGAAATATGCATTGACAAGAGAATGGATCTGATGGTATTCCTCAGAGCTTTGATTTGTTCATATGTTGGAGACAACGAATTAGTAAAGACAAAGTGGGCATACTTGCAACCTCTTTTTGATTTTTAATTGTATAAAACTTTCCTCTAATTTATTACGTACTATCTGGAGAGTAAAAACTGTTTATTTATGCTTTGTTAGCGAAGTTTTAAGGATGTTTAAAATTCTTAAGCATAAGGGATTTTGTAACGTGTATGTACTTTGGATAAAAACTTTCGTCTTTCCTCTTCGCCCTAAGTCAGTAAAATGAGTAACATTATATTCTTCTTTAATTCTGCAATTTTTGTGGTTTAAGACCGAATTATCCCGCACCCTACGCAAGGGTTGTCCCGAGAGGGATTATTCTGTAAAGTGGGCGTCTCTCGTTAACCAAACTTGTTCCAAACAAATTTAATCTTACGAGAGTCAATGTTAGGTCGATCAATCTTTAACTAGTGTAATAAGGTAACAGAAATTATTTCCCGGAAGAAGTACTATGATAACGTAGAATATAAAACAAATGTTCTATTTACAGTACTTTCAAAAACAAAGCTTCTGTTTCAATCGATTGTAATGTAAGTAATTAGACCAAATTTTAAAAACATATATTATAAAAATTTGATCGTAAAATGTGTAAATACCTCTTTTTAATCTCAATCATGATTATTTTCGTGTGTAGACATACACGCGCATGCATGCATTGACACACACAGCGCGCGTGTAGGGAACATTTTTTTAAGCCACACACTTTTATAACGAAATATAGGTTAACAAATTTTAATTAAAATTATGAAATAACAAGTATAATAATTTTTTTTTTTAAACCCTAAGTCATTTATTTATGCGTGAAACGGTGGCCAACCTAACATCGCCAGCAAACTTTTCAGTTATGAGTACAGTTCATAATAACAATAAATAATAATTCTTACAATTTACACATCATGTAATATGCATACAATTTCAATTCATTTTTATGCCGTAATTTTCGTTTATACACACATATTATATTTAACAAGGATTTGGCACTTGTTACAATGATTCAATGACTATGTACACATCATATCAAATTTAGTGGTTGTGCAAAACGGGTGTTCCATGTACATGTTGAATAAAAATAATTTCTACATTACAACTAAACTTGTTTTTCTATTCTAGGCACACAAGGTTGATGGAACCGCGACACGTAGCTACAATACGTTGCCTGCAAATTGTTACCTCCACGGGAGTGCTACAAAACGTGATCCACTACCGCTCTTTGTTCCTGATAACTTAGTATTAGATTGTGTACGTTGTACCACATACCACCTCGTATTACCACATAAACTTAAATTACGATTTTTTATAAAACTTAGGGAAATTAATCTGTATTTGAAAAAAAGAAGAAATTAAGAAAATACTGAGAGGAGATATTTAAAAATGTACGAGCTCAAAAAGCCCTAAACAACGAAGTTAGTGAGAAAGCTGCTTGGTGGCTATTACGGGGAAGGGGATTCGACTGAACTGAACTGACTGCTATCTATGTACATCGCAACTCACGTGCGAAGTTATTATTTGCTCATTGAAGCAGCGTGTCTTGGAATTTAAATTGTTATCGGATGAAATCTTGATACAGTACAAACGGGGTCACGTTTTGTAGCTGCTCTGTAAAGTAAACACAGGATAAGCAAGTGGTTTTATTTACAAAAATATAGTAATATTTAATATCACTTATACAGTCATGGTATATATTTGACTGGGTTTTATATATATGTATAAAAATATTGTCACAGACAATTAATTAACTACATAACGTATATAAGCGTCACTGTGTCAGAGATTCACATCACAGCCAGGGTCCCAGTTCCTTCTCCATGACAGCAGCGGCGTCCGCTCTACCCATGACCCTCAGTATGTTCACCAGATCCGTCACAGCGTTCGGTTCCCGGTGTCTCGCTTCCCATACATCCAGTATGTGATCGGTCGGGCTCGCTTTCGTTGCGAAGTAATTAATATATCTAAAAAAGCAATTTGAAATAGTTTAAAGTCATTCAATCGACTTTATTCTTTGACATATATTCATGTACAAAATATTCGGCATATTTGGAGATTCTTACGATGGTGCGAATCTATATCGACTCTTGGCTTAAATTAAATACTATAAAAATTTGCTGTAGGCGAACAACTGAGGTTTAAAGGTTACAATTTTATTTCTACTGATATGTCAGCATGCAAATACAATTTTTACAGGAAATATAAATTTACAAATAATTTTACAACAGAATGAAAATCCACTACGAGTTTCTGTATCAGAAATAAAATAAAAGTTAAATAAAGTTTTGCCTTAGTAAAAGTTGTATAATTCAGGCAAAGTCAGTTTTACATTGGTTTCGGATAGAAGTTCATTTGACGACACGATAAAACAGGAAGCAAATGGTCTCTCCAAATGAAGTGAAATACAGTAAAGCAAACATTTTTAGCAAATTTTCTTTTGAAATGTTCCTCGTTTGTAATCTTTAGTGATATTATAAAATTATGTCATCCACCCAATCAGAACATGAATAGAATACCAAAATAGTCTAGAAAGGGGGAAGAAAATGTGCACATGCTACTATTACCAGGCAGACACCTTTTTTATATCGTATGTAATTATGTAACCTTAGAGAGTTATTGATCATGTGTCATACGAGAAAATTATAAACATGCGATTTTCGCCTAACGTATGAAAACAGTTATGAGGTTTATAATTTTCGAAGATGTTAATAAACTTAGTAAAGTACATTTCGCGTCCTCCACTACGTCATACGCACGCACACTCAAGTTTTCAGTCAGAGTTGAGTTCCATGAAGCTACACCACCCAACATAAGCTACTGAGATATTTATGTTTTCAATCGTCGCAAAAAATTACACATAATTTTGTTACGCCCACATAGATCTACATTGTATGAAATCAACCAGATACACACAAGTGTATAGTACAAATTGAAACAGCGGCGAATAGGTGTTTATTATAGAATGATTAAATTTACCTGTCAACGTTGAGTTTCTGGGCTAGCATCCTCCAGTCGTTGCTCCGTGCGTTGGGTGGGTCCAAACACTGGCACAGCTGTTTTCTAACCGTGCGGCTGAATCTGACAAAGAAGCCACATTTTTTTTATTAATGTTTATAACATAATAAAAATAAATTTTTGTCAGAATGAATTATACCACCGACATATGAAACAAACTACAGAAAGAAATGGAAATTTGCTAGTAATAATTAAAGAAACGTCTGTTACTCGAGATAATTAATTTTGTGAGCACGAAAGCAGTTAAAGAAAAAACGAATAAATTAATAATATTTTGAAACGAACCTGAAGGGCGCCGACTCGCATGTTGTGACACTGGATCCACAGCCGCTCGTACTGGTCACTGTTCGACACTGCTTACCGCCAGGACTGCTGGCCGTCTGTAAATCAGTTGCTACACATTACTAGAATAACACACGCTGCTTACAAGAATACATGAAACGGACACGACTTCGGTTCCTTTGCTGTCACGTGGACAGCACTAGTTTGCTTTACAGTTCTAGCCGTTCTGATTTATAAGCTAAGTGAGCATTTAGCTAACTTATTTATGCTAATAAAATATTATAAACATTTTTAAGTAACAAACTAATAAAAATTATAATTATGACGTTATATGGATATAAAAATATAAAACGGTCACTTCTGTTTGTAGTTCTGATTTGTCTAACGAAAGAGGTAATGACTGTGATGATAAGAAAAAGAAAGAAGCGACGTCTCAACTGTTCTTATTTACGAGTTAACCTGTATTCATATGAATTAAGGAAAATACATTAATATACGTATGGTCTCAGTGACAGACCAAGTCGGGTCGTAGCCATATACGTATTTACAGTTTGAAGTTGACTAAAATATATTCATTTTTAAAATTATTTCAACTTAAAAATGAGTGTTTGAACTAATAAAAATCCCATCATATAGCAGTACCTACCAGAGACGAGTTTGAGGAATCGGTTGAAAGATCAGCGTGTACTCTGAACATCTGTCGATGCGTTTGACACCCCTTCTGACTTGCGAGTACTCTAAACGAAACGTTCGTTGCTAACTGATCGGTTCGCTCCAGTGTGAACGAACAATGCAGGTGGTTCTGTGTCGAATTCCACACGTGTTGAAACGGTATTTCCTGTAAGTAATAATAAAACCTGAAGTTCATGGATCAACATAGGGGCTCACGAAACGTGCTATTGAACATATAGAACACAATGCGGTACCTGGTAATCAGCCTGCGGCTTACTTCTCCAACCAGGACCGATATCTTCCAAACTTAAACAGAGATTGGACCCTCCGTCCTGGTATAGTAATGACTTCGGTTTATCCATTAAGCACCCTCCTAGTTTGCGTTCCATTTTAATCACTCCCTGCAATAAAAATAATTAGAAATACTTTATTGCTTAGTAATTGTCCCTATATATTCATTTTCTGTATTTAGGTCCAAGTGTTTTCTAAAAAATAAGCATCACCTATTAGTTTCAAAGCGTTAAATATTACAGGCCGTTTACAGTCCGTTCAGATACATTTATAAATCAACAGCTTTACTATGTAAAAACTAATTTCATAAGGAACGATGTAGAGATTCTAATAAAAGTACGATCAAGTGACAAGTAATAAGCAGACTTAGGTGCCTTGATTTGCGTTTTCTTACAGAAATAATAAACAAAGAATCTCATGTGAAGAAAACAACTACGTCCCGATAGTTAATCCTTCAAGCAAAACATAGAAAGCATAAGTAGAGTAAAAATATATACACGAAGTAAAAGAAATAATGAGACGTGACAGGCGAAGAAAGGTTGAGTAAAGGTAAGTAAATAGGTTTGTCATGTCACTTGACAACTTCAATGCTGATCGCCTTATTCTCAGAAGCGTAATTAAACCACAACAGATTCCAAGTGGATTGAGACGCAGGAAACACATAGAAACTAACTGACTGGAAAACGTGTTTCTGACTCGGACACGAGAAGCTAACGTAAAGGCAGCCACTCGTCTGTTGTGCTGAACAGAAAAATAATTCACAATACACTAACAAATCTGACGTATGCAAACGGCGGTGGCCGACATTGCATATGTCGTGCGCACGGATGTACATACAAAAATTACATTAAATGACGGACGAGAAAGAGAGGTACGTATTTCATTCCTTTTAGAAATAAAAGTAGTTTCTACTTGGTTATATCTGTTACATGTTTTGAGTACGGATACGAATTTTTATGTGTTACGAAATCGGAAATGCACAGACAAATATCGGCAAATGTACAGGTAAATACCAGAATACGTTATTAAAAGTAGGGTCTATACAATATCTGGTTCAGTAAAATCAAAGAATTAAATGCTGCCTGTTAGTTTATAGTATTAGTCTTGTTATCTATGTGCGTATTATGAGGGTACGTGGTTTACAGTGATGGAAGAAAATCCAAACCAGACATGGAAAAATAACCGGAATCATTATTTAATAGCAGTAATCTAATTAATAGCTTCGTATGTTCCAATGTTCCAATTCGATTTAGGATGGATCGTTTTTCACGACATACTGCGGAATCTGCCCTCACTCAGCCCCATGGAATATCTGACTTAATCAGCTACAGAAGTTAAAGGCGGTCTAGACGTAGCACTAGCCACCGTTATCTTATTTGTGTGCAGTACGGTTAATGTAGTCTTACCTATATTAGTCCTAAATCGTAACAACTGTCAGTTAGGCTACAAAGGGTAGCTTCGATTTAATGTTTTCCAATTTACACTTAATACAACTTTTTGTTTTCACAAATGTACGAAGAGATTTATGTAATCTATGTGGTATACAATTGTAAATTATAAACAAAATTAAAAAAAACTGCGAATAATATCAACTCACAATAACCAATAATTCCCTAATAGCATGTCGCAACGTATTGCACTTTTTGGTAATATGCACTTCGCTACATCATGCTGACTGAACTGACCAAGCGTTTGCCACTCTTTTTAATTCGAAACAAATATACACTTAGAATAATCTGTGCATCTTCTATGTACAAACATACGCAGGATTATAAGAGTTCTTAATACAGGATGGACTACGCCGTTCGGATCCAACGTTAAACTGTAGGTCCCATATACCTGTGAGAGACTCCATAACACACGCACCACGGGAAGGGTACAAACCAGTCGGAAGAGTGAAGGACCCAATAATAATAATACTAATAATAAATATTACGGGATGTACAACTTTTCAACTAGCAATACCAGTTTCTAAAAATAAATTTAACTAATATAAGGTGGCAAACTTTAGCCTTGTTATGTATGTGAGTACGTTACATATCAACAGTGTATTTTGTAGAACGTCCAAGTGTAATTTTTTACATAACGATTTTGTGTATCCTTTATGAATAACGGGGACTCATAGATGAATTAACGTACCTACACTGTTCCACAATTTGTGTATTTCATATGGTATTCACGCAAGAACGGTCAATTCATATCATATTATATTTTAAATTATAAAATTCCTTAGATAGCAATTTTGCATAGCAATAAAGAAGATTAAAAGTAAAGACGCAGGAATTACACGAATTTCCTGAGGGAGGAATTACCGGCAGGCGAGTGTCTCTGTAACCGTCTTTACAGCAAAGAAATATGTGACGTGGCGGACACATATTCCCCCTTCAAAGTTTCACAAAACACCAATCGTACGGCAGTGACGTTCATGTAACGGTATAAACACATCTTTCATGATTAATGCCTACGAGACGATATAGTCAAGTTAATCTATGCCGATTATGGAGTTCATGTTACATAACGATTAATGTTACGTGCACATAAATGTTAATGAACAGTTAATACAGGACAATTTATAATAAACATTTTTCTTTAGATGTTAAAAATTATTCTACTCCGTTTAACATAATATGCCTTTAGCCATATAATATAGTTAGCATATCATAAAAATACTTCCAATTTTTGAGTCGTGGTTAAGAATGTGGTTGAGTCCTTGAAACAAGGAGTGTCTTTGCTCAAAACTCTCACTCATGTTTGTTGATATATATTTGATCATTTTAATAACTGAGAATATATTAAAGTAAAATACGTGTGATAGGCCTATTTAAGAACCAACATTTGAAGTGTTTTCTCCTGTTAGGTAGTCTTCTGCGTGCCTACGTGGTTTGTAATTAATTATTGTTGATTTCGATTTCGATCTTACTAAATATTCTACAACGGATCACGGCTGTTTATTATAGGTACCGATAGCAGGGCTCAATTCATAAGCGCTGTCTGTCTCTATGTCGGTGGCACCACCGTGGACGACGAGCTTCCCCATTGTCTCGGGCAGCGCCCGATGCAGCACACTGTCACGTGCATAAAATTGCCTTGTTGCCTACAGATCAAAGGAGTTGTACAATAATGTTTAAGTATAACTTGAAGATAAACGTTCCATAATCTCAAGGTAAATTAATGTCTGAGGCGCAGGTGAAGTCACTGAAACAGATAACACGACAGGTCGTTATCACGACCGACAGTTCCTTTTGAAAAATTTTGCGACACCAAATTATGAAAACATGTAATATACTTTCGAAAAGGAATAGGCTAGTCCCATTCCACACTCATTCATCTTTGTAGTATTGAATTCATAACTGTTAGATAGGAACGGTGATTCAAAAGAATACCGTTTTTCTTTAGCTACTGAATATATTTCTTCTACTGCACTTACAAAAAAACGCTGTTACCTAGCGGCGTTGTGGTTTGCTGTAAAGGCAAAAGCCATGTCTAACTACGGTTTCCCATACTTCCCTAGTACTTTTATGATCAATCTATTAATAAAAACAACTAGAAAGCGTTCGGAAGACGAGAAGTATGACTTCCACTATCACATAGATGTAAGACCACGCGTACGATGTGACCACTGAACACAGTCGCAGCGGTGTCAGGCGCCCAGAAATTGTTCGACGCCGGATTCGGAGCTTAACCGAGTTCTCAACCACAAGCCACGCAATGGAAAGCCAGACAGTCCCACGAGACGCGCTGCGGCCCAAGGGGTGTTTGGGGGAGTACTACAGCCACTGCCACCGGCTTGGGTATTTCCAGAATCCCGTACTTCGTCTGGCTCCCCACTTGCGGGAGAGGTAATAAAAATAGTGGTTTCACAAACGTAAACATTGGACTGTAATGAGCTGACATATGTAATGAGAAATACTAGGGTTTTCACGCCAAGCACTTATGTATTCGAACTCAATGGAAGATATATTGAAATAACATACCTTAGAGGTTTAACACTAACCAAACACTCTTCAGGAAACGTGGTACCTAATTTTCAAACAGTTGTCTTAACATTAGCATGCGTTTAGGATAAAACAGTTAGAGGAAGACGTGTACTTGCACATTCACTCAGAGACAGGCATGTGTTTTCCTCTTGTGCTTGTGCAGCTGACCGTAACTAACTTATCGTAAACAACTTATTGTTTTCGTAAAATAATGAACAGTAGAACAATTATTTATTTAATAAAGGATTTATCCTATACAATAAACAGGTTATTCCAGTATACACTGAACATTCCAATAGTTTATTCTTTTGAATATTCATTTCTGACTTTGAATACCAAAAATACGTACCTCATAATAAATGAAGGTGCCGAAAGTTCACTCATTACGTATTAACTGACACAAAAGCCTATTCTACTAAACCATTGCGGATGTAAATTTGGGACAGATTTATACAGATGTCTGCATAGGCACTCACGGAGAATTTATACGTAAAATTTGGCCTAATTATGTATGATTAAAGTGATCTGTAGTAATCTAGACTGTCAACTGTAATAGATGACTGATTCAACTTGTGCAGCCTATTTGAAGGAATTGAGCTTTAAACGATATACGTTGAAGATTACTGGTGTTTGCTGTTAACATCTGTAAACTCTATTTGGAGTCGACAGTTTAAAGCAATGTGTCTTAGTTATGATAAGTCGAATTTTTGAACAACACAATACCAAAATACATTCTCACTTAGGAAAATTCTATCATTAATAGCATGCTCGTCACAACGTCTATTCAAGCAACATGCCTAACAATTCATATTATCCACGTAATTCACATTCACGCGCATTGTTGTACACCGTTCGTATTGTTAATTGTTAACAAACGATAAAACCGCACCAAGAATTTTACGAAATGAGTACGCACTGCTGTTTCTTGTGTATATGTACGTATAAAATAATTAACAAGTTAACTGAATAAGAGTTTACGCTAGTAACTGTCATTTCTTTGAAGAAACGAAACGTGTAACGAAGAGTAGACGAAGAAGTGTATCGGTGGCAGAACGTTACTCATTATCCTCTAGGGACGTAATTAATAACTACAGCGACGATTGTTAAGTTGGCAGTACTTTGTGTCAAGACGTTGACTTATATTTACGTCAACACAGACGGGACGTCCGCAGTTCTGCACAATGCGCTCTTCTTTGTGTTCTTAGTGTTTCTAACTAATTAGTTTACTGTTTACAAGTTGCCAACGGTGGTTTAAATTCAAGATTTTCCACTTGTGTTGTAGTTTCATACCGAACGATGTTATGTTCAAGTATATTACTAAACAATGGTCGCAATACTTTAACTCAAAGTATTTAAAATATGCTTCCATCTTTTCATAAAGCATTTTTACACTAACTGTTAATAACATTAATGGGTGAATTGAAAATCAAAATTGTTAGCAGTTACTGGCTTCGTGAAAACTCATAAGTCCCAAGGACACAAATAAAGTTGTTAAAGCATACACTCCTCAGGACATTAATGTGCATGTCGTCAGTTGAATACCCAAGTTATTGTTTTGAATATTCTTTGATAATAAATATATTTGTTTGCAAGTGCCTATATGACATTCAAAAAGCGATAAGTCAGGCTTCTGATGACTATTTCCAATTTTGTAAATAGTGTTCCCTGTCACTATTGTAAACCACTATGAGGCTTAATGGTGTGCCTTTAAAACTTTAAATTCCTACCTTTATGAACAGTAAACACAAAAAGTAGTATTATCATTCTAGTAATATATTCTAGCCAACTAGATTACTGCCTAGTAATATATACTGCCTTCTCGCCCATAATAAGAGGCAATATTATATTTTGTAAAAATAAATTACTTTAGTCACTGCCTGTAATCGTTATTTGTCTTTAAAACGTATGCGTCACAACTCGCATGCACCGTATTTATAAGTAATCGAATGACAATCGAATTAAAATTACCTCTAAAGTAGCTACGGTATCCTCGAGAGCATAAACCCTAACACTATAGTCTAAGGGTTGGTGGTTGAGGGATGGAGGCGGTGCAAACACAGCTAACCGCAGTATTTTGACGACCCTTCCCAGGCATGAGTTACCGGGTTCGCCGACTACCACGAACCTAGTCAACTGTTCGGTAACTAAATAAACTTGTCCGGAATCCAGCTGAGTGAAAACAGGTGTATTAATCGTTTCTTCTCCCAGCGTCACCATTTTCTGCAATTCAAACAAAATAAATGTAAGCTTATTACAAGTAACACAAGACAAAGCTTTCATGACTCACACAAAGACTGAAATGGAAATAACAGGAACAAAGGTTAATATCACACATTTCTTAGCGCATTAAATATTTATTCTTAGGCCTATATTCTACAATTCAATCGGCTCACAACTTATCATGGTCGAGGCATTGTTATTACAATACAATCATTCCATTACCATTAGAATTAATCGTACATTATATATTCATTATATTACAAATGAATGATATGACAAATTATCTAATTTTGTTTACGTTACCATATTTTCAAAATTCTGTATTATTATTATCAACATTATCATTATTGTTTATTTATTTGTCTCCAAGTAATTTTTTCGTCTATACAGGTGTGAATCTCTCTCTCTCTCTCTCTCTCTCTCTCTCTCTCTCTCTCTCTCTCTCTCTCTCTCTCTCTCTCTCTCTCTCTCTCTCTCTCTCTCTCACACACACACACACACACACACACACCTTTAATTTATAACGAAGACGAAACATCTTTGTCAATAATAAAACAGTTATTTGTAATTCCCCCCTGTGATAGCACTATTGTTCCTATTAAACCATTAATTTATTACTAATATGTTAACTAAGAACGTCTTACGTGGACTGGCGTATCGTCTTCGTATTAATAGTTTCATAAATAAATCAATCCAGACAAATAAAAAATTGGGGAAGCGTCCAAAATAATTTAAATTCGATTATTGGTACTGGGAAATAACTTAAGGTGCGTTAATTAACAAATTCTTTAATACCGCTTATAGAACCAAAGGTAATTGTGTTTTTTTTCCAAGCCGCCGTCTGACCACTTGCAATTATGAAATTTACATACAATCTTGGGTAATTAATATACAGGTTCTGTTTTTGTAAAAGTTAGCAGTGACGCCTTATCTGCATAACACTGAACAACGGACGACGTTAACCGTCACTGAACGGATTGATAAACGACGTTTCGGTTATACCAGAAATCTCTACTCATCTTCAGGTTGATCTAAACTCGAATACATGGAATAAAAGTTACAAATAATAGCGTATTCTACTCGTATTATTCAAATATAGTCAGCTAAACAAAAGTTATATAGAAAAGTGATTATTAAAATGACGAAGTAATAAGACCTCCCTCGCTTAGTTGTCCTGTCATTTCGTAAATGTACAACTAGTCTCCGAAACCAGAAGAACAATGAGTCTATACTACACAACACAAGGTTTAGCAGTGCGACCGTGCTTCTGTCACCTACGTGTTTCTGGTTTCGAAGAGAATATTTACTGGACAAGATACTGCGAGATAAATTATACCTAGTAATTAGTATTTTCAAAGTAGTGGGAGGTATGAGTCTATCGTTGTTTTTAAGATGTGTGGACGAGATTGTCAGAGTAAATTCAACAAGGTGAAAAAATACGTCACTTAAGTTTATACATGGTAAATATTTCGGAAAAAGCTTTGGCAGAGATGTGGTACTGATAATCGGAAGTGAAAGATAACTGCAGGATAATTTGAAATTGGAACTAGGAACTAGAATAATAAGGAATGATAATTAACAAGGGTAAAACCAAGTGATGGTATTTTGTAGAAGGGAAGGTATAGAAGGAGAATTTTGGGAGGCGGGCAATGATAGAGCATGGAGAGTTTTCCAAACCTAAGAATGATCACAGATAAAATAGGATGACATGAATTGGACATCAGATTCGAAGATTGCTAAAGCTATATTATGCTATGAATAAAATATCCCATGAACAAACAAGAAGCAAAGATGAAGGTATTCAAGACAACTTGAATAGTCTGAAAGTTAGCCATTGGTGCTAAATGAAAGCAGAAAAGATGAATAAAGGCTATGGGTATGAAGTATATTAGGTGAGCCGTATGTTATGAAATAGGACAGTAGACAGTATGCGGAATGTACTATCAGCAGTTAGCCTTTGCAACCGAACAAGGAATGTGGTGACGTATGCCATTCCACTGCAGGCATCACTGTAATACTACACATTTAAAATACGTTTAACATAGTTCCGCACCAACACAAGCACGCATTATCATTCAGTAGACCCCCAGGGGTCTCGTCAGCAAAGCTGGTGTACGTACAGTAGATATTACAAGATATTTAGAGATACAGCCTACACTGGAGTTGGTGTAACCTACAGAAAGTCAGCTGACAGCGGGGACATTTACAGCATATAGAAGAGACAATGCCAGCGAAAAGAATTTAGGAAGAGAAAATTGAGAAGGGTTAGAAAACGGGGAGGCGTAGATAAACCTGGGATGTAGTAATTGCAACAATTTGGGTGAAGCGATGACACTGACAAAGGAGAAAAAACGGATAAAATTTGGGAAGATTGAAATGTAACGAAATTTTTTTATAAAATTTATATATATTATTTATAAAATTAGTTTTTGTAACCTTTGCTTATCTGATCTGAATATTTGTTATTTTTATTCAGTGTTTTTGAATTGGTTATGCTTGTAGGAGCCTTTACTTTTCCGTGTAGCTGAAACATCGATTTATACATTAATTGTGGGATTGATAAAGTCCTTTGTTTAAATTTTAATCCCTATTACCGTGTATTACATTTAATACAATACACAGAAACTTTGTATCACCGTCTGCGGTAGATATATGGAACCATTACGGTTTCCGGTCATGTTTGTTGTACGTGCGGTGAGTCCTTCATTCTATCGAAGTTAACTTCGTTTCTGCAAATGCCCGTTAATCACTCCACCTTTATGCCTAACAACGACGTTCTGCATTTTTAATTACAGCGTTTTTTTGTTTGTCTGTCCGCGGCCTGTGCACCGAGTTGTGTAATATAATTTATGGCTACGGCGCTGCGTACACAGAGTTATGAAAATTGGACTTACATTCCACAGTGGGGTCGCTTCCGGCGGAGAGTCGGTAGACAAAACGGAAATCTTCCATTGTCCATGTTTGAGGCTAGCGCAGTGTTGCATATTTAATATGACTGGTTTCTTGAAACATAGTCCTGGGGGTCCGCACAGAACCACCGGGCTAAGTTGAGTCTGGCCGTCTGCAAACGAAATTGTTGCCTTTAATCCTGCTTCATCTTTTATTCTATCTTACATTTAATTTATTTATTATACACACTTACTAATAATTGTACAATTAGCATATAAATACGTCACAGTTATGTTTATAATAAAACATTTTTAACCGCAAAAAAGACCATTCCATCATTTAAGTTTAGTTTTAATTTACAAACTTGCATAGAATATCACATAGTTATAATGACATAAGCTGTATTAAAATTACATGTTTATTGTATACTATATTTGTGTTATTCATACGTTGTTAAATTTTTTATATTAAATTGAGTCTTTTATGAGTCCAATGGAGTTATATCAATAATGTTTAATTTCATCGTGCCGCACTTAAGGACAGATAGATGCATGTTTTAATCAGTCAGATATATGAATTTTGTTAACACTTATTTTCATACAGATCCTTAACTAATAAAGATAATAAAACTAATAACAACTAATAAAAACACAAGGCAATCATTTTTTATAATTTTAAACTATTCAATTAACTGGAGTAATGCTCCCAAACAGTAATGTTAGAGTGCCGCTGTAATTTTCAAACGTTTTATAACAGTTAATAACTAAGCCGGTTCCACAAAATTACCTAAATACGGCATGCTGAAAAATAGTGCTACACTTTAATGGCTCAAAATCAATGCAGACTGTTTCGAATATTATTTCACATTACAGTTTTAACATTTGTAGTTAAAAATAACGGTACCTGAAAATTATTGAAAACATTCGACTTCCAAAAAGATACTGAGAAAGCGTTTCACTATTTACAATTAACGTATGGTGTATGATATTTCTTAACAGTACATCTTTCATTAAGAAGGAGTATCGTTTGTTTGTGTTAACAGCATTCATAATGTCCCACCAATAAATATAGAACTTATATACAATTCAACTGTATATTGTATTCATATTTACCTAGTTTCGTTTTAAAACCTATTACTTTCATGTTTTAGAAATATCAATAAATTATTAACAATAAATAATTTAACAGCCTGTTTTAGGTTTTTACAACTGTAGAGCAGTGGTTATGATTACACGCAGCTTCACAAGAAAAACACGTAAATAAAAAATGGCTTACCAGTTAGTTTCGGCCTGTGCCGGTCGTCTCTTAAAACAGCGATGTAAATTTGCTCTTTTGATCCTCTAGAAATAGCTCCCTCGGGTATTGTAAGTGAGACACCAGAATCGGGGAGGCAGATTCTAGCTCCGGCGTGTGTCACTGTGGAGCAAGTTATTGAATCGGCTTCAACACCCCTTAATATAACACTTGGACTAGAATTACATCCCTTATTGGATCCGTCTTCTACGCCTGATCCGGCTGTAATAATAAGAACGAGAGACCTGCTGTACACTGCTACTTGTTTGCTACTCACACGCACGCACGCACGCTCTCTCCAGCAAAATGTTAAGTAGGAAATTTTCTTACTTATTTTTACTACCAATAATAATAGCGTGTACAGCGTGTAGACATATTAAAGTATAAAAAGGTATTTAGGTTTGCGCTTGATTAAGAATCAAACGTGTAAACAATTTACTTTTAACTGATATTTTTATTAAAAATTATTCGTCCGTTTTTAATTTGAATAAACTATACTATTCAAAACTTACTATACTATTCAAATTCGTCCGTACTATACATTTAAATACATTTATATGAGAGCATTGAAAATTGAATACGCTGACGTAGGAGAATAATAGACAGAGAGCAATAGAGAGCCTGTATAGGTGACAATACCGGCGGTGACGATAAAATCCTGCCAATGAATTCCACCGATAAACGACAAGCATCAGTGGTCAAACCGATTGTTTCGAAAACACCAAACCGTACACTTTGCTGCACATTTCAACTGAACATATTTTAAGCGGATTATTTTACATTTCAAGCGATAACATAAACTAGTTATCAAAACTGAAGTAAAAATTAGAATAGTTGGTGGTAAAATTATAAAGCTTTAACTACTTGATTACGTAATAACTGTTTAAGACTGTGATCGTTTTCTATGTTGCTCTCGTTCTGCCTGAGTTGACCTTTAACGCACACAACTGTTTACGTTTTCTATAGCAAAGGACGGTGAACTTACATGAACAGGTGAAGCTGGTGACGCTGTGCGAGGAAGGAGAGGGCGGACTGTGCAGGTGAGGGACGTCATAGTGATGTTCACTGCACGATCGCTGTATCCCGTTGCTGTACTTGTCCACAGCTTCTGTGTACGGGTATTCATAACAACTGGGAACTGACAGAGGAATGACCGCTCCCCTAGTGAGGTCGGGCTCCAGTTCGCCCACCTGGTAATTCTTCTTATCGTCCTCTGGATAATACTCAGGCTGGTAGTCTATTAACAAATTAGAAGCACATTTACTAGTAGTATTAAAAACGCCACTGTAAACACAAACTTCACCTTTCAGCTTACTAGTCACTGTCAAACAAGCTGCACTAAAACAGATAGTAACCGGATATAACACTTGAAGAAATACTTAGTGTCTTAGTGTATTTTGATACTTAACATATCTTATCCGTGTTGAATACAACGAGATAAAGCGGGTAAAGCGGGTATGTGTGTAATCGTTTTCGAATATTTGTATTTTAATATATAACGACCTCGCAAGAGTGAATTTTTATTTTATTTTATTTATTTCTGATAACGAGACATATGTCTCGAAACGCGTAAAATCAAATCAAAACGCAAAACGAAGTCACACGACGGAAGAAATAAGGTAAATATTATACAGATTTTGACAACGAGATTTCCTATACTGTCCGTATATATGAAGTGTGATTAAAAAACCGTTAAACACCAGACGAATAAAAATATAATTGGCTGACAATGGTCGTACGCTCGCGCGCGCGCGTACGTGCGTGCATGCGTGTGATCAACAACTCTGTAAAAAGTTATGAAAGTTGAAAACGTGGACCAGTCTATCCAAAAACATGGAAAATCATGTTAATCGTGTTTTACGCTTTATTAAAAATTTACAAACGGTTTAATCCCACATAAGTATAATTATTCTTTAAGCATATCAACCTACAAGCCTACATATTACTTACAATATATATAGCTATATAATATACTTGAAAACATTTATTTTGTATTTAGTAATACTACAATTTGTATCCAGCTTAATATATTAAGGAATGTGAATAAGTGCTATCTTATATTAGTATATTTTGGGTTTAAATAAATAGTATGTATAAAAATGTGCGGTACTAATACTGCTATTGTGCCGTTCTGTACACTGATCAATCCGGGTGCACAGGATTATACACGGTTATATCTCTCCAATATCGCTAAACATTGATAAATAAATCCCTTCAGAATCATTCAGCGTGCGTAATATGCTTTCTGGATTTGTAGCAGACTGGAAACGTAGCATGACAAAATCAAATTTCTGCTGACAACGTGTAACCAGCGATTCTCAGCACTTTCCTGTTTAATTCTTCCGTTCACATCGCGTGACGCCGGCTTTTTCCGTTACCGCCTAATGCAAAGATATGAAAATGAGTTTCCTATCTTCACTGTAATCGCAGTTACAGCACATCTTAAATTGTTAAACACGAGTTACACTGATAACGAAACAGTTTTTCAGTACACTTTAAGCATAACAAACAATGTTTATTAATATGTATAATAATAAAAGTGACTGTAATCACATTTTATAGTGTGATATTAATTTTATATTAATATAATATATCGTTATTGGCACGATTTTAAACCGCGAGCCTGTAGTATTAGTGATACTATACTGAAAATGCTGTCATTGTACATAAACATTCTATTACCGAGTAGGAACTTATAATGTGAATTATTTATGGCCTACTATAATTTATAATTAAGTATATCCAATAATTTATATTATAATGTATTATTTTTGAAACACTACAATAGAAATGTTGTAACAACAATGAACAATAATTTTTTGATCTAACTCGCTTACTCACATTCCACTTCTGAATTGCTATCCTCCACTTTACTAAGAAAATCTGAGGTCCTGCTGATCGAGTACATTAAACCGTCCATATGGTCATTCTGATCCGTATACGACCCCTGGCTCTACTCGATATGACCACGGCATTTGTGTCTCAACCGTAGAGGTTGTCCAAGCCTGAGCTTTCGCTGACTGTCCTCCAAACCTCCTTGTGAACTTTGGTACCTCACTGAAAACGGCAAACGCGAACGCCAGCACAGTACTGATTCAGGAGAAGCAACGGAACTGTATCCTCAGACGGCTATCAGTCTCCTTAGCCGCAGAGTAGCCCACGCCAGCTCATCTCTTAGCTCTTGTCGGTAAACTCCAAAAACAGCCGTTACCTCTGCGGTGGGGAAAACTATAATCTGGGATTGCCTCGGGTGCAAGCCAATGTGTGCTTTCAAGACTTACTCCGTACGCCCTTGCGAAAGCCAAGTACATGACCATTGCGGCACTGTGAGATCCTGGTGCTGACTCAGAAGAACCGTTACTTGTTACCGATGAAATATCTATTGGACTACTAACGCACTCGTTTATTGTTTTTACACACATCAGCATCATTAGGCACGTAGTAACTGAGCAATTAGGCAAATATGGTTTTCTTAATTATTTATAACTTTTTTCATTTGTCATTTGAGGATTAAAAAAAAATTCTCACATAGGATTCAATTTTACCAGGTTACTGTGGAATCAAATTCAGCATTTTGTTGTCTAGCGTGAAGACACAAAACATTTACAACTTTTGTGTAATTTGTTGTCTTACAGTTCTGTTCACGCGTGAGCTGTGTATAAAATATTGAGTTGTAATTGACCAAACGCTTACAAATGTCACTGGATTTGATTACTGGAAATTAAGAGGTGTCAAGAGAGATCACGTGACTTCCGTTTGCAAGTCGGCAGAGAATGGACAAGTGGTAATGATGATGATAAAATTATATATATACACACATGCGCGCGAGCATGTTATGTGTATATGTATAATCACTGCCTTTTCTACTTTAAGAGTTGTAACTTTTACGTAGCTGCTGTTCTGATATGTTTCCTTTCCTACATGTAAATATAAAACTACCTTCCTTTGTGAGTTTTTTAGTGACATAGAAAAAAAATCATCTACACGCCTTATCTCTTTAGGCTTTTCACCTGTCTGCTATCAGATTAAGTTTTCTTGTCTTTAAGTGTTATGCGAAATTGACAATATATTGGTCCATGGCTAGTCAACAATGCTCGCCAAGACAGAAGAAGAGTACCTAAAACATTTCTTAAGTGAAGAGTAATTTGTTTAAACCTGAAACGTTCTTAACCGGAATCGATGGAACTCGCTTGTTAAGAAGGCTAGTGCTCAACTATTGAGCTGCCTGTCTACACGATATAACATACTACAACAGTGCGCGTGATATAAGTTATTCGTCCGATTCACGCCCGGGGATTTCGTGTAATATTGGAAACAAACGTCGTTATATCTCGGTATTCTTCTCATATAAAAATGACTTTATAACGTTAACGTCAAACTGCTTACAATTTCACGAGTTTTAGGATTCCATCTGTCAGAATACGTTTTCACCGTCTCAAAAGGCGTGGGGAATGACCGTCCAAACTTCTCGATATTCATCTTCAAAACTTTTTGACATGAACTGAGTTGAGAACAGACCCTTTTATCCTTGACACAACGTATTGATCACAAACTAAATTTAGTAAGAATTTCTAAACACTTATGAATTTTAGGTTATTCACAAATCAATGTGAATTGTCACATCCGAATACGGATGAGATTTATTATTTGCCGTACGACAATGTACGCCTGAATGCTACAAATAATTCATCATATTCCATACTCTAGGTGAACCTAACATAATGCACATAAATCAAGGTGTGAACAGTTGATTTGGGATTTAGGTTTAAGATACGAGAATTGAAAAATAAGTAATAAAATATATTATTCTAATACAATATGTTAAGCGCTTCTTACTTTCGGAGCAAACGAATGAGAAGTTTAACCAGACTAATGGACTCTTAGTAGTCGGTAGATGTAACGCAACATCAACCGTACATAATGTGTGTGTGTGTGTGTGTGTGTGTGTGTGTGTGTGTGTGTGTGTGTGTGTGTGTGTGTGTGTGTGTGTGTGTGTGTGTGTTTATGCGCGCGCGTGAAACGGAAGCAGAAAAATGAATAAGTCGTTTAGCGGATTAAAAAAATCTCAAATTAAGGGAATTACATGTGACGTCATAAAAATATTCAGGCGTACGATGGATTCGTTTACGAAATACAAAATCGTTTATGAGTGCTGAAGGATCAGCAAACTGCGTAAATAACAATTAGCCTAATTAAAATCTAAAATCATAAAATATTAAACTATGTACTGCTTCCGAAATAATAACATAACTAGTCATAAAAATTATGGATTTTGTCTAGTACTAATTGTATGCCATACACATAATATTCACTAGCGTATTTATATAACTGCTAAGATATAACTGTTAACGTGGTTGTTAGGATTGAAGATGAGAAATCATAGAAAATGTAGATGTAAAATGATGAAGCAAACCAAGCCTGGTCTCTGTGTTCGCACTTACACATGCGCTGTAGCTTGTGATTCGCTCCGGATTAGTATGTTTGGGTACCAAATCCCTGGTTGTAAAGAGCTTTGACAGGGGACTATGTCTGCAAGTTGTTTACTAAACTACTTAACATATAATTAAAGCTGCTGGCCGTATAATTCTCTGGTCCATTAATAGACATTTCTGTTTAAATTCGACAGACAATTTTCCCCCTATTGATCGTCTTGACTTATCTCGAGAAAAATATTCCAGAAATAACTTGTAATCCCCTTCCCAGAAACAGCTGCGTATGGAAATTTTACGACATAGTAGTTTTATAGAATACGTTTTCCTCAAATGCGATTGATCCTAGTTCGTTAATAATAAATGATGTGAAAGCTCATAAATCACATCTCTAATTTAGTTCGACTTTACTTAGTTTTTGACTGAGGTAGACATAATTTAGATTTAAGTCTGATGATCATCCTACTATGGAGAGAACACTAATTATTTGCTTTTCGCTAATAACTACATTAAGAATTTCTTCTAATGAAAATCCCTGTTATGATTACAAAAGCACAAATGTAATTGCATTCACCGAGTCGTTTCTGACGACTGCTGTTGCAGCTTTGTGATATTATTCTCACGATATCTATGAATTTTCTCTTTTGTTGGAAATTCCTTGTTTTCAGAAGGATCAAAGGCATATTTTTAGTAAGCAGTATTACTAAAAAAGGAAAAAAACATCTGCTTTTATACAGAGACATCAACTGTTAAAGCCCTTTTTGTTATATGATTACTAATCAAGCAGCTAAAAAGCAGCAAAATTACAAGTGACTTTTTTGTTAAAAGAAAATTATTACTTCTTTATCCGGTTACCTGCCAATATGTTCTGTATTCGCTAGTAACTTAACACGATATTTGAAACAAATCTATGCCAGTATTCCCTACGTGTTTGCCTAACAATTCTTTTTGATTTTTTCCTGCCTTCTTTATAGTAATCTTCATATGCAGGAGTTAGAGTTTTTAGATATATAATATATGTTTTTTTGTTACGTACTGCTTCTTTCACGTCTTCTGACTATAATTTGAAACCTCTTCTTCCCTTAAACCTCTGTTTTGCACCTGTTGCTTTTTTGGCTGCTTGTAATTTAATGTCTTATATTACATCATTCCTTTTTTATGTCAGTGTTTGTAGGTACTCTATTCAGCTGCACGTTTATTCTATCTTGATAGAATCTTCGAATAATTTCCTGCTCAAGTAAATACTTTTCTGTTCTTTAAAGTCTTCTTAAATGCTTGTTTATAGATTTTTTAATTGGCTTCCGCTTCGCATAAAGCCTTATTACCACTAACTATAATGATCAGAACCAACATAATTTCCTCTGTATACTCTCGTGTCAATAGTTTGTTTTTCGAATTTCTTACTTATAAATAAACAATCTATAAGAAATGCAAGTTCTCTTGGCCAGCTGTATTTGTGAATATCTTTCTTGCGGAAAAAGTATTAGTTTATTTAACTCATTAAATGCAGCAAATTCTCTTAAAATGTCACCATTACTATCCATAGTGACTTCACCAAATATTCCTATTATAGGAACTTTCCCAACTTTGGCATTCATGTCACAAATTAAAAGAATTTCATGATTTCTGTTTTTTCTGTATTATATAATGAAACTCTTTCGTTTATTTTATTTTTTGCTTTCTTCAGGAGCGTATGGACGTAATACCATCAGCTGTCCACGACCATACTTTCTTTCCATATATACTATTCTCTCGTCTTCATAATGACATACGTGTACGTTTCTTACCATTTACTATCGATGAATATTGCTACTTCTTTTGTACCCGCAGGTTTCTGATTTACTCCACTATAACAGATCGCATAATTTCTGACATGTTTTGAACCTTTATTTTTCTTTTTTTCCGTTACTACAGCGATATGTATTTTATTCTTCTCAAACATTCTTATTAATACTTCCTCTCTATCAGCTATTCCTCTAACATTCCATGTTGCTACCTTTAAGTTATCCTAAATTCATTTACGTTTGTCCTTTTTATCAGCCTAGGTCAGTTTTCCCAAATTTCCCAACCAATTTCCAAGGCTCGTACTAAGTTCCGTAGGCCTATTTACCTGGTTTCGCTTAAGCAGGTTACTGGCCTGATGTAAAAACCTCAGCCTGGAGAGCCAGGAACATTTCTGTAGGGGTTACCATTCCTTATCCGGTTTAGGGAGCCAGAGACTCCCCGTCACACTTCCCATTAGAGATGGATTTCGGTGGCTTTGCAACGTTCTAATGTATATAAATTACTTACATGGAAGTAAGAAGACACTTATCTTTCATTAACCTGGCGGAAACAGGTCAATAAAGGCATTAAATAAGACATTCTAGTTGTGGCCTCATTTACAGTCTGGCTCATTTACAATGTTACAAGAAACAAGAACTGAAATACTGAATGTGATTGCTTGCTTAAATTGCTAAATTTGCATTCATAATTTAAGTAGCAACTCCATCAGAATAGCCCAAACACAGCTAATAACATTTGGTGTGAATATTTATTGATCTTATGGCATTCTACTGCCAACTACTACACTACCGACCTTCTACACATGAATTTAGTTGAATATCTCTCTCGGAACAGGAATAAAACGGATTAACATTTAGCAAGGAAACCTCTTTCGTCTCCATGCCATTTCTTCTGTAGCAAAGCACTCATGTAGTAGCTCCGGTAAAACATTTAAAGAAAATTAGCTTCATTAATTCTTTCTTACTAAATTCAATTAAGTATTGACCTGTTAAAGAGTCAGACTGCAGACACAGACAAGTGTGGGAGAGTGATTGTTAATAACAAGGAGGGTAGTGCATGTAACAGTAGAACTGGTGCGGGGGAGGGAATTGCAAATCACACCCCCTCTTCACCCATGCGTTGACAGGGATTTTACTCCCCGTGTGAACGCTACGGATAATGCAGTTGGCGTTTTGTCTCCCTAACCTGCTCTACCTCCCTTTATCATTAAAACGGAAAACTGACAGAGCGTCACCTCAGCTGTTTGTTTGTCACTATGACGTCATTAAAAGCTTGCGAAATCTGACAGCCTGCTGCTGTGTCTAATTGTTAATAATAACAGATGTCACCCGCGCCCCACCTTAAAACACAAGCTATACTTAATTAACGGACATAACTTGGGAAAAAACTTTTCATATTTAAGGATTCTACAAATCTTCATTACACCACTTTGTTTTTATAAACGAAAAGTGCTGCCTTCAAATAAAATACGCAAAGCGTAACTGTTAGAGAGGAGCGTTTGTACCAAAAATTGGTTTTCTTGGATTAGAAGATTCTATCTCAATATATATAGTCCAGCTTGTCGTGTTGTATTAACGCACATTCTGCTCCATTGCCTTTAAGTAGAATTTCAAAAATGGCGTACAACTACAGGTGTGTCGGTAAACGATGTTGGAAAAGGTTCCAGGTGAAGGTAGAAGAAAATGAAGAAAAGTAAGTAAAACCACAAATTCGCCATACTAAAAACGCATAAAGCCTGATTGCTTTAATAAGTTTCCGTATTCCTTCCATTACCCTAAGTAATGTATACATTACTTAAATGTCTCCTCAAAATTATTATGGTATAGTTTTGTCAATAACAGACATTACATTTCCGATCTGAACGCCATGAACAGTCTTAAACACCAAAGTAGACGGTGTAGTTATGCAGCCAGTGTTCAAATCAATTTAGTTATGAGCACCAAAATATAGCCCTATAACTCTTTGACACGAATACCACAAGTTTTTCCACACGTTTTGTAACGCTATAAACCCGTCTTCGTTTTGACATCTGCAGCCTCCACGAGTACGTTCTCAACCGTTTTATTATCTGTCAAAAACTTCCACATGTCCTACGTTTTATTTTGCTGTCAAATTATAATTGTCGTGTGTTAGCTGTATGGTTTAGATAATTAATTAACTTACTTATGAACAGAATAATCACTGTTGCACACCACTATAGAAAAATTATTCCGATTACCACTTTCAAGCCTCACAGCTCGTCGTCAGATCGGAAAAATTTGTGTGATTATACCACTAACACAATTTTCTTAATTAAATAACTTACTTATGCCCCGTTTTTCTTTTTTTTTAACATTCACTAACATTAGTGTCTAATCAAATTTTATAGATTTCATGTCACAATTATTACAAAATAGCATTTACCTCTAATCATATGCGGAATTCCATTCGGACTGTTGATTCGTATATTGACTTTTCCGTAAGATGTGGAGTTATTTTCATATAATGAAAATTCGGTGAATATGTTCGTAATATTCGTGACACATTGAATATAATATACCCGATAACCATTACACTAATTTAACTTTACAACTAATTTACTTCCCCATTTAAAACTAATTAATGGGGAATTGATTATATTGTAAATATCGGTAATTTTTTTGTCGCTTATTCGTCGTGAGTAATATTTAAGCATAATCCCATGATTTCAAACTGAAACTGTAGTTTTAATTCTTTTTATTCAGAATATTCAGTCTACAGATTAATCTTGGAAGTAATTAGATACGGATTTACGCCTATGAGGTAGGCAAATAATGAGCCATCTACGTCAAAGGGTCAGGCAGCGATGCGTCGACAATCGACACAACATGGAATTAGCAGTGCTTTATAGGCGCCTTCGAGAAGACGCTTTATTCTTGACGCGTAGGGCGCAGAAATATCTCACATCCTGGTGAAAACACAGCCGTTGTTGTCGTCGTCGTCGTCGTCGTCGTCGTCGTTGTTGTTGTTGTTGTTGTTGTTGTTGTTGTTGTTGTTGTTGTTGTTGTTGCTGTTGTTGTTGTTGTTGTTGTTGTCGTGACTTCCGTGTGTAGACAGCGATATACTGAAAAGTTATTATTGTGGACGGGCATCTGTAATTAGTAATTGCATCATTTATTGTGACAGTGTTAGATGATATTGTCTGTCACATTACGGTATATTGGTGTTCGTAAACTATAAGAATTTTTGTACACGAGTATTTATTGTTTTGTATATCGGAACTGTAATTAAAGTTTTGTTTTTAATGACTCCTCTGGTGTTCATTTATTTTATTCCACTGTTTATACGCTACGATCCAAGCGACCGTCGTAACATTATATGAATCCGTAAATATATGAACTATATTATTTCAAATACGTAACTGTTTCATTTTGTGATTTGGGCGGCTTAAATGACAACTATACCATAATCACCATCACAATTCAGACTTACCGGAAACTGCCATGTTGTACATACTGTGGTCACGGCCTTTGCGTCTCAGCAGTCGAAAGATGAGGCCAGCGACACAACTGAAGACACCAAATGCGACAGCCAGCCCGACGTACAGTGCGATTTCTGTTTCCACTTCGGCTCGAGTTGCTGAAACACATCAATTTTTATGAGCAAGGTATAGTGTTTTAAAAAATTTGTGCATTGCTTTAAAATTGCTTATTACTAGACAACGCTACAGAACGCTGGGATAACTATACAACTGTACTTAGTCAAATGACGTATACTACGGAGCTAATTAATTATTACTTAATCATTATGAAGACATATTTTATTAGTAAATTGTAAACTTTATCATGACTATATGTATTAAAAACGTGGTGAACATGGGTTGAAGTGAAAGTTGAGAATTTGTCTGGCAAATAACCTTGCACTGCTAAGCAAAATCTCAAGGCACGCTCTCGAATCAAATACACATATAATACTAAAAATAGTTACACGTTCATGCTGCTTAATCGATTAAAAAGTGTTCAATATGTTATCCAGAAGTGTGTTCAAGGGAAGTTCAAATAAAATGGCTGACAACTAAGTCAAAAAAGTATTTCTAACGAAATAAATTACCTTAAAAAGTAGTTAGAAATTACCTTTTTGAATTATGCACTTAGAAATCAATTCGGGTCAACCTACAGCTATATAACATACATGTAGGCCTAACGATGCAGGCCTATAAGGCAACTACTTATCTCGAAATGATGAAGCGTAATGAATATCTCAAATCTTATGTACTCAGAAACTAAGTTTCCAACCTTCTCCTAAACTGCGTCTTTTTTAAGATCGAACAGACTATTAGTGTCAGTTCCCTTCCTTAAGAGATTTTATTTTGTACAAGTAAATCTCAGTTTTACTGTACTGTTTATATATATTTAAACTAATTCTTTATTTAACAAAACACCATCCTGTTGATTTCAGTTTTTTTGTAAAACAGTTTAGCTACATATTACGCCAGTTGAAAGTTCTTATAATAAACAAAAGTAACAATAGATCAGTGCTGTAAGAAGTCTCCTAGTTGTTTAATATGTTCTTTATCAACTGTTTAACCATATTGACATTGGAGAAATGTTAAAACTGAAAGTGAAACATTTCTGTACAATTTGTGTTAATTATTTACTCAGAACGTACAACTAGAAACGTTTGGACAACGATTCAGAAAACTTATGTTGATCACTGACTTTCGGGGGCTGGTTAATCCAATTTGCTAAGGGTAGAAATTCACCTCTTTATCTACCCAGCGTGATAGTAAATCCGGCCTAGGTAGGCAGCAGCGCATTATCAATCAGTGAACTGTGTAAAACAAGTGTGTTAATGATAAGAAGTCCGTTTGTTTCGTGTCAACACTAGGGTGCCACGCTACATGAGTTACTCCGCGCTCTCACGCGCGTACCCAAACTTGTAATTACTCCGACCCCGCTACACTTCCTTCCCGTTGATAACACCTTCTAATTATTGGCAAATTAAAATTGATGTCGTTCTTTAATGTTATCGATGAATTAACGGAAGCGAAACTAACACTCCCTTCCTTCACACCGATAGATCGACAATTAATAACAAAAATACAACGGGATTAAAATGCGCCAGCTGTCTGTGTTGCGTTATGTTACCTTATGATTGGCGACCATGGTAGACGTGTTTAAGAGTACCGCTGTGGTTAACTACTGAATATGTTAAGCCACTTTGTGTAATGTACACTGTTTATTTACTTGAACATGCAGGACGTGAATATGGCAATCGAGGTGCAAGCATGAGGCGAGGCTTCTTGCCAGTCTGGCGTGGTCTTTCAATACTTGAGTACAAAATTCTTTGAGCTAATGAAAAGTGAAGAACCGTGTTAAAACGCAAGCAGTGAAGCGGTGTAATACACGCGTTAACTGAATAAAAATCGTAACAAAATAAAAAAAATATTCTCCAAACTGTAAGGATATTTAGTATTTTATATTACAAACAAAATATTTAAAATTGTATATTCCTTGACAAGGTAGCTAGAGTAGTAATTAGCTATATTATATGAGCTATATTACTGCCAATAGTACTACGGAAATTATGATTCAGTGAACTGTAGCTTAAAGAATAACACTGAAAAACATTTATAATCTCTTAATTAAAGTCGCATTGAATACCTGAGTACTCTTTGTCTTTACCGCAGACTAACTAGCCACATTATAATTATTTATATTATTGTCATACTGGTTTATTTGAAGACGCATTGTTTAGTCAAGGTTAGCTCAAGTACGCTGACTCCATTAATAATACTTTTGGTTTGTAATCTCACGACATAACGTGAGCCTATATAGTAAAATCTCCGTATGATCGGTCCCGTAACTTTGCCGTTACAGACCAAATTCGTTACGGGTACAATTCAATATTAGCACACTTGTATTTTTGTTTATCTCTTTTTAAATTACAAGCACCAGAATTTAACTAGCGATCATAAAATGCACGCGTATTATAAACAAAATAGTTCCAAAGCTTTTTTTTTAAATAAATAAAATAAAATTTAAAATTAAGACAACCAAATTTGCTTTAGGTTACAAGAATTGTGAAGACACTTTTCTGTTATGAAGTGCTTCATTATAGAGATAGTTTATTGTATATCCAATATCAAATCTATTTACTTTGCTGTATTACAGTCATTAAATTACTAAAACGTCATAAAAAAGTCAACTAAAATATTCTGAGACAATGACTGCAACTGCCGTTTTTTTTTAAGAAGGCCTGAATCAGAAGTTGAAATAAAATACATACCTCAGACGTTTGTCGATCTGTGGGGAGAACTGAACGTCTCTCACTAAGAAATTGCTTGGGAAACATTAATTTTGCGATGTGTTACGTATTCCCATTCGCTTTCTGACGTCAAACTACGTGTGACAACTCATTACGTAGATAGAAGACCGATACCAACCTAATGACACTAGGGAATGAAGTCACCAGCAAGTTGAAGAGAGGACTTTAGAATAGATAACTTACAGATTGATCCGAAATAATTATTGACACCTGTCTATAATTATCTTTTTGAAAAGATACAAAAATTCACCCTTTCCCGTTCAGCTTCTTAACTGTGCTATGGCCTATGTACAATCGATTTTTGTACATACTCCTTTTTTATAGATACTTGTTTAAGAATTAAGGGTTATTTTCTGTTACCCTGGAAACATGTGTAAGGTAAGGGGGTCCAAATATCGCCCACTTAAGATTTTCCGTCAGAAAAAGAAATTTTTTTCCGTCAGAAAGAACTTGTAAATAGCTTAAATTATACTTTAATATCTATACTTCTTATAAGAAAGCTTAAAGGTGTCGTAATTAAAAATTATATATGTTATTTTCTTATTATTATTGAAAGACTCCATTTATCGCTTTTTGTAAAACCGTTCTTAATATCGCCCACTGTAGGTAATTAATATGAAACACATTAAAAATCAGATTTTGAAGGTGAAATTAAACAGTCAATGATACTGAAATAATAATATGTAATTTTACATTTAAAATAAACTTGAAATAGTACATCAACCCTTTATTTACAACTCAGAACAATTCAGACAAATGTACTTTAAAAGTTTTTATTCCATTTGTCGCATTTTTCATGGCTCCACACAAAACAGTTCGTACACTGAATCCACTGTTCACCGTGACGGTCCATAGAAAACATACCGAGGCATATTGGACATTCAGTGTCATTGTCAGTGCTATCTTCGTCATCGGTTGACACATAGTCCGGTTCCTCATCTTCGGAAGAGGTTATGGAAGGCGACTGCGATCTCTTCTTTTACTTCTTGGTTATTTTAGCGGCTTTGTCTTTACCGAAAATCAGCTTACGTTTTGTGAGAGTCTCATTTTTCTTCAGCAATGACTGCATAATCTTTTCTTTGTGTGGAGTGCTGGTGACTACTAGAGCTGACCCTCTATGGCCGTCAGATGTGGAAGGCGCGTTTAGTTCAGGAACTGGCACAATGTCGCTGGGCGAGACACTAATCTGTTCCCGCGATTCTGTTACCACTATTTATTCAGAGAAAGTTGTAGATTCCATTACCTTAAGTGACTCATTTGCTGACTGAAGAAAATCAGCTTCTTCAAAGACATTTGGGTTGTATGGCAGGATACCAGTTGCCTTAAACACGCTCATGGCATTTTTCATTGTCGCGGACCTGATGTACGCAATTCCTAATATTTCGGATATTTGAAAAGCTGTGACGATGCGCCCAGGATGATTACTCAACCAATTTTCAATTTCTTGGGAATAAAAGTTCTGAATGGCTCCATAAATGCAACGTCTAACGGTTGCACATGGTCAGTTGATGGGGTGGAAGGCACACAATAGAGACCCCATGTTCCCGCGCTAAATCTATCACATCGATATTCCTTGTGTGCGAATAGTGACCATCGAGTATGAGGACAACTGGATCTTCCTTACTTGGTTTTGTAAAAGAAATAAAATGTTGGAGCCATTGCGTGAATAGGTCTGTTTGAATCCAACCTGATGGGTGGCACGTTGCGATGGTGCCGGGAGGTGCACCATTTAAAAGTTCCGCTTTCATTCTTTTCCTCGGAAACACTAACATTGGAGGTACATATGCACCAGCAGCTGACACGGCAATAACTACTGTCACCAGGGAACCTCGTTCTGCTGATGATAGTTTGTGTACTTGTTGCTTACCCTTAAGAGAAATAATTTTTTGGCTGTTGTGTTGGACTGCTGTTATACCGGTCTCGTCTATATTATACAAGCGAGCAGCAGAAAATTTTATTTTTACCAGTTCAGGTTTCAAAAGGCTAAAAAATGCAGATACATTTTCAGGAGTGAATCCACGAATTCTTGACATTGACAATGCTTGAGGTTTCCTAATTGACAATTGTGGATGCCGTTTTAAAAATAACCGTAACCACTTTCTGCCTGCTGTTTTCTCATCTATCGAAAATGTATGTTTTATATTATTTCTAATCGCCAGTTGAAATGCCATACGTTTTAAATCTTTCATGGTTAAACCGTAGAAGGACTTCTCCATTATTAAACAATAATTAACTAACTGACCTTCTACGTTAGGGGCCAAGACCGGTTTCCTCCCTAAAGGTACATTAATTACATTTTCTAAATCAGAAGAATCTTTTTTACATAATCTTTCAATGTAGACCTGGGAACATTATAAATTTTAGAGGCCTTCAAAAGTCCCATTTCTTTATTTTTCACTGAATTTACAGCTTTCCGCATTGAATCCTTATCCCACTTCTTTCGACTTGCCATCTGTAAACAAAAAACGAAAGTAGGCGATATTAGGAACATGATAGTGGGCGATATTAGAAGCACGTGTACATAGCAATATGGCAGCTCTCTAAGCGAAAACGGCTGCATTCACAGAGGTTAATTCATGTTCATTTTAATGCTTGGTAATTACTTAATGAACACTATAAATATAAAATACCTAATTACACGGTAACCTATTTTATTCATAACACAAATAGTTGTTGTTTTTAACTCACCAGGCTTGAAAATAATAAATTCATTCGTTGAAAAAAACTGTTAAACGAACCACTCCGAAACATTCACTGTTGACTATTGAGCATGTCTGGCGAAGCCAGACAGCTTTGTCAAACAGATAGCAGCACTGTATGGACAGAATCTCTTGTAGGCGATATTAGGAGCGTATGCGATATTTGGCCCCCCCACCTTACACGTAATTTATACTCGGTATAAGTAACTTGAGATTTATATTAAAGTGGCAGCGATATCAATTAATTTACACATATGCGTTATAAAGAATACGTTAAGTCTCGGAATTAACTGTGAATAATTTCGACGTATAAAATTAACATCTATAAGAATATCCCAAATAAGATTTAGTTACGTGAACTAATAAAATTCCAACTGGGAGCTAGGTTATGTGAAAAGGTGGGTACAGATTATTGGAAAGGATGAAAGTTTACAAGCGAATGACAAAAGATACATGACAAAAATGATATAGTAAAGGGTCCAAGAAGAGGTGAACTAGCCATATGGTCCGTAAGCAATAGTGTGATAGGTTTAATTGTCGGCGGATTGCATGGACCGACACTTATGAAGGCAAAGACAGATATTTCTATGGAAGAAAATATAAAACACAAGAACCGGTTATACGAATAAATTGTAAACGAACTGGTATTAGAAGGCCTGTGGAATTGCATCAAACTATATCAAGCAGGGATGGAAATTTTTGTAATTCGACAATAGACAAAAATAGTTGAGTATTCAGCATTACTTCTTTTACAGTATCGGACTGTATTGTTTATATAGTACTTTGCAACTTTTACGGATTTTTTATTTCTTCTTCTTCTATTATTTACAAAATGACATATACGTTAGTACAAAGTGACACTAAGACAACTTCGAACTTGACATTTTGTGAAAATAATTGAAGAAAGTAGAATTTACGAGAAAAATAATAATTTTGAAGGTCGAGGACCAGATTTACTGGTAAATGAAGACGAGTCGGAAAGGGGAATAGCGGGAAAGAGAGAGAGGAAAGGAATATTTATATGTAATGTACCGCTTATACCTCTAGGCACGGAAGACTTACATGTCAACATTACATTAACATTTCCAATTAATGTGACTGAATTCGAATGAATTACAAATACGTTTCGAATATACGGAGTGTGGAACAGAAACAGTTACCGAAAGAATATGCCAAGAAAATAAATAGGGACATAAAAGTAGTCATAATGTATAAAGATAATATTAAAAACGTAAAAATATGATAAATAAATACTGATGTCCTGACAGAGAATGTATAGTAAACTGTAGAAAAAAAAGACAATTTACTACAAAGGGGAACTTAATTACTCCGTAAGTTTACGAAGTGTTTGTACTACTTCCGAAACTTTTACAATTTTAACGAAATTTGTTGTCATAGAGTTAAAAGTAGAGAAGAGCGCTGTAACCGTCGGGGACGTACTACGATGAAACGTTGGAATCATTTGTAATTGACGTGACGATTCTAACTTCGGTGGGCAGCAAAGACGATTACGACGATGTACAAGACAAGATTTGAGTCGCTACACAAAATGACATATACGTTAGTACAAAGTGACACTAAGACGACTTCGGACTTGACATTTTGTGAAAATAATTGAATAAAGTAGAATTTACGAGAAAAATAATAATTTTGAAGCTCGAGGACCAGATTTACTGGTAAATGAAGACGAGTCGGAAAGGGGAAGAGCGGGAAAGAGAGAGAGGAGAGGGAGAAAGACTAGGAGAAGTGCTGTCAGACCTAAACGACAAACGTTTCGTTCGATCTGCGGTAGGAGGGTATCAAGAGTGCCGAAAGTAGATTATACCTCATCTTAAAATAAACGAGGCTTTTGATGTGACATTGTGAAAAATGCGTCTCTTTCTTGATTGTTATGTAGCTGAGTATAACAACTAATTCCACATCTTAATTGAGCAGTCTCTAATATACGTATGGCACGTAACTACAGTTCAATACATGTGTGTGTTTGTAGTGGTGGTGAGAGAAGAGTAGGGAGAGAGAGACAGAGAGAGAGAGATTTTACATACACTGACAGAAAGCCACTAACGAATAACAATCACCATAGCTATGAAAGCTATGAACTAGTTAAGCGCTAAAACCACCCATTAGAATCACTGTTTCTTTAGGTCAACGTTTCCCAAAGTATCCTACTGCTAGCGGATCGTTTTGATAGCGTCGAGTAACTGCACCAAAAAGTTAAAAAAATTAATGAACTTATGAAATATGTTGGAGCTTTGTGCATGAAACAAACAATACAGTCGGTGTTTGAATGAAACAACTGTCAACAAATATTTTTCAGTCCAGAAACATTGGTGAAACAAAAATTATTGTAGGTGATTAGAAAGAAATAAAATAATGGCGTAGTAGGCTAGTGGGTATGGCGCTTTCTGACTAATTTAGAGCTACCGGATTCGATTTCCGGTCAGCAGGGGACCGATTTCAGCCTTACACGTCGACTCCAGTCTTTGGAAACGAATACTTGCAATAACTTTCTTGGTGGTACTGGCCAAACTACTTCCTTGTATGCGTTAGTCACATAACATCTGTTACGACCGCTACTAAACGTTTCTGTGTTTCGGTTGTGTACGTTTTGAGATTCAACTGAAAAAGTGAGATTACAAAAGTAAACGTTAGATATTTGTCGTCTGCAGTGTATCAGACAGCTGTAATGTACGTACAAGCTATAACGTGTGGTTAAATATGTAACTTGAAACCCGTTGTATCTTTCTACAACGGGCATCTAATAAAGAAGTTGCCAGAGAAGTCGTGGTATACATAGGAGACGTCGTGGTTGAGACTTGCTTGACGAACAGAAGAGAGGCCGAACTGTCGTGTACCATGTGCCATGGGAAATTAGTGTATAGAACATTTACGTCTCAACTGTAAAAATTAACAACCCCCTCCCGCAAACGGGCAAATCTTTCCCACACAAGCAACTGCCCACACTCACAACAAATATAAATACAAACCCAGCGTCCACTTTTTGTATTCACACTTCTCGGAAATGTGTAACCGGATAGACATTACTAAACCGTTTATTTTACTCCCGCACACTGCCTGCGCCAACAGCATGGAGCAGAACATCTTATTAAATGATGGCACGTGACGGATGTTATAACCGTCCCGCTGAAACCTCTACAGCGGCTATTAAAAAGTAACTCGTCATCAGTCGTTATTAATTTTTTAGTTCCAATCATACAGTCGCGTTGTTACACGTTCCTGTATCACTGAAACAAAGGTCTAAACCGACAGCGGAATGACGAAAACACGAAGTTCGGCTTCACTGAAGGTGATAAGCCGCAGTTACTGAATGAGAATTGTGGCAACTCTGAGGCAACGTGGACTTGATATGAAGACGTCATTCTACTAACGAGGCAAACTGATTGTCATACACGAACAGTAGGCCTATCGCTGTTGTAAGAACAAAGACATCGCATCAAAGCGCTGCGCATGCCAACGTTCTGATTTCGCCAGCTGCATAGTAGGTGTATATATACTGTCCGGCTCAAATTGGCAAAAACAAGAGTTTATTATTACCTGAAATAAGATTTCCACGGGATAGCAATAACGTTATGTAATTGTAGAATATGACTTGAGGTTGAAACTTATGTCTTTTAATAAAAACGTAAACTTATTTTTTGCATTTTAGTATTTTTACAAATCAAGTTTAGTTTGATATACTGTGTCATGATTGTATTAAAAACTTTATATGGTGATGTGGATTAATAATATTTTTCACTCTTATACAATTTACATTATTACTACGATAATCAATATAATTTATGTTTTACTTCCATAAATATAAGATTACATTTAGAACCCACCGGTATTTCTATATTGTTGAACCCTAACATTATAAATTATCAAAGCCACTACTCCTTCTAAATCGTCACCGTTATACAAATAAATACGTGTCACTGCAATGTACAGCGTTAATGTAGTTATACATCTGCAGCTAATGGAGAGTTATACAGTTTGTGGTTACAGCGGGTAACATGTAATTATGACGGCATATGTGCTAATGATATATGTACAATGACGGGCTCAGGGCGGTAGCCTACGCTTGCTGATTATTTGGGTTTGCAAATGACAAGCCTTGAGAAGGGCTAAGAAAGGGAATGGCTGGGGATAATGGATAGTCCTGTAGGAACTCATCAATCCCTATGTCACTTAAACCTATTTGCAGACCAGCGTCAGCGATCAATACCCTACTACTTATAATACGCAGGCTAATCTCCATTCATTGATGCCTTGCTTTCACAGCGCTTATGTACAGTTTTGAAATTTGATAGTACGAAATACTAGACAAAATAAGTAGCAAAACCTTAGAGTAAAATAATTAGTACATTAGGGTAGTTTAATTCCAACAGTCCTTTTAACTACACAAATATTACAATCATTACTGCTTTCGTTCACATCAATATGGTTCTGTTTCTATTCACATTACTAGTACAAAAATTATATCGTTAAGAATTTCTCATTAGTGGTATCAATACTTAGCGCTTACCGTTGTTGTAGTAGTAGCTGTACTTGTTTTAGCAATACAGGTAAAAACGTAAAAATCGACACAGCTGTAATTTTTACGATCGATTCGTGTAATTTTACGAATATACATATCAAAAACTGAGATATTTAGATATTAAAATTTTCTTTCCTCACATTTCTGCGAGCGTACTTCCGGCCTCTTGCATATGTACATTAATGGAACATTACGAGCAACGTTGAATGCCAAAAACAATTATTATAAGTACTAGTACATGAGATTATATAAACACTATCTGTCTGTTACTGCCTATAAGCCTGAAACCAGAGTCTAGGCCAAACAGAAGTATGTGCAAGTATTTCAGTATATCGTTTGAACTCAAAGGATTCTTTAATATTTTTTTAGTTTAAAAAAATTATTGTCCTTATGGATCAAATAAAATCGTTTTAAAAGACGCTATCTAGGCCTATATGCTTCATTTTATAACAAGCGTTAAACAATTCTATGCAAGAGAACCTAAACCTCAATGGAATTCGATTGTTTTATAGCCTAGGTATATTTAATAGATGTATTCATAGTCTTTATTACATAATTTACAGAGATCGAAAGATGCGCCTTCTTCAAGATAATAATGTTGGACAATTACGGAACACTCTAGGACAGGCGTGTCGTTCTACACGCTTCTCGACTAGACCAGCGTGCCTTGTCTGTATCAAGGCCGTCCACTCACGTAACACTTAAGTACCTTCCAGAATGTTCAAGAGCACTTGAAATGCGCATTATGCTGGCACGATTCAATAAGGACGGAAAGTTATTCTCGAACACCTGCGCTATCTATATAAACCATAGCAGCTGGCTTTGTCAGTTCATTTACGTGAGTGATTTCCTTAGTGTGGATCGAGATATTGTTGAAGATTAGTGAAAAATGTTTACTGTGTTATAGTTAGTGTGGAACTGTGTTGCTTGACATTGTTTGTTGCGAATTTGTTATTTTTTAATAAAATTCTTTATTTCCCCTACGTTTTATTACAATAATGCAAAACCATTTAACTGTTTTCATCGTTGTATCTGTGGTGACAAAGTAGTAGTATCCCACAAGGTGGTATGATAACTTTCTGAATCAATTTTCCCACAGGACGAATTCATAACAAGCGAGCTGGCCCAGTTCCATGCAGCCACATCCTGAATCAGACAGATTTATCGTTTAATCTTTAGTTATGCCTACCGTACAGCAGCGGTACGATATCGTATATCAAAACGGAACGTTCTCTATATCGTCTGACGTTAACTCGAATTTTGTTGCCGTTTACAGAAATATCTTTGTGTGTGTGTACATACGTTTTACTTGTTTTTGTTCAGTAACAACTTGTTCTGTGCACTCGCCGCTTCAGTTTCTCCTCCCCGCAAAGTTTGCGCCGTTTATCAGCTTATAATCGATGTTTATGGCGCCAAAGTTTCCTCAGATAAAAATGAAAACCGACTTTACGTTTGGACGTATACACTATGAACGGAAACAGAAAGTTTTTTTTTTAAAAGCTTCGATTTCTTGCAGTCAGCGTAGAACATGAAGTCATGTTAAACTCATTTTACTATTTTAACTGCTGTTACGGAAGAATGCATTGCATATGTATAAATTGTGCTTGAAACCGTCTCGTTGTTTGATTACACACACAAGCGTGTTTGCGTGTTTACGTGTATATTATTTTTAATAACTTTCTTAATGTCTCTTGACAAGAGTCACACACACAGTCACTGTGAAAAGCAGTCTTGCAACATACCTTGAAAGGATATTCAACCGACTACAGCGTACCACAAATGAGCCAACCCGATTTAGATGATTTTGCTGTTCACCACAGAGAATTTTGATAATTAGTGTCCCTTATTATAATAAATCATTAAATTAATATAATACGTATCTACATTTGTACATATTCACTAAAAAACGTTTTACTGAATTAATGAAGTGCAAATAGAAAATAAACTACAGAACCGTGAAAAACAGTTAACTGTGTTGATAATCTTAAAACATAAGAGATGGGAAATGCTAATAACTTAATAAAAGCTGAAGATTATTAAAAAAGGATTCAAGAAGACCATAACATTCTAAAACTTCTGCCTATCACCAATTTGGCGTCCGGAAACGCCATTCGACCACCCAACAAGTTCAAAGGATAGCTAATAAAATCACAAAAGGCCTCGAGAAAAAGAAATTCTGCAACAAACTGTTTCTTCACTAATCCCAAGCATTCGATAAGGTATGACATCCTGGTCAGAATTTCAAATTGAAAAACATACTGTCCTCCAATAACCACTTCCTGCTAAAGTCGTACCGGTCTAATAGAACATTTTCAGTCAAATACAACTTTTGCACATCTACCTACTACTCTGTTGAATCAGGTGTTCCCCAGGGCAGCCTCCTCCGGCCTCTACTCTTCCTTATCTATACTTCCGACTTACCTGAAATAAACGCCGCCACCACTGTGTCTTATGTCAACGATGTTCTGTGTTCTCCGTTAAAGAAAATCCGCAAGTTAGTTCTGACAATATGCTTCTGCCAATAAATGTACTCACCGAAGAGTAAAACAAATGGCGAACAACAATCACCGAAACAAAATCTGTTTTTGTTATAAACAAAAGTCATTTATATACCCAGCCACTTTTACGTCTGTCCTGTGGTTCGGACTTTATCTCGATCAGCTACTCACTTGGCAGAAGCTGATTCAAATCATACAAAGGCTATTAAATCCTTGTTCCTCTGACATAAGTCTAAACTATCATTAAATAACAAACTGTTATTATACAAAACCATTCTAAAGAGTGGATGTTTCCTTTATAAGCCCAACTCTACTATCTGATTTACTTAACACTCCGTTATGCATGTGGATTGGAAAATTCAAATTGTCGAGAAAACAGAAGCTAGACAACGAAACGTTAAAAGGGCAGTGGTCGAGGAACAGTATAACGTATATATACGTCTTCCGTAGTCTCTAATCGTTTGTTTTACTCAGATCTCCACAATTACTTCAAAAAATGTTTATTTGAAGCACATGCTTTTGACATTTATTATTATCGTTTGCACAAAATTGCAATAAAACTAACGAGTAAGTCACAAACACGGTGTGAACATTATAGAAATTTTTAGCATTCGTTTATAATTAAACGAAGTTAATTGAAGTCAGTATTGCAATACCTATACAACGAAAAAACAGTAATAGCATCGAAGTACTAGCTTTACGGAGGAATCCACGTCATGCAGTGAACTAATTTGAGGGATTTATACGTTCTTCAAGACAGCTGGCAAAGGGTACTGGTTATCTTGACAACGGACAAAGACCGGTTGGCATTGATTGGCCTAGCCATGATAATATCGTTTATCCACATCCCTCCCAACACCAATCAAAATCCTGTTCCTGTTTTATTCGTTCTATAGATGCATTAGACAGGCCTACGTAGTCTCTTACGAGATCCAGACTTTACGGGGTACGTGGCGGAAACTACCAGGTTATTTTTCGTACACACTTAGAATCAACTTCTTGTTATACTTGAAATCTAGTGTCAGCGTAGAGATATTGTGGTATTTGTCCATCGTAGAAATAAAAAGCACAAGAACGTTGCACTATAATGTTAACATACGGCACTCACTATCATCTTCATCGTGACTGTTTAAATCAAGACAACACTATCATTATCGAGTAAACGTTAAACTTACATACAGTTGAAAGAGTAAATAAATAAGGCTAGGTATGCTGAACATGGCAGCTTAGGCCAAACGTCAGGAAGTGTCAAAAAACGAAATGCCTGCGAGGGAGCTACAACCGCCTGAAACGGAATCTTGTGAGGCAGACATGCTCAGGATGATTTTCGAGCCGTTAATATTCTGTGTAGTGGGTACTGAGCCAATCGTACACGTAAACAAAATGTAGAAAACGATTTTACTACAGAACTTACATTTAGAGTTACTCTCTATACGTTTAAAGCGATCGACTGGAAATGTTGAAGAATATTCCAAAAAGTCTTTGGCTCCCTGACACTCTTTGCCAAGTGAGAACGAGCTTCTGCGTCGTTTGTGACGATGTCTCCTAATTTCATTAATAGCGTGAAATTTGTCTTGTGTTTTATACACGGGATAATAGACTGTTATTTTAATTGTTCATTTCTAAAAGTTATCATTCTTCAATTATGCGTAAGTATTTTTTTCAGCTGGAATTCTTTTTTTTTTGTTAAACAATATTGAATTTAAAGTGATGAAGACGGTCACGGAAGGAACCATGTAACCTTTCTACCACTGGTGTCGAACTGCGCACCACGCCTTTATAAATCTCTTATTTACACATCACCATTTACCAATCACACATATTAGATTACCCATTAATTAACAAGACCTACCTTTAAGCTTGTAACTTAGTCTGTGCGCGTTTGTATCTTTAAATGGAGGCACAAGCGTGAAGTGAACGGTCTCGAAGTTTGCCGAAGTTTGTAGGGAATTACTGCTAAAAGCGAATAAGGAAGGGCCTAAGTAGTACAGGTACTCAAGCTCACGGCAGCGTAGGCTTTGCAGGCGATGGGCTCGTAACGTTGGGAATAAATACACACGCATGCGCGCTGAATATGATGACGATAATAACACTAATGTTATTTTGAAATTCCGAATCAACAGTGGTGTCAAATATGGCTGCTGTACGCGAAAATGACGCACATACAGGCAAACAGGCTCGCGAGAGGGCCGCTGATCATTGCTTTTACGTATTTAACGAAGTAGCTGATACTCTAATAAAATTAAAGGTCATTCGTAAGCCTGTTTATGGTGTCATGGTCGTTAACAGGGGGGGGGGGCAGTCAGCAAAATGATGATATCGCTGCGCGAGACGTATCATGTGACATTCCACGCGAATACTCCTAAAATGCATCTTTAAGGGCGGTCGCGTGGAATGCGACGAAGGGGAGAGACAACAAAGGGGAAGCAAATATGCCGGAAGAATATAAGGGAGTAAACTGAAGAATAGTGCGGGAATATTAAGTAGACTGGTTACTAGGAAGTGGAAGGAACCTCGGCTCACGACTTTTGGGGGTTTATTGGGGGGGGGGGAGTCGAACGCCGGAGTCACTGTCGCTCATAATTTGTATCTAATAGATAGGAAATGTTGTGGAATTAATTTAAACTAAGTGAATACAGTCGTTTGTGAAACGAATGACAAAACCACTGAGCACAACACGACTTATTGAATACCGAATTAAATTTAGCGAAAACGTAAATTATACCGTGTTTGTTTCGTTGGATTCTGTCAGTTAAATCATCAAGACAGCATTTCCTTATACTAATAAGTTTTATTTAGATTAGTGAAAAATTATCAAATACTTTCTAATATTCCTTTGTAATTACATAGTACTCTAAAGTTAGTGAATATTAATTTATTTAATACTGAATTGCTGGCAATAAATGAATTCAGAAATTATATTCTTTCAAAAATTATTCAGCTGGAAATACGTCTTGTATAGTTGTCTTGTTCTCAACAAAACATGAAAATATAAAGGCGTAATAAAAATTACAAATTGTATCTCGTCTCAATAAATGAAAAGTAGGCCTTTATTTTATAAATGAGAGGTACATTCTGTAATTATAAAGAATATAGACGATACCGACTTCTTACAAATCAAAAACACTACTTATAAAAATTGCTTACTAATTGATTTTCTGTTTTAGTAAATCGAAAAGAAATTTCAAGCATTGCTTTAAAGCTTCTTGAAGCAAAATGTTACTCTATTCATGAAAGAAACCATTATTCTTGAAAAGGCAATCACTGCGGACATTCGATTGTTGTCATATGAAAATTACTGGACTATCGAAAGTTAAGAAAAAAGTAATTACATCTCTTTGGATTAACAGAAAAGTAATTTCCAGGAATCCATACAACAGAGCGGACTGGAAACAAAGAAAAACGTAATACATGGCGTGGGTATATGTGATTGAATACTTTGGAGAACAGATTGAGGAACTATCAGAAGGAAACCGACATTATTGAATTTCTTCCCCTGGACCTAAGTGTATTTCTGTGGAAAATTGACAATGATTGTCGCTACAGTAGTACTCCCGTGTCCAGATGGCGATCTCATTCAATCCGCTTCCTTCCTGTCCGGTCGCTATATCCTCTTACTCACTCCCCGCCATATCATTCCCTGTCTAAGGAACACTGTTCGTCACTCGACAGATACGCTTTCATGTTAATTCTCCTCCAACATTTCAAAACGTCCCTTCCATACATCTACGTTGTCAATTTAGTTACTACGCGGCCCGTATTGCGTAACAACTTAACCCGACATATTTTATCAGTTTTAGCAGTGACTTACTTTCAGTACTGACGTTATTCTAAAGTGACATTGGATCCATTAATAACGATAGTAATAATAATAGTACCCTAATAATAATTTCGTGCTATTTTTTCAGAATGTTTTTTCAGTTTTTGTGAATTGTACTGAATATGGATAATCAGCACAAAATTCCATTTCAAATTCAAAGAAAACGGAAATTGCAAAGAAATTGGCAGCGAAATTAAAAATGTATAGTAACTACAAGTGATACAATGATGGCAGATGCAGGAGTACATTTAGAATGAATATTTATCTCAGTTTAGAGTTCTATACTCCTAAATACTTGCGGAACAATTTCTATAGAGAACAATACATTTATATTATACTTGTAATACATAACACCTATTTTACAAGAATACATTACAGTATATATATTTTTTCGTATATTTACAATGTTTCAATAGTCATGGCTATCATAATCAGAATATGTACATAGCCGACTAATAAAATCTGTAACACATTGTTAATAATTTGTATATATTCTTATTAAGACAGTTGATACTATTGAAACATTGTAAATTTATAAAAAATAAATAATATATTCTTGTAAAAACATGTGTTTTCTACTATTAATAATAAAAAATACTAAAGAATAATATGAGGAGATATAAACATAATTATGTTATTTATTATAGTTTGTTTCACACTTCTTAGTAATATTTATGATAAATACTATAAAATACCGTAAGGGACGGAAAGTGAATTTCGTTGGCTTTGTAAGGTCGGGTTTCACTGGCTACGCAAAGTTTGGCCGTTGCCATAAATGTGTAACTATCGCAACTGGTGGAATTGATTATGTGGTCATTACATCATACTGAATAAAATACCAGTGTTATTCAATTAGTACGTGAGAAGGAAGATAAAATAATGACGCAAGTAATATTACTGATTTCTTATTTCCGTTTAGTGTTTACCATTAACATACAGAATTACGTCTAACTGTTATCCATACAAATAATTTATGTATTCGGTTCTAGTTAAATATGCTCCTTTAGCCTATTTTAAAAATTGTTTTTATTAAACAATTTACATAACACCTTTCCTGTTACCATTTTCTTTTTTACTCTTATTATTATGCGAGATTAGACATGTTAAGTTTATTGAAACACGGCACAGCTTTCTTTGCGTTACTGTAAACAATATACGTAATTATATGTCGAACAAACCATTGTTATTATATTTTGTGTTGACCTTTCAGTGAAATTAAATTTCGGTACGCTGGAAGAATCGATATCATCGCTTTCTTGGTACAGATTTTCTTTTAGGTATTTGATGAGACATTTTCTGAAAAGAGGTATGTCTGGGACTTTTTAGAAACAATACAGATTATTCATATTTTCAGAAATGGCTCAATTGTGAATCCGGTGCACGAATATACGTAGGTCACATATATTAATATAGAAAACAAACGCACGCTCTTCCATAACGTATTACCTCCAATACAAAATTACATATTGTGTAATTATGATTACACAAGATTACACAAAATTGATACCCGGTATCCAGATTGACGTTACCTATCAAACTCTATGTTTCAGAATTTTCTTGAAAAAAGTAAAAGAAGAATTACATCATGGATCGCATTTATACGATTCCTAGAGTGTCGGTACACATTCATAGAGAGTATCTGTGTTTAAATGAGAAACAAACGTTATCAATCAATGATGTCGTCTTCAGGTAAATACTTCTAACATAAACAATAATTTATCGCTGCAATGACAGAAAGTCACGTGTGAACGACATGATCTATTACTAAGTAGGCCTACATATAACTAATGTATCACATTGCTCAGATTTCTTTTCTACGTGATATGCACTGTGTAATTTATTTTCTGATGTGCAATGAACGTATTCGGCTTATTTTCTTGTCAATCAGATTGTTCAAGGTAAGCCGGCTATTTACTGTGTACTCGTATTTCTATCGCCTTAGATTAGTATCCATGTCAGCTGTATTCTTTAAGTTTCATATTCACTTGCCTGAAGTAGCCTACAGATCTGTAGTGTATCTGTGTATCTGAAACATTGTTTACTGGTTTCTCTTTTTTTTTTAACTTCTTTTTAAATTTTTTAAGCCTTAGCCATACTATATTCTCAGAGCAGCCAACCCTACAATAGTGGGCCCAACAACCAATTTTAGGACTGAGACCATTCCGACATCATTTTGACTGGTACGCAAACTCCTCTTTGATAAACGAAATATCTATCACGCGCTTCACACGATCACTTCCGACGCTATCCTGAAGATTTTTATCAAAAATGGAATCGCTTGGTTGCGTTACGAGCGACCCGCTTAAGCATTGCTTTGATAGTAGAACTATCACAGGGTTGTCATTCGGATTGATTCGCCTTGCTACAACATTCCTTTCACTGTTTAGTCGACTTCCTCTTCCACTTTCGAGGCCGTTGACCAGTTTCCACCTGGTAAGCAAAGGCAGACGCTCTATAACTAGGTACACAGTGCAGAGACAGATAGACCCAGGTTTTTTTAACGAGATTGTTGCTCCTCCCACTAACTTTCATACACTTTCTCATCCCTCGAGACTTCTATACCGGTATGGCCATGTGTCAACTACATTTTATAAAATTTAATTAAGAAATGTTAATCACTCGTTTTCAAAATTTATTTCTAGACTACTTCTATCGTATTTTCGGCTAAACATTTTTATAACTCTCCGTAATGAGAGGTTAACAAACTTTTGGACGTTGTACTGTAGATTCAAAGTAATTACTAACTGCAAAACACATAATTAATTTGGCGTGAGCAGCCCAGTTAGCCACGGACTTGGCCTGTGTGTTTTATGTTTTATCTCCCAGCTGTGTAAAAGCTACGAGTCTCGTTAGAAGAAATACTGCCGAGCAAACTTCTAAAAGAAAAATCAATGGAATGAATAACCTAACTTCGCTAAACTATTATCTTTGAACGATCTGAGAAACTTTGACACTGTGAGTTACACTCTCCAATTTCTCATAATCAGTTTGCTTCTCCCAAAAGATTTGTCCTCCCTCTACAACTGTATACAAGTGACAAACTTCTACAGTCCTTAGCCACTACCCTATCTATCTCTGCGAATCAATCCCATTACGTTCACTAGCTTTCAACTTTGTGAAGGTGTAAAACAAACAGGTAGGACACATTACTTGTGATAACTTCAACTTGTTAGTAGGCTTTATAAAAAAAAACATAAATTTAAAAAGTAAGAACGACAAACAAACTTTATGAAAATAATATTTAAAGAGAAAATAACACTTTAACGTCATCAGAAATATATTGAAAGGATACAAAGTAATGCAGGAGTGTGTTGTACGATATGTGTTAATGAAGTCTCGTTTTCATAGTGCCACTTTCCATTTAAATCATAACTTGGTCACTTGATCGTTCACCATCTCTAGAAATCACAGGTCTGTGAAATCAGCAGATGTGATTTTAAAATTAAATTAATAGTCACGTGATTTCGTTAGTCAAATTACACCGTGAATCAGCTACATAGGATACAGTTCCAGTCTTTTTAAAAACGATACAGTCTTTTATAAACGATACAGATCGAATCGAATTTAAAATCAGGCTGCCACGGTTATGGCTAATATTAGCAGAACATTTCATTTAGGCCTAATCTAAACATAGTTTCTTATTTAAAATGATATTAGTCTAAAACATGAAATTCTATACTGTCCGTTAATTAACTGTATACATCTAATAAAACTGAAACTTATATTAATTTTAAAACTTATGAAAAATTAATAATTGTTTTGTTTTACTTCTGAGAAACGTGCGGTATTAGTGAAAGGTTTGGAGATGTTATATTCCCAAATGAATAACACTCAAATCAGTATCACGAAGGGCTCACGGTAACGATGAATGGGTTGCTAAACAACAGAACAACGATTTGATTAAATAAACTGAAAAACTTCCGTAAGGCCAAAACAATTAATCAGCAAAAAATTATTATTCGGCAGGAAAATAAAACTGAACTGAGTTTTTCAGTCATTACGTCCAATTAGCCTGAGGAATGGCTGGGTACATACAATGATAATAATAGGCGATTGAAGCGTACTGTTAGCAGCACTTCTAAACCATAGTAGGCCTCTCCTGTACTACCACTGAATGTAAACAATTGGTCGGTTATTACTTTATTATAATAATATTTTAATTGCAAGTAGTATTATACAGTAAAATGCACACGCGAGCGTACATAAATTATCATGCCATAGGGGTTTTCCAAATACGATTTAACAAATAATAAAACAATGCATAACAATACAATCATTTATTATTAATATTTTTCATATAGTTCGTATAGAAAACGGATAGACTAGACTTTATCCAAATTTTGACATCGTGTTGATAGTTTCATATCTCAGTACTACTGTTCGTCGTAAAACCAGGGACATTCGAACACATTTCAAATAATTAAGGAAACAAACAGATAATTAAGGTGTCATAGCCGGCGTTTGTGTTGTAGCAAAACGTGCGGGTGCACAGTTGTTTCAAGCTAAGTGAGCGTGTTTGCAAACAAAGTAAAGACTGCGTTATAAACGCTCGCCTGTAAACCGCTAGTATGGGGCGATGGAGTGGCTGTCAAATGAAGAGTTCTTCTTCTGCTGTATTAAGCAGCTATGCAGAACACAGAGATAAAATTCATTGACTCGCATGAAAAGCACTTCAATTAGAGCTGAGATTTGCTTTTCGCCCTCAGACAGCGCCACTACAATTAAATTCAAGTAAAAGAAGGGAAATTGTAAAAGCCGTAGTGTGTAGTGCCATGTATCAAGGGAAAAATTCCACGCCGCTGCCTCCCTTCCTCTCACTCGATACAAGGTCGTAGGTGTGCGTGTATGTAATTGAATTAATAATGAGCGGTAATAAACTTATTAATAAATCAAATTTTCGAAGCACGTTTAACGTATTTACACTGTAATACCGGGTGCTTTTGTTTGATTTAATGTAGCACGTACAGTGCGGCCGATTCGTTAATGATGTCATAGAGGAAATCGTAAATTCGACTGACATCCTCTTCATTCGTCCACCGCCATGAAGATTCCGAAACGTATTTCTTCGGTTTATTTCCAACCACTCCTCTGTTCCACTTATTTCCAACCTAAGTAACATGTTATATTCTTAAATCAACGCTTCGGGTCTGCGATGTATTTAAGAACTTCAGTAAGAATTAAACCGATAAATTAAAAATAATGGTTTGCGAATTAAAAGGGAGACAGATTATTGTGAGTTAAAGTAGTGATTCCTCATGTCAAATTAAAAAATTGTTTATGACGTAAGCACAAGAAATTAGATCACCAAGAACAAAGAAAGAATGTTGCTGGAAAATATAACCAATGCAAACATTATACAATAACATAGCCTCACATACTTTCACATGAGTTAAATTTTAATATTTCTGAGTTTACTGAAGGTCTGTGCCCTTATAACATCTCAGAAATAGAGCGGCAGTTGGAAAAGGTATTGGAATTCTCCTCACTGAGAGTGTTAGTTTACACGCACTGTACTGCCAGTACGAAGAGGGCACGAAAGTTATTGATTGTGCACGACGGGGCGTGAAGGAGAGTGTGTATTAATTAGAGCAAACTATTCGCAAGCTGAGAACGTTAACTGTGACGAAGCGAGTGAGAAATGTCGGAAAGCACAGTTTGTCGCATCCAGTCACGTTTAGCATACGGTTTCGCCGCGCTCCGTGTCTCCCGTTTTATGAAATTCAGACAGCCTCATAAACGGCATGCAACCTCGCCTACCGTCTCTCATAATTTTGTTAGAGTTTTTTCTTCTTCTCAGACTGTATTTCACCGCAACAAATGATGTTTCGCGTGGCCATTTGTAAAAACAAGACGGCGTGCGCAGGTTGTGCACGCTCGTGTGTGCGTGCGCGAGTTCATTATACACTCTCACAATGATAAATGTTAATTGTGAGAATATTCATCCTTTGCTCAGATGCAGCACGTGTAGTCAGTTTATCTGAAATATGAATTTCTTAAAAAACGTAATTTTTTTCAGTACGAAGTTTATGTGTCTGTAATAGTACATAGAGCATTATTATCGATTCAAAAGGCGTGTATTCTTTATAACTTATGTTAAAAACCACATTAAGCTGATCTGTCTTCATTATATGAAATTCGAAATAAATGTTTCCAGACTTAAAGAGGTCTATTTTTCAGTAGAGAGCTACCCTTTTCAACTAGTGGCATTAGAGCTGACATTAAGATAAAAAAGAACTACACTTGTATCAATGATTCGTGATAATGTTTACAATTTTGGTAACAATAATAATAATAGTAACAAAATACACCACTTTGGACCTTCGAAGTGGAAGAGGCGAGGTAGTAGGCTACTACTGTTACTGCCATCTTGTAGCTTGAAGTCGAGCTGACTGCTGCTATCTTCGCTATCACTTATCCAGCTAGAGTAAGTTGTAGCACAATATGGATCGGGAAATAAGAAACTACATCTGGTAGCAGTGTAATTAAAAAATAAACAAAATATATTAGAGATGAAGATAGGGCCAAACAATAACAGCAGTAGACAAGGGCATGATGTAAACTGAAAACGATTTCGGATGTGATCTGATACACTGAAATACTTGTTTCACGTTACAAAGAAAATTTATTGATGTGAAAATTATTTCAGTGATGCGATATAAGAAACAGAGTTTATTATCAATGGACTGGCACACAGAGAGAACAGTGAAGAGAGGAATGGTAGGGGAGAGAGAGAGAGAGAGAGAGAGAGAGAGAGAGAGAGAGAGAGAGAGAGAGAGAGAGAGAGAGAGAGAGAGAGACAGACAGAGAGACAGAGAGAGAGAGACAGAGAGAGAGCGAATTAATTGTCAATGGATTTATCAAACTTTTGTCGATTTGCTGGTAGCTCTAATCTGGTTTAATTCAAGAGGCGACACGGTTGGCTTATAGACGAATTGGTTATCAGTGTCCACGAACTTCCCTGACGAGTCCCAGGTACGCAAACATTTCAAGTCCAGTCTAAGTGACGACTGAGATAACTCAGCATCCTAGCAGATTTCTGTGCAGTGAACGCCCCCTGATAAGTTCCAGATAATGCGGACGATCCCAGTTCAGAAGGTGACTGCAATGACTTAGCATCCAAGCAGATTTTTCATTGCTCAGGGATGGCTTACATGTAAGCTACCAGCTCATCCCTTGTACGTCAGTTCGCCCCAGGTTCATTACAATAATAACTAATGAATTCGAAAATAAACACAACGGGCGAAGGCCCAGATGTGTTGATAAACCTTCATAAACTAACATATAATTAAGTGTTCCAGTTTTGTTTGTTGGTTAGTTTCGGTACAGATTACTAGTAACACAGTGTCAAAACCGACTAACTTTCTTTAATAGCAGTGCACCGCATTGGGCCACACAGAAGACTGTAACCTCGCGTTTCTGTTTAATTGCTTTGTTAACTAAAACTAATTTTAAAGCCTCTTTTGTTTAATAAAACTGGTAGAAAAGTTAACAGAGTCGTTAACAGATGTGACTGCTTTGATAGTAATCCTTTTTATTAGTAAATAAAGATCCAGTTATTTGTTGGGCTGTGACTTCTTTCTTGATGTGTAACTAAGCGTGTAGCCATCTGTTGTGTAAGTTTATTTTTATTGAAGTTTGTGAAAGTAACATTTTACGCAATGATGAATAATGCATTAGAACGGTGTAGTGATAATGCTCTCAGTAGCTCCGGTTTGCCTTAAGTCTCCACAATAAACCGTAAACAAAACAAATGGGACTTGTATTTAAACTAAAACAGTACAAAACACAGGCTCGGCGGTATTTAATTGAAATAAGAAGAACAGCGAGAATTAATGAGTGCAATAAACAGTGTCAAATGGCAAATGGGATAGAAGTAACGTAATGGAAGTGCAGAAAATATATTGACGCAATTTGTATCAGTGCGAAGTTGCCACTAAAGTAAGTAGCGGAACAAATAGCTTAGCGGATTGAAAGTCCAACTTCGTTAATACCGCAAACTTTCGCTGTTATAATATTAGCGCCATTTACTCAAACATGCGTAACACTGAGCAAAAATTTGTTTCAGATTTATATTTTACTAACGTTCGTTGCTAAGCCGATCTCCCTCATTCCAAGAATGTATTATTACTCTGCTAGATTTCCACAATAAAAAATATTGGTACTAGTTTCAAATATTAATAATAGTTTACAATGACAAATGAATACCCAAATTCCTTAGAAAAGAAATGCTAATAGGATAAACGACAAATTTTTCGAATGCTTACGTCATGACTTGTTTATGAAGCGTTTACGTAATCTTTTATATCGTGCGTAGCGTTAAATTATGCTTCCTTGAAGTAACTCATAAACTCTTAAATAAATCTATAAATAAAATGCTACCGTGTAGTGTCTTATACCTTTAATGCTTCTGATTCCGTCAGACTAACACATATTCAAGTGGGAAACGATATAGGTAATATAATTAAACTCTTGAAGTTCTATGTATTACATTTAATCGACCTTAGAAACACAATTTTTAATGACAAATTTAATTAAATTTAATCTGAGACAAAAAAGGTTGTCACCATAGGCTGTTGGATGTGGCACAGTTGTTTGAACCAGGTATTAGATTACTTTTGTGGTCGATATGGTCAAAAATATGCGTGACTTAAAATGACCTTACAAGTCTGTCCTGAGTGTTTATTTATTTCGAGTTGTTTAGGTATGTCTAGTTTCCGACATCCAATATGAATATGGATTTTCATATTGTTGGTTCTCCATGCAAGTAATCTGTTCTGATGAGTCTCAATGTGGCTGTTTACAAAAGTAGATTCACTGGAGTGGTGAAGTGTCTTCATGTGTTCTTTGTACCGCTGTATAAAGCTGCGACCTTTGTGGCCTATACAGCATTTACTGAACTGTGAGCAGTCTAGTTTGTGAATCTCACTAAGTCAAATTTCTTTTAGCTAGAAGAAATCATCAAAGGACGGAAACCATGCACACTTAAACAACGCAGTTTAAACCGTACACTCAATATTTGCGTTATAATGTAACTCTTGCCTTTAGTCAAATCTCGTAGCTAATCCCTTATAATGTTTCACCTTTTTCAACTTTACAATAATTCTGGTTACCTTATTTCCATGGCATCAACAAATCTGTTTAACATCATTATAACAAAGTATTATCTTACAATCATGATTTCACCCTTTCGGAAGCTGATTAAGATCTGATAAAAGTCTTTCAGGTTTAATTTGTTATTTGATATGTAGTCTCACTTTACAGTTCAATTAGACTAAAAGAGGATTTTCTCAGTACCCATATTTTCAACTTGCTTCGCAGAAGACTACATTGTTCTGCTGTTTCGTTATATTCAATATTCATTCTTATTTTTAATACGTGGACTTTTCTTTATTAGGTCTCTCAGTTCCTCTATTAAATAACTTGAAACTTCTAATAAGTATGCATAATGTTTAAAATCTGAATAAATAGTAAATATGTTTATATAAAAATTATTTCTCCTTCTACTTTACCCACAGATTAATAAGAACGGTTACGTGTCGGTAGAGCCACTTATTGTAATTCAAATGCAAAATAGTTGTGCGTATAGTGAAAAGAAAGAGCTGGTGGGGGAGGATTGGGGCGCTTGCCAAATAAAAGTGTGATAATATACGCGTGCACATTGAAAAAAGGAAGTGGAATACCTAGTGTGTACGTGTTCCGAGGAGACGAATTCCGAAACGCACAGCATTAGCGCACAAATCACATTCAGCCTATAAACAAAAATCCCTAACCCCCAAGAGTCTGCATAGATTTAACGTTCTGGCCAATAAAATATTTGCTGTCAGCCCTTCTGCCCGTGCCAGGCGTTTTTAATGACTCAACAAAATAATGTCAATTATGAACAGAAATAAAAATGTATAAATATTTTCTTAAAATTGTAGAAGTCGGTTTATAAATCATATAAATTACGTATGTTCATAAATTAAACTAGTCTATTTGAAATTCACATTAGTTTCATCATGAACGCCCTTTTTTTCTGGTAAAAACATGTTTGTTTAAAACTATGGAGCATATTGGAAAATGTAAAAAAATATGGATATGGAACGGGAGATTCCCAATGGAACTAATTCATATAAATTGAAAGGTGTTGGCAAGAATATGTAAAACAAAGTTGGTGTTCGCAGATTCCTGTTGTTATTATGTTCTGGGGGAAGTAACCTCGGAAATTATTACTTCTCAAGATAAGTGCAAAGACACGAATGATAGTCTTCTACAGCGAGAGCAAAACCTATAAAAAAAACTTTGCGTCTAATGGCAATATTACTTATGATCGTTTGTTGCCGCGTCGTTCTTTATTCCCACTCCACTTGGTTATCTCTGTTGATACTTTGCACACGAATACGACATGTTGGCTCTTCGTGCTCATTAAAAATATCAATTCAGCAATAATACATCACATTGTGCGTGACAATGTATTATTCAATAACTGCAGCTTATCATGAAGCCGACTCGTGTCGTGCCTTTGTTTAAGTGCTACAAAAATGTGTCAACAAAGCAGCTACATAGGCAGAGGTAAAAGAGTCATTACAGTTGATAATAGTTGCTTTTATAGATGTTTCAGCAAATAAACGGATGTCTTTTCTTTGTTATTATCCAAATGGTAGTTTTTTTTTAATTGATAGTGTGTGATATGTGTTGCAAATGTGAGTAGCTGTGGAAGTCTAAATTCAGAGGAAGCGTGTGATTATTTATTATTCCAAACAGAATTAACTCTGTTGCACACCACTAAAGAAAAATTATTCCGATTAGCGCTTTCAAACTTCACAGCTCATCATTAGATCGGAAATGTATATAAGATTTCTGATCTGATGATGAGCTGTGAAACTTTAAAGCGCTAATCAGAATAATTTTTCTATAGTGGTGTGCAACAGTGTTAATTCTGTTTGTGATATAGCCACTAACACAGCTATATTAATTAAATATTTATTATTCTTTTTTTTTGTAAATGAAGTAATTACGTGACTTAATTTAATAAAATATGGACCGAAACCGCGGTATAATTATTTACGTCGACGAAACATGGATAAATGTAGGCCAAAGTCTCCTTATGTGCTCTCTCGGAAGACTAATCTTTTTTACATCGGAACTGGCGGTAGAAATGAAGACTATTAAAGACCGAAGCCTTGTACTCCGGTAAATTTAAACATTGTAGCACTGTAATGCCATTCCTTTGTCCACTGAAGAGCTGGGTTAGTGTAAAGTAGGACGGAAGCTGATACAGATTCCTAGTGAATAATTAATAAACCCAGATAAGTTACTTCAGATTAATTGCAGAGATCGGTTCCGTAATGTAGACAAATGTTTCCCACGTTTTGTATTCGAACAAACGACCACGTCCGAAGATGCAGATACGAAATACCTACATGTGGGAGAAGACAATACCCATTAAGTAAGGGTGAGAAATCTGTACTACATTGGAAGTAACTGCTGATAAATGTTAATTAGCAAGACGGAAAAATAAAACACAGAAGATAAATGCGATTAGCTGGTTAACAGGTTTGTGGCAGAATATAAAAATATATTAGATTCTTAAAATATAATAAAAAAATTTACAGGCATTGCACAAATGCAATGCACAGAGAAGGGCATTGAAAATGGTTCAATAAATCTAAAAAATATATATATTTATGTTCAGTCACCAATCAATGAATTCATTCTTCATTTACCAATGTACAGATTATAAGTTAAATGTAGTCGCATTCATAAGCGAAGTTTTATATGCGTACCTCTACTACGTTATTGACAACAAAGAAGTAGTTTCTATGGAAACTCACCGGTTCCCATTTTCGATCACGCACCAGCGATCGGCCGCAAATGTGCGACACGTCATTATAAACATTTTCAATGTTAAAAAGTCGCACTGAATTTCCACGCTGTGTACATAACTGGTACGAATACGACCATTATTCTGCTGATTCACCTATTCAGTGTTCCAATTATAATTCTTTCTTTCTTGTCGCTAGGTTATTATTGACGCTAATGCTTTTAGCTTCCAAGATCTGAAATATTTACTTTTAAGTAACTTAAACAAACACTGGATAACTGATAAACACAACTTGTTACACTTTGTTAAATAAGGGAGTAGTGACTACTGTTTTTAATAATTTCCAGACACAGTGCTCCTGCCGGTAGTTAGAGTAAGTTGTTTAATCAAGCTATATAATACTGTTTATGTGCACGTAGGTACTGCTTTCACTGCTCTGTTAATTAGTGGAGAGACTAGCTTGTGCATAAAGCCTAGACTACTAATTAATTACTCTAGTAATAAATATTAATCTCTTCCTCTAACACCTTCCTGGTGAGAAGCGTGCGAGATTATCATGAGCAAAGGTGCTTATTTTTATTAATCATTTTAATTCGACACAGCACGTAACAACTGTTAAGTACTTTCTTCACAGCATGAATCTTAACCTGCAGAACAACACCTGAAGTTCGGTTTTTGGAATTTCAAAATTTAGAAACATCGGGGTCTAAAAAGGCGTTCTAAAATTGGAAAATATGTAGAAATCCATGCCAATTATCAGACTAAAGGGAATTTTGACCAAAAAATTCCTTTAGTACTGTAGGTGTTAGGTTTGAAAATGTTTATAACTTTAGGGACGTTACGAGCCAAAAATAGTAGTCAAAATTTTGGAGAAATTGTAAGTCTATGTGGGTATTAAGCAATAAGGAACTTTAAGCAAAATGTGAACTCGGCGTCTTTAATAAGTTGGCAAAATGAAGAGCTGTAGCAGTCCTTGAAAATTTTGGACTGCCTTCTAAATGTTTGTAGGTATTTTGAGAAACTTACATATTGTTATGAGTTACGTATAAGTTATTTGCAAATCTATCATAACTAGACCTATAGATATCTATGGAAACATACATAAACATACAAGCTGGTACTAAGTTATTTGTCATTTACTGCCTGCCCCACTGTAAGACTTCTGTTTCGTATAGAGAATAATTAACTTTCGTACTTGGCGTATTATTAGTAATATCTTAATTTTTACAGGCCTATGTATACAAAATTTTAAAAAAATACATGAAAAATATGAGAAACGACATATGGTCACCTCCTCATCTCGGTTTTCGGCAACTGATAAGAATATACATACGATAAAATATATAGCCTATATTAATCTACCTCATAAGAAGTGCACTTTGTTAATAAATTGTGGACGTGTTCTGCAGCTCAGGCAGCTTTCTAGTACTTCGTTTGTCTGCTCTTCCCTTAGGATCTCAAAATTTGATTAGTTTTAGTACAACTGATTCTTGCCATGTCGCCACTTCTACTGCTTCGAGACAAATCTTGATATACCAACGATCAAATCTTACTTTCACAAAACAGTGTACTCCTCGACAATGATTTCGTACAAGCTTTCCCCTTATTTGTTAAAATACTTATTTGTAGGGAATTGTTACAGAAGAGTCCGTTAGATATCATGAGCTCTGAAAGAGGAGGAAAGAGGAACTTCAGGTCATAATCTAACCTCTACTGCTTCGAGACAAATCTTGATATACCAACGATCAAATCTTACTTTCACAAAACAGTGTACTCCTCGACAATGATTTCGTACAAGCTTTCCCCTTATTTGTTAAAATACTTATTTGTAGGGAATTGTTACAGAAGAGTCCGTTAGATATCATGAGCTCTGAGAGAGGAGGAAAGAGGAACTTCAGGTCATAATCTAACCTTCTTATCCCTCATCCAATGGTTCTATTGTAGAGATGAATGTGAAGATTGGAACACAGAAGACGTTAGTAAATTGAAACAAGTGAATTAAGATTTGGCCAGGAAACCAACAAACGTAAAGGAAAGTATGTTTATGTGACTCTCAATTGTGTCAAAATAACGCGTGCGGAAGTACAGTAGGCCTACAGTGCGACAACTAATGTTTTCGCCGCAACGTCGGTAAAGTGAAACCAATTCGCTCTCAGTTACCTTACATGCAAACAGCAGCCGTCGGCAATTACAAACGAGACTGGACAGCATAGTGTGTACACACAATACTGTACAGTTCAGTAGACAGGATCGTCACACAAGTAAACGTACTCAATACTAGCGTCGCTAGTATCAGCCTAATACACTTCGTGAGTATGCACTTTGACTACTCACATTTGATTCTTCTCACACAACCAAGTCTAGAGATTACGACTGATTTAATTTAACGTTTTCTTTAAATTTTCACATCGAGTAGAATTATCTAAATTTTTATACCATTTGTATATTTGTATAATGGTATTTTTATTCTCTTTGCTCCATTTGTTTATCACGTTTCGTTTTGAAATTCATTACAACCCATCTCTTTTACATCGTTTTTATTTGTACGGTTTATTGTGTACTCTGAATCCTATCTCTGGTGTCTTGGAGCGAGACTCGAGCTGAAATTGAGTAGTAACCTTATAGCTTTACTCGTTCCATTAGTGACCTTGTATTTCTTTTAAATAGACGACATGCGATTACTAACTATTTAGCACACTATTCATCCGGTATATGAACTGGAATACAAAAAGAAATAATAATTTAAGATACAGACGATAACACTTAATTATTCGTCATTATCCTCGTCATTATCATCTTCATCATATTTTTTCTTCTTCCTCTCCACTTAGGTAATAGTTACATAAGCCTGTTAGATAACCGACTTGGACCGGGCTTGTCAACTAAAGCCTTTAGCCCAGGACGTCGACCAGGAGTGTTGTCCGTAATCTCGGTTCTGTATTCTAGCTCTCGGTCTATTCACATTTCATTTCCTCTTCATTTACGTACTACTGAATATTCTAAGAGGTAGTCGACTCCTGTCCATTCTATCAAAGTGGTGTTTCCATTTCCTTCTTTATTCCTTTATTTTCTCATTCATACTAAATCAATTTTGTATATATCTCATATTCTCGTTTCTGTATTGAGACTTCTGTGATCTTCCCAGATCACAGATCTGTGAGGGCATCCGTTTCTTCCCATTATTCTTCATAACTTACGTCTATTAACACTGTCAGTACTTTATCAAAGTTGACGTATACCAAACTTGTTTCCCTGTAGAAACCTCTGTGCTTTTGTCACAGAGCACTCCATCGATATAATTCACATTTTATAAAAGTAATTAAACCGTTACTTAATGTTTTAACGATATAATGACGATATCACAAACACAGTTTTAGAAAAAAGAGATAACGACGAACGCTGTTTACAAGATTTTTAGATAAGAATGAGATATGAAGATTTAACTTCAAATTAAAGGACCAACAGAAATCATAGGCGAGTGGTTGCAGCTACAGTGGTATTGAAAATCAGCGTATTCTATTATCGTTGTTAGTACTTAAATAGGCCATAAAAAAACAATTGATAACTTTCTAGAATTAAAATATTAATACAGCTCTTTCGTAAACGAGGCGTTGTTAACAACAGTCTTATAGCAGTAACACGTGAATTATATTGAATTTAGCCTATTCTAATCCATTATCTTACAGCAAGCAAATAACAAAAATCAAATGAAATCTTAAACTTCAGCTTACCTTCTTCAGCAATGTGAGAGCCTGGTAAATCTCGGTATGCTGAAACAAGATATTTTGAATTAATTTTAATACATCCACACATCTAAGGGAAATCACATATTAAATTAAATTTGTAAAAATGAAATAAATTTTATGTTATTATTTGTTACATAATGTTATGTAATTTTATTTATTGTTAAATAATTTTTTATTACTTTGTGTATAGGCCTACACGGGTCAACTCACTGAATTCATGAATACAAGAAACGTTCATGAACCAAATTTTTACGATCATCAGCTCTGTGATTACTCATAAAATAACTTTATCCTCAACAATTCCTCATGGAAATTAATCACGATTTATGTTTATTATTCTTCTGTAGATTTTTTATTAAATGGAAGGTAAAAAAATACTTATGTGTTGTTATTATAAATCGAGTCGATTTTTTACATTAGACAGCGTGTTTTTCGCAATACCTTTTCATAGTGACTTTAAAATCTGATCAGGGGTAAACTTTTCCATGTATATTGTACAGATGCCGGATGCCACATTCTGTCCTATCTGTAGATGCGATGTGGTCTTTCGAAAATTTTGTGTATATAGGCTTAATAAACAGACGCTGTAGACTTCTCAAAGAATCTTTGATATCTAGGCCTACCAAAGAATTATTATTTAACAGTTCGTTTTATCCAAGTTAAAACGAAACTTTAAAAAATCTTGCCATTTCGCCATTTTGTAATACAAATAGCCGATTCACACTTCTACGTACATAAATTTATTTGGTTTTAGACCTTTCTTCTTCTTCTTCTTCTTCTTCTTCTTCTTCTTCTTCTTCTTCTTCTTCTTCTTCTTCTTCTTCTTCTTCTTCTTCTTCTTCTTCTTCTTCTTCTTCTTCTTCTTCTTCTTCTTCTTCTTCTTCTTCTTCTTCTTCTTCTTCTTCTTTAGGATTATCCAAACTAGTTTTTACTAGTTCTGTTAAAATTCTGCTGTCGTTAAAAGGCGTAATGCTTGTAGCCTACAAAATTTTCATATGAGTTTTCGACCGAACCTCCTCAAATTTTTCAGGAGTCTGTCAACTCATCAAAGATCCGTTTGATGACAATAAGGGCTTCTAGACTTAATCGGAAATTCGTGATTGTGATTGCAGCCAAAATCATAGCTCCACGTAAAATATGAACTCATCCAACTGGAACGTTACGATGATCAGAATATGAGCTCAAGAAATTACAACTTTTGTTTTTACTAGTGATATGTTGAACTTCGGCAGTGCCTGTATAAATTATCCTCTGTTCGTTCTATGGTATCGTGACCTTCGGCAAGATCAAGTCGGTTCCTGTCAACCGCCAGAAAAATAATTCCACGTCAGAACGAACACTTTTTTCTATTCCCGTGTCAACGTTACATCAGGCAACAAACTCTTTTTCGTTTTAGTTTGGTAGAAAATCATCCAATTATTTAATTTGTTGGTGCGTATCCCAACCTTTCTGTTGGTGCGTATCCCATAGAACGTAAATCTCATGTTTCTATATCCTGTCAGTCTTGACACTATAAAAGTTCTTGGCGTGTCTGTATGGTAACTGTACTTAATCAGTTGTTTTAATAGATTCGATTAAACACACTATTCGACCTTCTTTATAGTTTTTTTTGCATTTGTGTTGTGTTATATGTTTTGTTTATCCCCGTTCTGGTCTTTATAGTCCTGACTGTAGGTGTAGTCCGCTTTTCATTGTAGTCTTCTCTCTGTCGTACTTTGGCAGTGTTCTTTCAGGGTATTCTGCCGTGTATTTTTACATGCATATGTCCTAATATAACTTTTTTTTGTATTTACGTTTCTTTACATGGTAATACTGTATTTAGTTTTCCTATGAAATAGTATATATTTTTCCACATACTGTATTTTACAACCGATGTTTTAATAGTATCAATTATTTATAACTTTTTTATCAACTTGCACTTCTTAATATATTCTCCTTACTGCTAATAATATGAAGCAAATTCCAGGTTGAAGACTTTCCAGATGATAAATGTTATTAAATACCTTGTTAGCTTAAAGTAAGTTTAAACATGAGCGCGTTTCACGGACAATGCTGCCTGTTGCCTATACCGATTTGGTCGAAATCTTTTGAATTACTGAATTTAACGACTATATGCGTGGTAACTCATTCCTCAGATAAAAACATCAATCATACGATCGTTTAGTACTAACATTGGCTAGTAAGTACATTAAAGTAGTTATTTTCTGTAAATTATTCGTACACCCTTAAGTTATCTGCATATACGAGTCGTATGAAAATCCTAATTCATCAATAATATATATTATCCGGCTAACAGAAAAATGTTTCGTTATAACTCGTTTTGGATGTTTTTAGTAATGTACGAAGTCTGATAAAAAAGTTCGTGGAATTTTGCAATTTCCACCGTTACAAGTGTCCGATTAAAAAACTGTTATGTGATGTTGGTACACGTTAGTGACAATCGTCTAACATTTTAGCACTATTTGGTGCACAGTTTAGATTTCACAGCTAATTGAGTAAATCGTCCTTAGGTGTATTAGGTGATTGTTTGTCATTCTACAATGCATAGGTAATTTTTTGTCATTCTACAATGAAAGATTGAAGAACATGGATTAAATTGTATGTAAACTGTGAGATAAACTGCTCTGTTCTGGTAAACATGTTCAGAAGGCTTCTGGCGAGACTGCTGTGCGTGAACGAGCGGTTTACAAGCTTCAAACACTGCCGTAAATGAGTTGAAGATCGTGGTTGTCAGACGAGTATTATGTTTTTGTGTTCCACCCAAATTTCATCACTAGGCGCAGTGGTAAATAAAGAGTAGGCTTACTATTCGGACATTTTATGCGATTTGTATGAAGCTATTCTTAGAAAACGGCCAGATTTACGGAAGAATAATTTATAAAAATTGCAGCCGGATAATGCGCCTGGACGCACGTAATTGCTTGTTAAGAATTGCTTCCACGTCATTTCATTTTGCACATCAGGCTAGGCAAAAGAAAACGTCATAATGATAACATGGCAACTCTCGTATTCACCAGATGTGTCTCAACGCGATCTTTCCTACTCCCAATAGTGATCACTTCCAAGAAAGAATAACGTTTCATGACCATTGAAGACTTAAAACGAGCTAGCTAAGCGAGCTCAAGGCTATATCAAAAAATGCATTCTTGAAATATTTTGAAGACTGCAAAACGTCTGGTTTAATCGTGTTACATTCCAGTGAAACTACTTTGAAGGGGGCAGTATAAGTATCGATGAATGAAGGCATAATTTTAAAAATAAACAAGAACTGCATGAACTTTCTGACAAACCTCGTGTGTAACTTGCGTATCATCTGCTAACGTTTCCCTGTTACAAAATGGCTACGTATCGCGGCCGTACAGTAAACAAGTCTTCCATTAACTGCTGATGTTGCAAACAAATAGTGTTAGGTTCTTGAACTGCGAACTACAAATTCGGTTACAGTTTATATGTATAGGCTTAATTTAGGTATGACCTACCTTATGACCATAGACGCTCGTTTAGACGAATAAAAAAGAGAGTATGGTTTATCTGTTAGCTTCATCTTCGCTCAGTTTGATATTAAACTTCTTTACACCCGCTAATGGCACATTAAACTTAATTAAACCTGCTAAGATTACGAATCATATTTTAACTTATTACCAGTCACTAAACAAATATTTACTAAGTAGTAAAAATACCGGCAGGAAGTTACATTTTAATATAAGTAGTCGGTCTAATGGGTGAAGTGTTTGGATACACTTTCTTCATTACTCTATACATTTGGTATGTATGCTATTTTAGTTCCCATGTATAATTATCTTAGGTTTACCAGAATCATGTGTTGAACTCTCACATATGGAATATGTACCGTTTAAACGTATATTCTATGGCTATTTTGCAGGTGTATAATCAGCAATTATTATAAAGGGCTCTGAGGGGATGTGACTGGGTAAGACGGTGAAAACATTAAAAATAATAGAAATCAGTCGAAAAATGTTTTTATTAAGCATGTTTTATTGTTTAGAATTCCTTTTAATTTGTTTTTGTTAAATACAACAGATCCACTTATGATTATTTTTTCTTCGTTTGTATGGGCTTTAATATGGTTTAGTGATTTATGAAATGAAATTAATGTAAATTCAAGCACTACATAAGCATCAGTTAACTACTGTCATTCGATAGCGTATTTCATGTACTCTACGTAGAACTCTACGTAGGAACGTACGACGCAAATGTCAGGCCTGCCCACAAGAGGCGCTGAGAGCGTACTAACAATGAATTAGACGCGTTCTGAATGTGTATTGTTGTCAGACCAGTTTGACATAAATTTGTTGGCTCTATTCGACAATGTTTGGGTTTGTACATGTTGTGTTACACACAGGCACATACACACACATCGTGAATACTACACAAAGTACTCCTCTTTCCTCTATCTGTCAGCCTCTCTTTCTCACAGTCGTTCTCTCTTATCTCTGTCTGTTTTACACTCTCCCCCTCTTTCCCTAACCCTCTCTCGCGAGCACTTTCGTCCACTCTATTTCCCTATCGGTTTGTTTTCTGTTTCTTCTGTGTGTGTTGTGTGATTCGTTTGCACGAGTGAAGTGAAGATTGAAGTTCGCACGTTTAGTGTGATCACGAACGAAAACTATTTCTCCTACGTAACACAAGGTAGATATCTCTCAAAATGACAGTTTAACGTTGTGAATTTTACCAACATTAAAACAACACATTTTTTCTTTAAACAACAAAAGTGATGTCATTTACCTGCGATTACAAACAACTAATAGTTTGATGTAAACGCATTTCGAAAAACTCGGTTTTCTATATGTTAATTTCACTCACAGAATAACCTGATATCGAAGTTTACTTGCAATAATTTTGTTTAATATGTTGTAGTAGAGGTAAAATGAAGAGACAAACGTTGTCTGATTGATAACAACGTGATTGTGTATTCCGCATGAGGATCCCGCCCGTTACTTGTATCCACCGTAAACAACGACATGGACAGGCGGAATAATATCTCGTGTGATTGAAATCTCGACGCTTTGAAACGCCACAAACGGAGGCCGTGATTAAAGCGTCAAGACAGCTGCTAACTTGTGACTGCGACTACGACCCGGACCCGGCGGTAATCTTAGTTTGAGTTGCTACCAACTGAGTAGCAAAAACTTTGGAACAACAACGTTGTTCGATATTTGTCACACGTTTTTCCACCAAAACAAAAATATTAGTGTTAACACTGAATAGCCTACCGTATCTAGAAAGTTCATCGATTGTGTATCGTCTACATTTCTTGAACGCACTAAATTTTTAAGTTAAAGCCTTTGTTTTCAGAAAACTCCGGTTTGTAAAATCATTTGTTTTCATAAAACGAAAAAGAAAAATCTTATGTGTTGTTTAGTTATTATTATTCCGTTTAGTTAAATAATTTTCTCCACAATATTCTTATAACAATAATTACAGTTCCAAGTTTCTTTTCATCAGCAACAAAATGCACAGTCTCTGTTAATTAATTTTTTTTGTTAATATTCCATATTGTTTATTATTTCATGATTCACTTGCAATGTTATAAAATCCTTAAAAACATTTTAGTTTCGCCTTAATCTTCAACACAATTCTGCACAAATCCAAGTGTGTTTAAGCTGAAATATGTATAAATTGTCTTAGCCTATTAATTATACAGGTGACAGAACTCTTCGATTTTGGCAGACAAAAAAATTCTCTCAATTTCTTAACTTACACTATGTCCGAAATTGTATTTATTAGTTGACTTCGTCTTGCAGTATGTTTATGACTGATATAAAACTCACCAGTGCACATTCCTCCAGTACAATTACTTGTCATGGAATCTTTCCCGAAACAAAATTTTCCTCCGTTGCTAGGCTGAGGATTGTTACAAGTTCTTCGTCTGTGGTGTTTACAGTCTGGGCCGCAAGTCGACCAGCTGGACCACCCTGACCATCGGCCGTCTACAGCTGTAAACATATAATACATGTTAGGACAACCAGCTTAATTTTATTGAAGTGTCAACTATCACAAATCTATATAGAAAATGTTTATGTAAATTGCATTTACGATACAGCATAACAGGTCAGAAACCTCCGTAAATGTAGTGCAACATCGTCTTTCTTACAGCACAATTAATTGTGGACTTAGCGCAATTTATATTTGGCCGTTGGTACACCTTACAAAACATAACAAAATGACAGTTTCAAATATGCTAAAAACTTCAAAGAATAGTTTTTAAGAGATAAGCACAGAATTACTTTGTCCAGCGCCCATATCGATTTAATCTATAGATCGATAAGTTGCTAGACATTAGACGTTATCCATTGGTTTAGTGATGAAGATGACTTAATCTATGGTGGAAGGTTTTGTGAATTTCGAACATCAGAACATTAACTAGAGTCGAAAGGTTTACAAAAAATGTTTTAAAACTGTGTCCAGCTAATTACAGAACTATCAAAATGTGACCGAAATCAAGGCGAAGATAGGAAGTTGTCCTGAAATAAGAGATAGACGGTATCCGTATCCGTATTGAGTGTTTGTGTGACTACCAGCGGCTTACAGCATTGTCCACTGAGCGGTAGTACACATAACTTTTGAGTCTTGAAAGGAAACGTAACTAAACCCAAAACGTAGACTTTTGTCAAGATAAAATCAAACCACGGAAATACTGTACATATCGTGGTTTTTGGTTAATCCAATGTTCTCAAGTTAAAAATTCTTTAAAACATCAATTGTATGGTATTAAAATGCGACTTAAAACGATGTGAAGTAATTAAAATTATCCTTTAACAAATACTGAACGAACAGAATTAACACTCTCGCACAACACTATAGAAAAATTATTCTGATTAGCGCTTTCAAGCTTCACAGCTCATCATCAGATCAGAAATATATGGCAGATAAGACGTGCAATCCACGACAGGTAATGCACGACAACAATAAGGTACGTAAGACATATTTCCAATCTGATGATGAGCTGTGAAGCTTGAAAGCCCTAATCAATACTTATCAGACTAACTTTTCTATAGTGGTGTGCAACAGTGTTAATTCTGTTTGTGATTATAACCACTAACACAACTTTATTAATTAAATACTGAACAAGTATTATTCTCAAAACTATAACCCGGGATCCTATAATAGTAATAGCTGGTCGTCGTCAAAATCCACATAAGCATTTAACTGTCTTCTCTCATTGAAAACACACGCGCACGCACTCACACAATAATGATTGCGACGATTAATAAAACTAATCCACTGTCATTTTAATTATTTTTACTTTAATTAATTACAATAATATGTGTTCTGTTCTTTACTATCCAATATCTTTATCATTAGTTTCTTCCGCGTAACTTGTTCTGCTGTTATACATCTTACAAAGACAGGCAGCTTCTTAAAAACAAATAATTTTCATTACAATAATTTTGTACTTTAAGGGTGTGTAAAGTTGATCCTAAGGGTTAATCATTACAGTTATCACGGATTATGAGTCATTGAGTATCTTCTCCACAGACTGAACACAATACAAACGGTGTACAGCTAAACGTTATTCTGTAGGCATCGTTCACCATTGTTAATACGAAAATAACACTTTACCAGCACGAATTTATGCTAAACCTCCAAATTATATGCGCCGCTGCATGTATATTGATATTCAGTTAATATATGTACGGAAAAGTACGATAATTTCAGAATGTTTTATTACCGTATAGGATATGAGTATGGAAGAAAACATGTCACGTATTGTTTGTATTGTATGTAAAGACAAGGGATGGGCGCCTTACAATATATTGCATCTGATTATGTATTCCGTGGCTTGTTGCTCAACCGTCCGCGTGTGTCCACGTGAAAAACACCGTATAACACACCACTACAGACAGACCAATCTAGCAGAACAAACTTTCTCCGTCTGTCTGTCTCTCGTACACTGGTTTCAACGAAATTGTTTTGATTTAGGTTCCGATATAGCATTGATTGACGAAAGTGTACTATTATTAGCAAATGACATTAATTTTTCCAGCAGTAGTTCGTACACTTATTATAGCTTGTATACACTTATTACAGTAGTATAGCTTGTAAGATTGCGTGGTGGCACATTTTTATACGACAAAATATTGTTAAATACATAAACTCACGCTTATTTAGTATGAGTCGTAGGCTTACATACGTAGCCTATATACAATGAAGAAGACAAGTAAAACAAATATACACATGTAAATAATATGTGTATGTGCATAATTGATAAGAAAAGACTATGACTATATACGTATATTCAGGAAATTGTCTTATTTTTTCCATTCATCCACGTGCGAGTCTTCAACAGCTACTGTCGTCTGTCGCAGATGCCTGCAGTGGCTTGCAGGTTCTGTTCCACTCACCACGTTGCAGCATCTTTTCTCCGTATCATCGTGTACGTTCTTGATTTCCTGGTTATACCCCGTTTTCGCCATCTAGGTGAGACCGACTTAAATCTTTGGGGCCGACAATCATGAGGCATCCGTTCCACGTGGACATGACACACGAGTCATTTTGTATTTTTGGTGTCTAAAGTTGTTTTCGTCAACATGAGGGTGCCTCCTGATATTTTCACTCCCAATGAACTGGAGCCTCAACACCCCACAACACCTACTCCAGAAGTCCACTTCGTCTGTTTGGAACTTTTAGGAGTTTCTTTGAGTTTTCTCCCAAGTTTCAGAGCCATAGGTAACTATACTTTCTAAAAGACAGAGTAAATCATTTTTCGGTTTTGTGGGTTATTTTTCAAATCACAGAATACAGCTGCCTCCCTCCCTATCATCATTTTCCATTGTATTAGTTTTCAGCTGACACTGTCACACTTCTGCCTTTTTTTTGATAACGTCATCCAAAGATAAAGATCCTCTATTGTTTAATATATGCGAGTCTACTGTCATATTGGCTCCTTCACCTCCAATAACCAGCTGTTCAGGTTTTTACAAAATTTATGTCGATGCTCCAAGGTCTGTATTCTTCATGAAGTCACCACACGATGTAACTGAGATCCTGTTCGTCCAGCGTTACCACAACCTGATCATCCTCGAACACCACAATGAAACTTGGAACGTGGAACTTATTATTTTTATAATACCTATTTATTTGCATGTCTATTTGGACGCCGGATACTTAAGCATTACACTACACGAAGAGAGTTTCATATTTTTAGAATATCGTGCTCATTAGTACTCGTCTTCCGACGAATGCCTCCAGTGGCTTCTCTGAGCCACTAAACCTTACCCAGTTCGCTTAAACAGTACTTAAACAAGTCATGCCTCAAACTTGCAACAACCCTCGTGATGGACTTTTATCTAATCTAAAAGACTCTCCATACAATAGACAAAGGTCTAAAAGACCTTTTCGCCTAACAATCCGTCCCAATTACCTCTATTTAATTTTTTTAAATAAATGTGTGCTTGCGCATTCGTTTAATTGTTTCCTTCCCTTAATGCCTACTTAATCGATTTACAATTCCCGATATTACAAATTACTTTTTTTGTTATAAATTTATCTTAATCTTCTCCATTCTTACGGCACTTTCACTGAACAATAGTAGTACTGGATCGTTTGCTAATCATAGACTTGAAAGATGTATACCGACCGCTTACTTCGCCTGTAAACACCCTCCAAGAATGTTCAGATCAGGTCCTTGTAATATCGTGCAATAATCTTTGCTGTCAGTAGTTATTTGACAGCATATGAAGTTTGACTTGAACTGTTGAGTTTTCATGTTTTGAGATCAAAATCTGAAAGTACATGGTTATCAAGTATTTTGCGGTCTTCTGCAAGTATTCTAAAACATTCCTTATACAGTAAATCAAATACGCAAAAGGAGGATTCCATACTCAGAAAAGCATCTACAAAATTTAAGATGACAGTACGGACTTATTCATTATGTCAGCAAGAATGTCCAAAAACCTGAGGCTAAAAATTTAGCCAGGGTAAAAACTAGCTCGGAGGAGAGGTGATTGGAACCAGAAAACTGCTACCGATTCAGTCCATAGGTTAAAGAGAAGAAAATGGGTAAAGGTGTACTCCCAGTTGTACGTCGTAGCAATAAAATAGAAAGAAATAAAGGTATTGAAGAGGACATTAAAGACGTCAGACTTTCGTTAAACAAGAAGGTAGATTCAAAATTGCAAAAATGTAAACAAGAAATAGCGGCAGTTAATTGTCTGTGTAAACGTTATGGAGTAGTGTACTTGGAGACAATGCAGTGTTTAAAATTCACAAACGGCAATATTAGTTTAAAACGGAAGCGCCATGCGTGTACGCGGAGATGAATACACATGACCGCCCCCGTTTTACAGCCCTGAGCCACTCCATCCCCACGCCATAACTGTATAATTCCGCACTTCACTCGCATAACTATTATCTCTGTCATTTTCCTCCTTTCTCTTTATTGTTCCGACGTTTCTCATAAACCAAAAAATATAATCCTTACACGTTACGTTACTGATTCGTCAAGCGTATGTTCGGGCGCGCGGTCAGACACACGAACTCAACAGCACATATAAGTATTATTGGATTTATATAATATGTCCTCTACAGGACATATTACTTCTTCCAAAACCGGCTTGAGAAAAGAATCCTGGTGAAACCAACAGTACAATTACTATACAATAACAATTCAATAATTCCGTAATCGAAAGCAATATTTAAGTCTTCTAATTATGTATGTCAAACAAAGCTGTCAGTTATTAATTTGATTCGAAACAATTAGAGTAACTATTAATTATCACGTTATAAATACTTTTTTTAATAAATTCCCTTTATTCCCTGATTACTAAAATCAGTCATAACCTACCTTATGCAAAGACAACAGCGACACGACGTTACCTGAAGTAGATGCTACACGCTGGGGAAATATAATTGTCCAAACTATCCATCGGAACGTCTCCCGTTTAAAATGTCAATAACTGAATACGATGTCAATATCATTACTTCTCTACTATATATAAACTTCTGCAAAAGCGTTTATAAGAATTTTCTAAATGTTACGTCATATCGTTCTTACAGGTGAAGTATATGGAACCAATGGAAAAGAAATTATCGTTTTTAAAATAAAACGAATATGAAGAAATATAAAACTGATTTTTTTTATCTAAAAGCTTTTTCTTAGCGTTTCAATGTATGTAAACTATGTACACCGTATCACGTGTTTCCACGAATTACATAAATACCTTTTTAAATATTCTCGGCAAATAATTGGTATCGTGTGCGTGATTCCACGTCGCATGTTCCGTTGCAATAGTCATGACTCAAATTAATAAAATGCACACTGTTTGTTTATTAAACGCTTTCTTTGGGCAGTGTCGTTTCTTTCATGTCGTACACAGCCGTTCCATATCGGCATAAAACTCGCTGTCACGCCCACATTTAGTGATTTTATGACCAGTACTCATTACCACTTAGATTAATTGTCGAGATTAAATAGTTCCCGCTCAATCAAGTTGTTCAACAACTCGAAAAAATGTTTATACCATATCCGTGAAATCCTAAATGAAACCACTGTTGAAAAAATTTACAGGCATTGCACAAATGCAATGCACAGAGAAGGGCATTGAAAATGCTTCAATAAATCTAAAAATTATATATATTTATGTTCATTCACCAATCAATGAATTCATTCTTCATTTACCAATGTTCAGGTTATAAGTTAAATGTAGTCGCATTCATAAGCGAAGTTTTATATGTGTACTACGTTATTGACAACAAAGAAATAGTTTCTATGGAAACTCACCGGTTCCCATTTTCGATCACGCACCAGCGGTCGTTTTCAAATGTGCGACACGTCCTTATAAACATTTTCAATGTTAAAATTGTCTGGATACCGATCCATAGCACTGACTACATGTAATGTTTGTTCGATGTCGTTAATGACAGTATTCGGTCCAGTCCTTTGATTCAGTGTCAGATGATGTACACTGTTTTCACTCAGTGTGTTAGAAATGACCGATCAGTGCTATGGCTGCTGTTGTTTACCATCTACGCGTTTCATACTCTGTTAGTCCAAAATGACTGAACTAACAGTCATCAGCTTTCCGTCACAGCGATTTAGTCCTGTTCTCTCCAGCGCCTAAATTTCCAGTTTGTTGTTGATCTGAGGGGTTACAACTAAACTTCATCCATATTGTTGAAGAGAGTAACAACGCGTGTGGGGTTGGAGTATATTGCGCTCTCCATTCACCATTATTCGCCTACATACTTAGGTATTTTCACTACGTAGGTGTAATTCACTTTCACATTATTATTGCGTAAATGGATTAATATTTCTCAATGTGCAGCAAAATATTTTAAATTTACTCAAAGGTTTTTATAATACTTTTCTTAACGGGCGTCGTTAGATTACATTAAATTAATTTTGATTTCATTTATACATTTAATACTTTCAATTTACTTCAGAAATTAATTTTTATACATGACATTGAATGCCAACATGGAGAATCATATTATCGAAAGGAAAGTATTTTTCATTAGCTAAAATATTTATATAAAAACTGTCATAAATATTTTTTACAACTAGAATGTGTACACTCCCTGGTATTATACACCTCTACATGTTTTGGGACTTTCTTTATGGTATTATTTGATTTACTGAAAAGCAAATTGAAAACTTGTATTGACACAGCGAGTACATCATTAAAACTTGGAGAAAGAAAGCAGAATACACTTTAAATATATAGCTGTCGGCAACAGGAAACAGTGCAATACGCGGTAAGAATTTTATTATAGCAAAACTATCAGACTAGTCGTTCTGAAGTAGTTCCGAGCGTGTCCTGTTTGAGAGTTAAGAATAGAGTTTGACTTGCCCAGTATAACAAACAGTGGGTTACGTTTGGCTAAATAAGTTACACAACGCTGCAACTTTATATATGTCATAAAAGTCTGAAACGATCGATTCTTAACCCGTTTAAGGAACTAACTTTAAACAAGATAAAGTAACCGCAAAATGTAATTAATTTTTTTTTTCGAGTTCTACAGAACTTACTTAAGTTCTGCTGATTATGTTATATTAATACCAATGAATTTCTTAGATCCATAATTCATTTCCTTTTAAAGCCAGTATACTAATTTTGTATACTAATTTCATTGTAAATTCTACACCAGCAAATTCATCCACAGTTCTATGCCTGCAAATTCTTCACGTCGCGCTTCAATGAGGCAATATCCTAAAAGATTACAATCTCTAAATTTGCAGTGGACACACACACACACACACACACACACACACACACACACACACACACACACACACACACACAGAATGCAATGATTTGTGTAAATGAGTTTTGAGAAAACAGTATGCATCGACAATTGTCGATTTCTTTCTTTTTTTTTACTGAAGCGATCGTTAAATATTTGTTACAATTTCAATACAGACCTGCACGATTGTACGAGGTCTAAACTCTGTTTTACAACATAATATTTGTATTGATATGTGACTTGAAAATAGACTTTTACTATTTGTGTTCCAAGGCCGTTAATTCGTAACGGTGAATATTACAGATAATGATTTATGGAACCGTATGTTACACAATATGTTATATTTCATATCTGTGTCAGTAAAGACAGTTGCTTACTTAAATTTCTCATTATTTTTATTTACTGTTTACTGTAAAAGAATTCTCAGCAATGGGAATTTGTTCAACGCGTTGTGTACAGTGTAATCGAGTTTTCAGTTTCCGATGAGGGAACTCTGCTACTTTACTTCTTAACTGAAAGTCGTTTCGTTTACTTACATATATTCATTAGTAGGATGTCCAGACCTTTCGATAACAGACATTTAGATAAATAGTTTTTTGGTCAGTGATATGTTGCTTATTATTTATGTTCACATCATTTTATTTATTATTGGAATTATTATACATCATTTAGTATAATTGGAAAACTGTCATTATACTTGATAATGTATTTATTACAGAAAGCTAGAAATATGTTATGCAAAGAGTATGTTATTTATGTAACCGATATTGTTGCTGATCTTCCCCACTTCTGGTCCCGGTGTGTAGAGTTTAATTTTATGGTTGATCCTACGATAGGTACAAGTAAATTTCAATATTCGTTTTTTATTCTTCATACCTCTCCACAATTATCTCTTCTTCATACCTCTCCACAATTATCTCAATTTTCTGCTGACTCATCACGCAGCTTCAAACAAGATATTTTATATTACCATGATCTGCTGCAGTTGTAACCTTAAAACACAATTATCCCTTTATCCCTTTTTTTCTTCCTGGATATTTTCTAAGATCTTCCATATAGACATTACAGGTTTCAGGTTCAATGCGTGGTGAAACACTGAAAGTTACAATGTCAAAAATGTCTGTTAGCGCAGTGTCTGCGGACGTAATAGCCTACTGAGTGACCCGAAATGGTGCTGGACATCCAGAGCACGAACTTAATGTCTGAACTATGTTACAGTAAACGAAACAAGGTTGACTCTATTTGAAATGGACGAAGAAAAGTGACCAAAGTGTCTTAGAAGCAAGTAACTGTCGTTCTCTCTCTACCAACGGTTAAAAGAATTTTTGTTTACATTATATTTATTTGTTACGGTTATTATTTGGCTGAAGATGGCTTCCGATAGCTAGTCTAAGCGAAAGGTTTCAAAATTAAATTAGCCTTTTCAAATTAATTTTAAAAATAAATCAATAACAGTTTCAAAATGTTAATACTTTAATGATATTTACTTCAAGGTATAGCTATAATCTTATCCGCTGTGCATTCATGTGTAAGACATGCTGCGTTTCCATCTGACTCACGTGATGACAAATCACGTATTTTATATATATATTATATTTTCATAATAGGCCTACCTCGTACACACCTGTACAGCACGCCCAGGAAGGTGAGGTTCAGTTAATGATAGTATGGCGATCAATGTTCCATAAAACACAAAATCGGTTTATCGCTGCTATGAATTTTTATATAATCGATACGAACCTAATACCCTTTTACTGTCTGATACACTTAATAATCTCGTATTCAGCGGTTCGTACTTGACTAGTAAATCTTAAAATATTATATTTTTATTACGTTTCATTTAACGCTGTCATCACGACACAGATTTTCCCGAGTAAGTCATATTCTTTCCATTGTTAACGGTCTACATAAGGATAATAAATGTGCCCTCTCTCAGAAACGCGCTGTTGGACTCCGTTATGAATACTTTATGTATTCAACGTCATTTATCTTTAGGGATTGCTCAAGAAAGTAGAGATTATTATTGTTATTATTATCATTCAAGGAGACCATTAAATAATGCAGAGAGACCGTGAAATGCAACAGACGTCAAAATTTTTATACACTTTATGTGCAACATTTTAAAAGTGTTTTACAGACATTTGCAGTTCCCATAGAATCCGTAATGTTTGGCAATTTTACACACAAACTGGTTTATAAATAACAGTTTTTAATTTAATTCAAGTATGGAACTAAGAACCAAACAAAAATTAGCATATTAGCCTACATATGATCTTATATTCGCATACAATTACTAATCACTAGAGTCGCTAATGTTATGAAATAATTTTGATAATTATTATTTACTTTTTCAAAGACGATACTTTTAAAACCCTGCTAATATGAATGTATGCCCTGTAAGTACTCGCTGATAAAATATCGTGTATCTCTAAGTATTTCGCAGATGCTTTTTATCAATGTAAATACTTATATCGGTTATTTCATGCATCTACTTTATATCTATGGGTCTGTTAACAGTTAATAGTTAAGACAATTTATAAACGTACAGTGTTGTCAAAATTAATGGAAACACTTTTAAATTTCAACAATTTTTTATTTTATGTTTATGAATTTACACTTTAAAATTCTTGTAGTATGTAATATGTAACCATTATCTTATACCACCTCTTTCACGCTTTTTTTGCTGATTGAATTAATTTTACACAATGTTAATTAATTTTTTTATCCCGAAACCAAACTCGGATTACATGGTAATCATTTTATCCCTTGTCATTCAGTCCAGCTTCCTCATTTCCGTTTTACAAACGGACTATAAATTCTCAATTGGGTTCAGGTCACGTGAGTTTCCTGACCAATCTAACGGCTGGATATTTTTGTCAATCATTAACTTTTAGCCGCTTTTGAAGACAGGGAGCGAGGTCTTGCTGAAACACAAAAATTTTGCTTTCCACAGGAGCCCAAAGGCTCTATTCCTTAAAATCACTATGTAGTTTTCTGTATTCATCATTCCATCGATAAGAACAAGACAATGAGATTATTCAACAGACAAGCATCTACAAAATGTTTTTTTTTCACCTACTAAACAATGTGTTAAACGAAACAGTTTCTCCATCTGCCTTTCGAACAAACTGCGGTCGCTTCCCTTCCCCAGTGAAACGCGTTTCGTCGGAGAAAAACCAATCTTCAGAAGTAGGCTACATATTTCTTGGCCCATTGTAGCCTCTTTTACTTCGCGTTTTTTGTTAGCTTCTGCTTTACCAACGGGCGTTGTGGTTTCCGACCTTGTTCGAGTAATGTTCGTCGCACAGTTGAATCATGCATTCAAACCGGAGTCAATCATTTACCTTTGAAGATCACGACTTGACTTTAGAAGCTCAACTGTAGGTAGCTTAACCAGCAAGGCATCGTCTCCTTCAGTAGTCTGCATCTTTTTCTACTGCACTTTTCTTTCTTTGTGACTCGACAGAACCAGTCTCTTTTTCAGGAGGATACTGGAATTTACTTAAACTCACCGCATATTTTGCTACAATTTTTACGTTGTGATATTAAAGAATGCCCATAATGTTTATGATACTCATAAAGAGAGTTACGATTTCAGTTGTTTTTTGTTGTTGTAGTACCCGTCTAGAGAATATAGGCCTATCAAATCGAACGGCCACATTAAAATATTACACAATGTGTTTCAAAAACCAAACTCACTGACAACAAAAATTACAGAAATCTGATCAACAACTATTACAAAACACGACATAGTGAATTCACATTAGGTGATAAAAGACAAATACTATGAGCTCTCTGCAAAGTAACTAACAAAGGTGACCTTGCACGGAGCTATGAGACCAACTTAACTGACATTTCTCTGTACTGTACAATGCTACTATTGTACTAGTCTTTCCGACAATTATATTTGCTTATATCCAAAATAACCACAGTTTAAGTGTTGACGTACAATATGATTTGTTTCTAAGGGAACCATTTACGAGAATTCTAAAATAATACAACGAATATTATAAAGCACAAAGTTCGAGTTATTCGTTGCATTTACACAACTACGCATTTGTGTCTTATTCTAGTACATACAGAGTCATATAATGTGTAAGACATTTTTACATCTTTGGTTATTTTTAGTTCTTACAGAATTAATCATTGTTATAACTGGCATAATAAATAATGCATAAAATCCGAAACACGTTAAAAATTATGCACATGTATTCATAAGTAATGAAAATACAAAAGTAAAATTATATACAAAATTAAACTTGATAATCTTGCGTATAGAGGAACCGATGAATCGAAAGATAAGTTTCCGTTGGCGCGCTGGAATTTTGTACAGTGAACCAACACTAGTAGGCCTAAACATAAACATAGTATGTGAGTCAGTTCAGTCCAACGTACAGATACCTTATGATTACTACCGAAATCTTACGTTTCGAATTTAAATTTTTGTTATGTACACAATCAATGGTTATGTTGGTTAAATTCGTATAGGCAAACCTTAAACAGAATACATGCCGTCAGAGACATAAGACACACATGATTACAAAAGTGATTATTGATTTAAAACTCACTTTTCGCTAGAAGTAGCGAAACAAAAATTTTCACGAATAACCCTCTTCCTGGTCGAATTTAGAAAGTAACAACTGTAGGTAGCTGCTAGAGCTTTTGTAGCAACTAACTGTTAGTTCTATTAGAGCTTAAAAGATTCAAGGATTCGTACTTGGTCTACTAGACATGCGCTTAGACGTCGAAGCTGCCTGTGAACATCGGAAGCGTATTCTACACTAATATTAAGTAGGCATACTTACTATCTGAGTGCGGAGTCACTAGACCTATTTCTTTTTCACACTAGTAGAACGGGACACTATACTTTAACACTGTTCTCTGTGTAGAGCCAGTGTACTTACTAGGCCTATACTCAACGCTAATTTCCGTTAATCACTACATTCACTACAGGATCACGAAACATATTGCTATAAAACTACTGCATATTATACTTTAACCACTAACTCACCTCAAGTCCACTATACTTACAAATATAATGACAAGTGAAAAAGGACTCTGTGCTTTGATTAGACAAATACACTGACTGCATGATAGATGTTACATATTAACTCATACTGTTTGCACAGACTGAGACAAAAGCATAAATGTTATTTTGAATGTTCATCCTCTTCTTTCACAGCACTTAATGAATATTAATTACTACACTTTCACATGTAAAACTTACTTTGTTTATTTTCCTCGTACGACATTTCAGCGTGATGTTCGCCTTCCTCAGCGAGGTATACTGAATGTCCGGAGTTTGTAACGGTTTTTTTTCCTAGTTGGTAGGTTGTGTGGGGGGTTGTGGTGGAAGGGGGTTGGCGGGGGATTCCGAAGTATTGTATGTTTTGTGTATTATTGTGTCAAAGAGTCCATGTGATTTAAAGTGTAATTGGTCGTTAAGTATGTTGTTTGGTTGTATTGTATAGTGTTTGTATATTTCGTATTGTTCTGCGGTGTTAAGTTTTCGACTTTTAGGTAAGTGGTGTAGGATCTCAAGATTGTGTCCACAGTCCTACAATCTTGAGATCCTACACTACTTACCTAAAAGTCGAAAACTTAACACCGCAGAACAATACTTAATATACAAACAGTACACAATGCAACCAAACAACATACTTAACGACCAATTACACTTTAAATCACATGCACTCTTTGACACAATAATACACAAAACATACAATACTTCGGAATCCCGCGCCAACCCCCTTCCACCTCCACCCCCCCACGCAACCTACCAACTAGAAGAAAAAAACCGTTACAAACTCCGGACATTCAGTATCATACCTCGTTGAGGAAGGCAAACATCACGCTGAAACGTCGTACGAGAAAAATTAACAAAGTAAGTTTCACATGTGAAAGTGTAGTAATTAATATTCAAAAAGCATAAACGTCTCACACAGATATATGTAAATAGTCGAATACATCAAATGTGTACAGGAGGCTTTAGTACTTGAATTTTTTTTAGTAAACTCGCATCGACTAAATAAGTACTCAGTGGCAATGAGTCTTTGTTTCAATTGGTAGACACGACCGCGGCACAAACCGGTATTATTTTATTTGCTAATTTAAAACAAATTCTCCTCTAACAAGTGGTAATCATTCTGAGTGCGGACGAGTAGAAAATAGTTGCCGTCGATAATTAAACATAATACTCGCGAATGCCCATTCATTTTAAATTCCCGACAGTTTATTTATTTGTGTACGGTTTCAATGAGCGGGAGAGAAAGAGACAGAGAACCGAGCTGTATGCTTTGAAAAACAATTGAATGCTGATAAAAAAAAGTATACAGTCAGTCTGTGTGCGGCAGCGGCGGTGGCTATAGTTCAAATTGTCCGTAGCTTGGACAGACGTTATTTACCGTCGCCCGACACCTGCCCGGCTCTACCGTTTAATCAATTGTTAACTATATTCAATGTAATTTAAAGTCTATTGTTTCCAAACCAAAGGTCTTTTGTCTTAGCGGTCGCGCCGCTCCTCTGCCAGATACTCAGTCAGTTAAAAAAACGATAGTGTCTTATTCATTAATTCCTTCTTCATTACCAAAACCGAATTTAGCTACGTGTTTCACTGTTGAACACAAATTGCGTATAAGGAGAGTAACAGCTGTTTCAGATGAATCACAACTAAATTCTAAGTAATTTTTCGAAATTTCGTTTTTTTTAGCTGTACTTCGTACTACCGGATCTGCAAACAGAATATATATATATTGTACTGCTGTTAAAATGCACACAGTACATAATAGGGAGATAATAAATTTTAAAAGAGAAAGCATGCAGATTTTGTATTGAATGTAAACAAAAAAAAAACATTGGGAATATCGACTTACTCAGTCAACATAGAGGTCGATTCCCATATGATATAAAACCATATTTAGTTATATGTTCAGAAAATAATATATGAAATTGAAATGAATGTTATAAGAAGAGTAAAGAGTAATAAAATTATAATTTAATAAATAACCAATAGAATTACGAATATTAGAGGTAAAATAAAGATGTTTAATAAGAAATAGAAAAATAACATATGTTTTAATAAGTATATGATAAACAGATGTAAAGAAATTAGGGAATTATCATAGGGGCAATTTTGTAAATTGTTAAAAAATTGTATTGTATAGTGATGAAGGAAATGGATTAGTCTTCAATTATATCTGAGAAAAGAAACGTTATTAGTCTAAAATTAAATGCATTAAGAGTAACGTTAAGAGTCTAATTATATATCGAATAGTAACTACATGAAGAGTCTTAAATTATATTAAATAACATTTGTACATCATCAAGTTAATGTAACAAGGAAAAGAAAATACAGTAAAGGAATTTAAATTGTAATACCAGAGTTTTAATTATAATATTTAATAAATAAATAATAATACGAGAAATATAACAATATCCTTGATAGAACGACGACAGAAGAGGAAAACCTTGGACTGAAGAAGAGTTTAAGTGGCCATAAAGGATCGTTAAGTGTCCGAGGAGACATCTGTGTTGCAGTAGTCCTGGAGAGCGGCATTCAGCGGTGAGAGCAATAAAAAATGTGTGTAAAGGAACAGATTGCCAAGCCTAATATTGCTTTCGAAAAAGAGGTAAACAACAACCAGAAGTGAACCCGTGGCAGCTGGAAGAATTCAGAGTCGGTTAAGTTACATTAGTTTGTTATTTATTTCTTACATGGTTAATTATCAAAATACTACATATTAACTGAATCTGGGTTGGTTTAAAGAAAAGAAAATAATAGATACAATCGTAAATACGATCAAATAACTTAATAATCATTAACCCTGAGAGAAAGAGTTTCTTTACATGTACTGGTGTAACAGTATAACAGATATAACAAAACATAATAACAGTAGGTACATTTATTAATTGTATTATACTATTAAATAATTACAATACCTGTGTATTCTATTGTTTTCTATCAGTAAAAAACAACAGTACAATAAATGACGCAACCAACGTGGTGCATATAATAAATATTATTATATCAGAAATTATTTACAGTACATAAAATGGCTGATCCAACGTGGAGCAGATCTTAATTACAATACCTGTAATTAATAAACAATAAATGTACTTAGTAATTATTGTACTGTAATTACAGTACAATAAATGGCGCCCATACGTGAAAGCAAAGATTTTCTTTAAACCAGCACCAAATAACACAATTTTGTTAAATTTAATTAGCATAAAAAATTTGTTTCCTTGTAATTAAACTAATTTAAAGATTGTAAAATGGCTAACAAACCAGAACAACGATATGAATTAAGGAGTAATAGTGCTGAAGAGGAAGAAACTGAAATGGAAGTAATAGTGGAGGATGCCCAAGGGGAACAACCGAAGAAACCAAACCAACCAATGGATGCAAATTTCCAGGAGATGATGAGAATTATAATCGAAGGGAATAACAAAACCAGCGAAACATTATTGAAACAAATAAATGAAAAAATGGATAGTAACAGTGAAACATTAAAGAAACAAATGAAAGAGGATAATAAACAAATAAAATTAGATAATGAAACCTTATTAAAACAAAATAATGAGGAATTAAAGAAACAAATGAAAATAGATAATGAAAATTTATTAAAACAAAATAATGAAGAATTAAAGGAGACCATTCAACAACAAATAAATGGGGTGAATAACAAATTAGACCAGCAAAAGGCTGAAGTTGAGTTAATATTGAAAAATGAGGAAGGGAATGTTAGACAATTTGCAGAGGTGAAATTGGATATGGAAACAATGGAAAATAGATTAGACAATATAGAAACGAAACAACAGTCACTGAAGGAAGAAGTGGAAGAGAAATTAGGAGAAAATAAACAAGAAGTCCTAGAACAGATGACGAGAGAATTGGTCAAACACAAACAGGAAGTAACGAGCAATATTCGATCCATGGTACAACAGTTGGACAGCAATAATACCAAAATAGAGGATACCATGGGACAATTAGTAGTAAGGGTAAACGAAATAGAACAAAATGGTAATCAAACATGTGTTATACGAGAAGACAAGAATGTTAGTCATGAGGTGCCACATATGAAAGGATATATAAAAAATCCTATGGAGTATTTAAATAGAATGAAGGAATATTTGCATAGTACCAAGGAAAATAGATGGGAGAGAATTAAGCTAATGTCAGATCAAGGGTTCCATGAAATGAATGATTATTGGTGGGATGCTGTTAGAAACACCTTGAATAGCTACCAGGAATTTGTGGACAGCTATAAAAATAAATATTGGACGCAATCCATACAGACAAGGGTGCGGGAGACCATAGTATATGGTAGGTACAACCCAAGCGTAGGACAAACACCGACCTCGTATTTCTTATCGCATGTTTGCAGGGCAAGATATTTAGATCCACCCATGGATGACAGATATGTGGTGGAAGCTTTGAGTCATCATTTTCCTGAAACGGTAAGCTTAGCACAATTTGCCAGTCAAGCCAATACTATAGAAGCGATGACGTTATTACTCACTGATTATGAGAGGAAAATGAATTATGATAGTCGTGCTAAACAAGGGAATATGAGAAGAGACAGCTACCCTAACAGATATCCGGAAGAACAAAACCGTGATAGAAATCAAATAGTAGAAAGGAACGACCAGAGAAATGTTCAAGATACCAAGATAGGGAAGGTGGAAGAAATTACTACAGAAACGATAACCGGAATGACCGGAGATATGATAATAATAATAATAATAATTACAATAATAATTATAGGGGCAACCACGCTTCAAATAACTATCGAGCAAATTTTATACGCCGAAATTATGATTCCCGAATCTACAATAGTCGTTACCCGAGGGAGACTGATCGAAATGGATATTTTCGCAGTGAGGAGAGACAGAGTGAGGTGAACAACAACTATGAACAGTTAAGAAATAGAGAGCAACATAGTTCCCTTTCCCAGTCAGAAAATAGTCAACAGGAAGGAAGGAGAGAGGAGAGATTAACCATAAATGAAAGTCAGGAAAACTAGAGAAGACTGTGAGTGAGTGCAGTGGTCAACCACAGTCAAATAGCCGATCACTGTCTTGGATAACCAGTTTAGGTCAGGATTTTATGGACAACGAGAGAATCAATAAAAATATCATTGAAAGTTATGTAGTGTCTATTACCGGTCAATATGGGAGAACCAATCAAAATTTCATTATTGATACTGGTGCCGAAATATCATTGAGGAGTATGACTAAATACCATGAATTAAAGGAAATAGAAAAGGGAATCACGTCATCCGAAGGAAAGGCTAATAGAATTTATGAATTACCTGTGAGCAAAATTACTATAGTGGGTGTAACAGGACGAGCCAATCGAACTGCTCGCAAACAAATAATGATGAATGTACAATTCAATGGAAGGGTGATACCATTAACATTTGTAGTATATCAAAATATAGAAACTGAAATATTAGTAGGATGTGATAACTTGCGGAAGTATGAAACTATTATTGATTTAGAAACTAATCAGGTGGTATTTACATACGATAAACAAAAAATACCTATAAAAATTATAAATAGAAATGAAGAGGTAAGGAAAATGGTCAATTCAACCAAATTAAGTGATAAATTTGAATACTCATATAAGGATAGACTAATCAATAGAAAGTCACTACAGCAGTTAACAATAAATAATCCAATGTGGGAGGAGAAAATGCAAGAAATCAGACAATTCTGTAATCATAATAATCAACTAAACAAAGAGCAAATTGATCAGTTAATGGAAATTTATTTGAAACATTATAAAGTATTTTCAAACAAACCTGGCAAAATAGTAGGAATGCAATGTAAGTTACCACTAAGAGAAAATGTGACATTTAACAAAAGATCATATCCCATACAATACAAGTTAAGAGAGCAAGTACAGGAAGAAATCGACAAAATGCTTCGTGAAGACATCATTGAACTAAGTCAATCAGAACACATTAGCCCATTAGTAGTAATTTCCAAAAAAGATAAGTCATTAAGATTGTGTTTAGATGCACGTCAAATTAATCAGATGATAATTGCTGATAAGACGTCGCCTGAGAACAAAGGAGAAATTTTAAAACGTTTTAATAACGTACAATTTTTTAGTAGTTGAGATGCTGTATCTGGATATTGGCAAGTAGAATTGCATCCAGAAAGCAGAAAATATGTGAGTTTCATAGTAAACGGTAGGAATTATCAATTTAAAAGATTACCTTTTGGTCTGGTCAATAGTGTGGCTATATTTATAAAATGTCTTGATGAAGTATTGGGTAAGGAGATTTTGGAATTTACTACAGTATATGTCGATGATTTGGTAATTGCATCAAGCAGTTGGGAAGAACATTGTCATCGAATTGATAAGGTACTTACCAGATTGGGAGAACATGGAATTACGCTAAAATTAGACAAGTCAACATTCATAGCCAGCAAGATTAAGTTTTTAGGGTTTATAGTTTCGGATACCGGCATATCGGCGGATCCTGATAAAATACAATCAATACAGAATTTCCCATGTCCAAAAAATGTAAAACAATTACAAAGTTTCTTAGGTCTTTGTAATTATTACAGAAGTTTCCAAAGTAATTACTCCGACCTACACATCATTATCAACATTTAATTTGTAAGAAGAATAAGTGGAAGTGGACCGAAAAGGATGAGGAAGTATTCGATGAAGTGAAACAGAGATTTTTACAGTGCGTCATGTTAAGTCACCCAGATTTTAGTAAAGTTTTTTATTTAAATTGTGATGCCAGTGGAGTAAGTTTACGATCGGTGTTATATCAAGAAAATGACAAGGGAGAACCAAAGGTAATAGCTTTTGCAAGCCGTACACTAACTAAAGCAGAATTTAATTATACAATAACTGAAAAAGAGACATTGAGTGTGGTTTTTGCAATAACTAATTTCCGAACATTCTTATTAAACAGTGAGGTGGTAGTACGTACCGATCATCAAGCAATAACCTTTTTTAAAAACTGTAAGATGTCACATGGAAGGCTCACAAGATGGATGCTCCAGTTACAAGAGCATATCATATAAAATGGGAGTACTTACCAAGCAATAAAAATATAGTAGCGGATATATTATCCAGAGTAGGTGATCAAGAAGAAATAATGGCCAAAGAAGCACGTAAAGTTTTGGCATGCTTTAGGAGTAAAAGAGAATTAAAACTCATCGTGGAAGAAATAAAGAAATTACAGCCAACCGATATTAGAATACAAAAGTTGTGGAAAAGGATGGAAAGCACTTCCAACACTACATCACATTATATGATTCATGAAGGAATTATGTTTAGGAACACCGACAAAAGAAATACTGATTGGAAAATTTTAGTGCCAGAAGAGGTATGTAATAAATTAATTGTTGATTATCATGAGAGATATGGACACCAAGGCCAGAAGAAAGTAGTGTCAGCACACAAGGAACACTTTTACATGAATAAATTAGAAAAGAAAGTAATTCGATCCATAGAAACATGTGATATTTGTCAAAAAGTCAAGTTAGCTAATGTTAGATATGAGGGAAGGTGGATAAATAATCAAGCATTGAGATCGCTAGAACAAGTTTTTATTGACATTTGTGGACCATTCCCAACTAGTGGTAGGAGACGTAGCAAGTACGTATTGATTATCATGGACAGTTTTACTAGATTTACAAAATTATATCCCATCACTAAGGCCAATACTTACACTATAGTTAAAATAATTAAAGAAAAGTTTATAAAGGAGGTAGGATTGCCAAATAGTATTATATCTGATCATGGAACACAATTTAAAGGTGTCAAGTGGCAGAATGCTATGAGAGCCATAAAAATTCGTACGTATAAAACATTGGTTTACCATCCCAATAGTAACCCGGCCGAAAGAATGCTCAAAGAAGTGGGTCGTTTATTCCGCACATATTGCCATGATCAACATAATAGATGGAGCGAATATGTTAGTAAAGCAGAGGAGTTTATAAATTTAGGCAATCATGATAGTACTGGTGTGACACCATATGAGGCAATATATAAGAAACGCCCACCCAGAATTATCGAAAGTTTAGTTGATTTTACATGGTTCACTCAACCACAGAAGGACATACAAGTTACTATAGAGAGTCGGATTAAAGTGAAGGCAGAGGAAAGAGCCAGACGACAATACAAGAAGAGGTATAAACAAATAGATTATCATATAGGAGAGTTAGTACTGGTTCGTAACAGACAACTTCCCAGCAGTAAGGACAAGTTGATGAAAAAATTATTTTTATGTTATGTAGGCCCATTCATAATTAATACAGTGAATGATAACAATACGGCAGTAATAAAATACCAGGATAGAAAAATTAAAGGAACCTACAATATTAATCAACTTCGCCCGTATAAGTCAGATAAGAAATAAATGAATTCTGCAATAAAGAACAAATGAAATGTATGCCCCGGATTGGGAAGGTGAGGTCCGAAAGAAAAAGAATGTTTTAGTCATGTTTTTGAGTTTTTTAGCCATAAAATTAGGCACAATTGTTATTTATTATTTTGATGTAAAACCAAACGTTTGGTTGGCTAATTAAACGTTGGTTTACTTAACGTTGTTTTAAGTCATCTATAAGTATTTAATATATCATGATTCATGATAATAAGGAACCATATTTGTAATAGTAATAAAAGAAAAAATTAATTTGTTAAAAGAATTTTGTGAGGTACAAATACCTAATTAATCAGATGTTTAAATGTTAAGATTAGACTATGTACGTTATTTCAAAATTTCATCTAAAATTGTATCTGAAATTATGAAATAAGGGAAGGTATTATGTACTGCTGATAAAATGCACACAGTACATAATAGGGAGATAATAAATTTTAAAAGAGAAAGGATGCAGATTTTGTATTGAATGTAAAAAAAAAACATTGGGAATATCGACTTACTCAGTCAACATAGAGGTCGATTCCCATATGATATAAAACCATATTTAGTTATATGTTCAGAAAATAATATATGAAATTGAAATGAATGTTATAAGAAGAGTAAAGAGTAATAAAATTATAATTTAATAAATAACCAATAGAATTACGAATATTAGAGGTAAAATAAAGATGTTTAATAAGAAATAGAAAAATGACATATGTTTTAATAAGTATATGATAAACAGATGTAAAGAAATTAGGGAATTATCATAGGGGCAATTTTGTAAATTGTTAAAAAATTGTATTGTATAGTGATGAAGGAAATGGATTAGTCTTCAATTATATCTGAGAAAAAAACGTTATTAGTCTAAAATTAAATGCATTAAGAGTAACGTTAAGAGTCTAATTATATATCTAATAGTAACTACATGAAGAGTCTTAAATTATATTAAATAACATTTGTACATCATCAAGTTAATGTAACAAGGAAAAGAAAATACAGTAAAGGAATTTAAATTGTAATACCAGAGTTTTAATTATAATATTTAATAAATAAATAATAATACGAGAAATATAACAATATCCTTGATAGAACGACGACAGAAGAGGAAAACCTTGGACTGAAGAAGAGTTTAAGTGGCCATAAAGGATCGTTAAGTGTTCCGAGGAGACATCTGTGTTGCAGTAGTCCTGTAGAGCGGCATTCAGCGGTGAGAGCAATAAGAAATTTGTGTAAAGGAACAGATTGCCAAGCCTAATATTGCTTTCGAAAAAGAGGTAAACAACAACCAGAAGTGAACCCGTGGCAGCTGGAAGAATTCAGAGTCGGTTAAGTTACATTAGTTTGTTATTTATTTCTTACATGGTTAGTTATCAAAATACTACATATTAACTGAATCTGGGTTGGTTTAAAGAAAAGAAAATAATAGATACAATCGTAAATACGATCAAATAACTTAATAATCATTAACCCTGAGAGAAAGAGTTTCTTTACATGTACTGGTAAATAAAAAAACATAATAACAGTAGGTACATTTATTAATTGTATTATACTATTAAATAATTACAATACCTGTGTATTCTATTGTTTTCTATCAGTAAAAAACAACAGTACAATAAATGACGCAACCAACGTGGTGCATATAATAAATATTATTATATCAGAAATTATTTACAGTACATAAAATGGCTGATCCAACGTGGAGCAGATCTTAATTACAATACCTGTAATTAATGTACAGTACAATATATATATATATATATATATTTTCACTTCCATTTCTTCGTATAACTCGCTGGGGATTAAGTGTTTGGATAGTTTGCTGTAAACTATAGTTTGTTTTTCCAATATTAACTTTTATTTGACAAACAGCAGACTCGCTACAGAGTTTTACGTTAGGTAATTTAAGAATATTAAATATTACAAATTAAATAATTTGTTTTGCCTGAAATCAGAGTCACAGTATTGTAATAATATTAATACCAGAACAAGAATATGATTACTACGGTATATATTAATACGTATTGATTGTAATATGTAAGCAAAAAAGCAAACGTTTATTTTTAAATAAATGCTTTGGCTACAATTTGTTTAGATAACAAAGGTTTGTAACCTCGCAATCTCAATCGTACTTATACCCAACACGAATCAGAATCGTGATATAGGCCTATGCTATATATCCATGTAGAGCTACAGAAACTCTGTCATATTTCGCTACATATCTTGTACAGAATAACACCTGGTTCTGCATGTGCCCTGAAGTAAAAGAAGCAAATGTCTGAATAAATCTACACGTACTGATAGGGGTTGGATAATTTATGCACAAAACAACCCCTTCATTGTATTTCACGACCGTTTTATATTCAACGTGAAGCCGTCGACTCCCCCCTAGTTTAGCCCTCGTCCACTATAGTGCAGAAGCAATGGTCTCCGTCATCTCCATACCAAAACGTTTGCACAATGAAATGAAAACAGATAAAAATCTGCAAAAGCTCTGGGAGTGGGAACTTGCACATTTATTCAGTGATATATGGCCAACGAAGGGGGTAATTGTTTAGCGCAATTGCAAAGTGTATGTGGGGAATATTTATTTCACTCCTCATTCCTGTGATACTATTGTTAAAAACAAAACTAATTTACTGCGGTAATCAATGTTACCTGAGAGCGAGCTAATAACATTTTATACACTTTAGTAGAATAAGATGGCAAAAATAATTTTGGAAGCCGTTCAGAGTTTATTTTAAACGTTTCTATCGTACTCAAGTTCACAAAATAGCCTACGTACTTTTCAATTTATTCGACGTATATCCTCTTTTGTTCTATTATTACTTTGACATATTGTGATTTTAACCTTTTTTATCGTTTTGTTATATACAAATCTATATATGTTATATGTTGTATTATTAATTAATAAATTACTTCTGCAAGTGTATCTTTATTATCTTTCAAATAAATTTGTACCTACATAATTTATTACTATGTTACTAGTATCAGTATTACTAAATTACTAATATCGGTGTCAATATTACTAAATTGATTATAAACCGGGTTGTTAGGCTGTGGTCTGTTGCTATGTACTAGCGACATCATCGGCAACGTTTCGAATCCCATCCTCAGGGATCTTCTTCAGGCCGCAAAAAGCGAAGCGTTGGAAAACCAGGTACGGTGGATCTCGAGCGAACGATACCTGACAACTTTTTTGATACCCGACAACACATAGTTGCTTCTTGAGGCCTGAAAATTCGAAACGACGACGCCCGGTTTATAATCAATTTAGTAATACTTAATAAACTAATTGGTCTCTACAATGAAGCCACAGTAGACGAACAGTACAGCCGAGAATTCTGGCCGACAAGTCGTTGACGTTTAGAAGGTACTCGCCTACTAGACTTTTCTCAGCCAAATTTTGATGTCATTGCGTAAACTTTGCATGCAACACTACTAAATAGCAAGTGTCATAACCCAGCATGGAATCTACGATAATTTACTTAATTACAATGTCAAAGTATTTGATATTTGATCATACACAAAGAATGATAGATTTTTATCAATTATACACTTTAGCTATATTTTTCTGTGCGTATGGGAAATAATTCGTTGATAATGAATGTACACTGTTACTGTGTACGAAACGTACATTACTTGTATTTCGGCAGTACGCAGTAGTTCGTGGACAAACTGCCCGCATAACACAATTTTATTACCGGAAAATATGTTTTATCCGTTTAGTAGAGAAAGCTTCGCCAAAGCACGTCTTCACATGAATCAGAAAAGAAAACATTGTACCGAAAATACTTATCTTGTGGTAGTCATGCTGTGGGCAACTTTTCTCATTCACACCGCAGCCGTATTCTCTCGCATTTCCAAATATACATTACTGATCTTACATCGTTGCAAATGCATTAGCAAATACGATTTTACGTTTGTAGGCCTGTTACGTTTAGAATCATCTAAATTAAATGGAAACCTTTCTGAATCGAAACATCCACAGCGAAAATGGAAAGGGGAAGTATTAAACTTCCGACGTGCGGTGTGCTTATATACAAATGATACGGTTCGAAACAACAAAGAAGAAACTACATGAAAAAGTACTTAAAGAAGTCGAGGTAAGAGGTAAGTATACACAGATTCATCCAAATACGTCAAGATATGTTGACAGGGTGTATCTTAAAAGACTGGGATCGTGAAGACGGTAAACTGCGGGCGAGAAGTTACAAAGCATAAGAAAAGTCTTTATGTATCAAACATTAGTAAATGTTGGCGTCAATGTGTTGCCATAAATGGTATAAGGTCAATTGAGACACAAAATTGTATGCTAATACCTTATTTATACTATATGCGGTCAACAGAGTAAAATGTTTGTTTAATATATTGATTAATACGTACTTGCAAAAAAATCTTTATAGTATCTCAGTTTTCTACAACTATCAATAAATGTCTAGTATTTTGTAATCCAGATAATTTATTTTGTATCCAACACGTATTATTTACTAACAATGAAATATCAAATTCCATATTACATATTATGGTTTTAATTACTTACTTCCTTTTAACCTATGCCTGATTTGTACCCCGGCAAAACAACTTTTTTATAACGTGCTTAAATTTAATGTGACGTATAAAAACGTTAATTACTCATTCTATTTTTTTTTATTAAATAAATCGTCAATGGAAGCTGGACGACGGCCAAACAGACGCTGCCCGATCTGTGTATCGCGCACGCAGTTGGATAGACATCGGACCAACTAGTTCGGTCCAGCCGAATAAATTATTGCAGTTTACACTTTAAAATATTACTGGCGACGAAAACGTTATTTCCAGAAATCCATGCCATTAAAAATATTGCGTTTAAAAATGAGCAAATTATAGAGGCAACGAGCAGAGTTCACTAAGCAGAGAAAGCGGGTGTCAGCATCTAGAAATGAACAGCAAAATTAATGTCAAGAGAAAAACTGTAATTTTTCAACGTATATTTTTAATAGAGATTTTTTGTTAGACGATATTGTATATTATCAAATTAAGAATTTATATATATGTTTGTGTGTAGGTGTGCAATTTATTAAAAATTTAGTAATAAATATTCCTTGTTTCAGCTGTTTTATTTCATCTAACACTCGCATGTGTATCACAACATGTTCGCTATGTTACTGTCTTCCCAAGTTAAATACGCGAACGAATTATTCATATTATTGTTACTTTTACTTTTATTATTTTGCTATTTCATAAATGTAACAATTTTTGTAGCTCTAAGACCGTATAAAGAAAAATATTTAGAAGAATTATTGTGTTTAATCTCGTTTTGTTTTTATAATGAGAAAAATTAGTTCGACTGACAAAGGCGAAGCAAAGATTTTTCATGAGGGAAGGTTTACAATGAAAATATAATGCACGGTCTATTGTCAATGCTTTGATTCGTAGCCTGAAACTTAACTTTCATGGTGTTTTGGAAAACGTTGAACGCATCAGATGGTTTGATAACTGTGTTACAGTAAATATACAACAGTGCCAATCCAATTATTGGGCTATGACTTGTGACGTTTTCCATGATCATTATCAATCGTCTCATCGTCTCGAAATAGAAAAATAATCGCTCACCATAAGCGATAATCGTTGTGAGTGAAGAAGAGAATAATTTTCAGGAGAGAAAATACAGGCAGCAGCTTATTCTTGTCACTTGAGATTACGGCTTCACAAGCACCTTTAAGCTTCTTCTTCTACCACACAGCCGTTTATCCTACAGTTATTCTTTCAAAGTATCCAAATTAATCTGGATATATTTGTATACATTTTCATTGCTCCTTCTTGAGACATCAAGCGATCTTTTGCTTCTGACAAGAAGTTATACAAAAAGAAATGTATACGAGTATTCGAAAATATTCCTCAGGGTCACAATTATCCGCATCATGTCTCTGCTTTTTTACTTATGGCTAGGCAAAGTAGAATTGTACCATTCTCCTTACTAGGATTTTACTTTATTTGGAATGTATTTGTTTAATCCCGTATGACGGCATAGTGAGAAAGCAGTCTGGTAAAATTATTTTACTAGCTTTTATTTACAAGACCCAATTGGAGATCTATCCAACGGGAAAAGTTGTGACCTTCTAGTGCCCACTCTTCGCTACGCCACTGTCGAGAGATCAAATTGCGGTCTGCAGCATACAAGTTTGTTAACCTACTGTAATTTAACAACATATCAATTTGAAGAAATGTAACGTTCTTTATTTTTATTAGTTTTCTAAATTCATATGCTGTAGAAAGTAAATTCCACGTTAGTTTATGAAGTACGCCTAATTTGAAGCAGCATATTTATGATAGTTTGACCACATGGCATCACTTACAGATAAGTACTTAAAATATCGGTATGGAGAATAAATGACTTCCATGTTCTAAGATTGATATTTAAAATCATTTTAGAAATGAAATATTTCCATAGAAACTACTTCTTTCTACTTCCTGCTTCAGCCTTAACCACAGTACTGTTGTCACTAACGTATACCACCTCACGTTATCGCACTCGATTTTCACTGATGATGGAAGTCGATGGCACTGCCGAAAAGTCTGGTTTTGCAGAAAACATTGGTCTACAGCCAAACAGGCCGGGAAGGAATTTTAACAACAAACTACTTCTTTGTTGCCGATAACGTAGTACATATATAAAAAATTATCCCCTCCTCCTTCAACTATAATTTTCATTTATAGAAAATTACCCCCACCCCGTTCAACTAGCCTCTTCATTTATAAATATTTCGTCTACGTTTCTACAGTGGATTATTAAGATCTTCTTATCAGGATACTTTATTTATCAAAATTAAGTACTTTACTCTTGTTACTACAAAAAATGTTTCAGGTAAACTACCATTTTCCCCTAACTGATCTTCACCAAAATCAATAGGCCTTGAGTACTCAACAACTCAGGCACATATGTAAAAAATTATTTGATTCTGTATGAATTTACGGCAGTTATCGTTCGTCATGAAAAAATTTCTCTTGTTACAAAAAAAAAAATGTTACAGGTAAACTACCCGTTTCCCTTAACCGATCTTCACCAAAATCAACAGACCTTGAGGACTCTACAAATTACGGACGTATGCAAAACATTATTTATTTCTGTTTGAATGTGCGGCAGTTATCGTTCGTCATAGAAACAATTATTCTATTATATTACATTGGCCAAACTGGTAGACCTTTTAAAAAACGATTCAAAGAACATTTACCTAAATAAAAATTTAGTAAAACAGTGTCAAATTACGCGCGCCATCTGATGGACAACAACCATAGTTATACTGATTTCACAACGAACTTTCAACCCCTCCATATATGCAGAAAAGGAAATTATATGAATGCTATCGAAGAATACGAAATATATAAGGCCTACAAAAATAAAAAACAGAAGAAGTCATCCTTAACGATCAGCTGAATTTCCAGTCCAATCTATTATACGACACAGCGATAAGAATACAGAACAAGGTCCATAGTGCACGACATATAGCAACATGAACACTGCAGTCGACTATAGCATGTCGTGGTGCGCACCACCAATATCGTGTGTGTCTCAAATCTGGGTATTTTATGTGTTTTTATGTTTATATTATATTTATTGTTATGTGTAGAATTGTATATACAGTGTTTTTAATATTTTAACGATCGACGAACTTCAACAAGGGATATCCTGATGATGGGGCATGTGTCCTGAAACGCGTTGAATGAAATATAGAGAAAAGGCCACCAGACGGACAAGAAAAAGGTAAACTATTTTACTAATTATATACTATAAGTGGCTTGGATACCGAAAAACATGGATCTAAAACAATTACTCTTGTTAAAACATTAAAGGTGGCAGGTAAACTACCCCTTTCCCTTAACCGATCTTCACCAAAAACAACTCTGAATTGTAGAGTTCTCAAGACTTTTGTTTTTGGTGAAGATCGGTCAAAGGAAAGGGGTAGTTTACCTGCAACGTTTTTTGTTTTAACAAGGGTATTTTCTATGGCAAACGATAACAGCCGAAAATTGAAACAGAATCAAATAATGTTTTGCATACAGCCCTGAATTGTAGAGTTCTCAAGACCTGTTGTTTTTCTTAAACAACAAAAACAGCATCAAATAATTAAACAGAATCAAATAATTTTGTGCATACCTTCCTCAATTGTAGATAACTACAAGGTCTGTTGATTTTGTTGAAGATCGGTTAAGGGAAAGGGGTAGTTTACCTGCAACATTTTATGTTGTAACCAGAGAACGTTTTGCATGCATAACGATAACTGCCGTAAAATCAAACAGAATCAAATAATTTTTTACATATGTGCTTGATTTATAGAGTACTCAAGGTCTATTGATTTTGGTGAAAATCGGTTAAGGGAAAGAGGTAGTTTACCAGCCACTTTTAATGTTTTAACAAGAGTAATTGTTTCTATGACGAACGATAACTGCCGCACATTCAAACAGAATCAAATAATGTTTTTCATGCATCCCTACTTTGTAGAGGACTCAAAAACTGTTGATTTTGGTGAAGATCAGTTAAGAGAAATGTGTAGTTTACCTGGAACGTTTTATATGATAACAAGGCTAATTTTTTTATATGACGAATGATAACTGCCGTAAATTCAAACATAATCAAATAATAATTTGCATACTTCCCTATATTGTAGAGAACTCAAGGCCTGTTGATTTTGGTGAAGATCGGTTAAGGGAAAGGGGAAGTTTACCGCCAACATTTTATGTTGTAACAAGTGAAAGTTTTCCATGAAGAACGATAACTGCCGTAAATTCAAACAGAATCAAATAATGTTTTGCATACAGCCCTGAATTGTAGAGTTCTCAAGACCTACAGTTTTTGCTGAAGATCGGTTTAGGGAAAGGGGTAGTTTACCGGCAACGTTTTATGTTTTAACATGGGTAATTTTTTCTATGACGAATGATAAGTGCCGTAAATTCAATCAGAATCAAATAATGTTTTGCACACCTTCCTGAGCTATAAAGAACTCAAGGTCTGTTAATTGTGGTGAAGATTGGTTAAGGGAAAAGGGTAGTTTACCAGCAACATTTTATGTTGTAACAAGAGAAATTTTTTCATGACGAACGATAACTGCCGTAAATTCAGACAGAATGAAATAATGTTTTGCACACCTTCCTGAGCTATAAAGAACTCAAGGTCTGTTAATTTTGGTGAAGATCGGTTAAGGGAAAGGGGTAGTTTACCAGCAACGTTTTATGTTTTAACAACGGTAATTTTTTCTATGACGAACGATAACTGCCGCACATTCAAACAGAATCAAATATTTGTTTGCATACGTTCCTCAGTTGTAAAAGAATGAAGTCCTGTTGATTTTGGTGAAGATCGGTTGAGGGAAAGGGGTAGTTTACCGGCCACATTTTATGTTTTAACAAGAGTAATTGTTTCTATGACGAACGATAACTGCCACACGTTTAAACAGAATCAAATAATTTTGTGCGTACCTTCCTCAATTGTAGATAACTACAAGTTCTGTTGATTTTGTTGAAGATCGGTTAAGGGAAAGAGGTAGTTTACCAGCCACTTTTAATGTTTTAACAAGAGTAATTGTTTCTATGACAAACGATAACTGCCGCACATTCAAACAGAATCAAATAATGTTTTTCATGCATCCCTGAATTGTAGAGGACTCAAAAACTGTTGATTTTGGTGAAGATCAGTTAAGAGAAATGTGTAGTTTACCTGGAACGTTTTATATGATAACAAGGCTAAGTTTTTTATATGACGAATGATAAACTGCCGTAAATTCAAACATAATCAAATAATAATTTGCATACTTCCCTATATTGTAGAGAACTCAAGGCCTGTTGATTTTGGTGAAGATCGATTAAGGGAAAGGGGAAGTTTACCGCCAACATTTTATGTTGTAACAAGTGAAAGTTTTCCATGAAGAACGATAACTGCCGTAAATTCAAACAGAATCAAATAATGTTTTGCATACAGCCCTGAATTGTAGAGTTCTCAAGACCTACAGTTTTGGCTGAAGATCGGTTTAGGGAAAGGGGTAGTTTACCGGCAACGTTTTATGTTTTAACATGGGTAATTTTTTCTATGACGAATCATAAGTGCCGTAAATTCAATCAGAATCAAATAATGTTTTGCACACCTTCCTGAACTATAAAGAACTCAAGGTCTGTTAATTGTGGTGAAGATTGGTTAAGGTAAAAGGGTAGTTTACCAGCAACATTTTATGTTGTAACAAGAGAAATTTTTTCATGACGAACGATAACTGCCGTAAATTCAGACAGAATCAAATAATGTTTTGCACACCTTCCTGATCTATAAATATCTCAAGGTTTGTTAATTTTGGTGAAGATCGGTTGAGGGAAAGGGGTAGTTTACCAGCCACATTTTATGTTTTAACAAGAGTAATTGATTATATGACGAACGATAACTGCCGCACATTCGAACAGAATCAATTATGTGTTTGCATACATTCCTCAATTGTAAAAGACTGAAGGCCTGTTGATTTTGGTGAAGATCGGTTAAGGGAAAGGGGTAGTTTACCGGCCACATTTTATGTTTTAACAAGAGTAATTGTTTCTATGACGAACGATAACTGCCACACGTTTAAACAGAATCAAATAATTTTGTGCATACCTTCCTCAATTGTAGATAACTACAAGGTCTGTTGATTTTGTTGAAGATCGGTTAAGGGAAAGGGGTAGTTTACCTGCAACATTTTATATTGTAACCAGAGAACGTTTTCCATGAAGAACGATAACTGCCGTAAATTCAAACAGAATCAAATTATTTTTTACATATGTGCTTGATTTATAGAGTACTCAAGGTCTATTGATTTTGGTGAAAATCGGTTAAGGGAAAGAGGTAGTTTACCAGCCACATTTTATGTTTTAACAAGAATAATTGTTTCTATGACGAACGATAACTGCCGCACATTTAAACAGAATCAAATAATTTTGTGTATACCTTCCTGAATTGTAGGTGTCGCAAGGTTTGTTTGTTTTGGTGAAGATCGGTCAAGGGAAAGAAGTAGTTTACCAGCCACTTTTAATGTTTTGACAAGAGTAATTGTTTCTATGACGAACGATAACTGCCGCACATTCAAACAGAATCAAATAATGTTTTGCATGCATCCCTGAATTGTAGAGGACTCAAGACCTATTGATTTTGGTGAAGATCAGTTAAGAGAAAGGTGTAGTTTACCTGGAACGTTTTATGTGATAACAAGGGTAATTTTTTCTATGACGAACGATAACTGCCGTAAATTCAAACATAATCAAATAATGTTTGCATACTTCCCTATATTGTAGAGAACTCAAGGCTTGTTGATTTTGGTGAAGATCGGTTAAGGGAAAGGGGTGGTTTACCAGCAACATTTTATGTTGTTACAAGAGAAATTTTTCCATGACGAACGATAACTGCCGTAAATTCAAACAGAATCAAATAATTTTTTACATATTTGCCTAAGTTGTAGAGGACTCAAGGCCTATTGATTTTGGTGAAGATCAGTTAGGGGTAAATTGTAATTTACCTGAAACATTTTTTGTTGTAACAAGAGTAAAGTATTTAATTTTGATAAATAAAGTATCCTGATAAGAAGATCTTAATAATCGACTGTAGAAACGTAGATGAAATATATATTAATGAAAAGGCTAGTTGAATTGGGTGGGGGTAATTTTCTATAAATGAAAATTATAGTTGAAGAGAGAGTGGATAATTTTTTATATATGTTATACTCTATCGGCAACGAAGAAGTAGTTTGTTGTTAAAATTCCTTCCCCTCCTGTTTGGCCGTAGACCAAATTTTTCTGCAAAACCAGACGTTTCGGCAGTGCCATCGACTTCCATCATCAGTGAAAATCGAGTGCGATAACGTGAGGTGGTATACGTTAGTGACCACAGTACTATGGTTAAGGCTGAAGCAGTAAGTAGAAAGAAGTATTTTCTATGGATTTCGAAAATGATTTTAATTATACATCTTAGAACATGGAAGTCATGTATGGTTCTCCATACCGATATTTTGCAAATGTTTGGAGTCCGAAAGACTAATTTGTCAAACGGTAATCCTTCAAAGCATTTTGGGATCCAAAAGACTTGGTTGCAAGACGCACAAAATGGGATAAGGTATTGACCCAGTTTGCAATGATCTGTTTTCGAACTATTCGGTTCTCATCAGCAAGGCGAAGAAGCCTTGGAACGTATAGAAAAATTTGCCATTTGTAGATGGTACTACTTCAAAAATGTTGAACAAAGTACGCGAGTCAAAGTCGAAAGACAAAGTAGCCTACAAGCGAAGTTTGGCACTGAGGAGTTTTGTATCAAAATTACAATTTTGGTAATTCTCAAAAGAATGTTTGTAATTTTGATACAAAACTCCTCAGTGCCAAACTTCGCTTGTACTGTGTCTTTCGACTTTGACTCGCGTACTTTGTTTAATATTAATTGATACGTCAAAAAAAAGCAAGGGTTCTACACTCTTCTTGAAATAGTTCGTTTATACTATTTGTTCGTGCAACATGTTTATAGAAAACGATAGAAATTGAATTATCGATTAGTATCAGTGCTATCTACAGACATATGTGTAAGTAGTTTACAAGGAGTAAAGATTTTATGGAACATAAAACATGGAAAGTTGAATGTGATCCATAGTCGTATCGTTGGCAACCACTTGTGTTGTTTTTGCCGTTGCTAATAAATTATACGAATTCACAATTTAGGCACTTAATTTTTAAATCTAAAGGCGGTTTGATGTTTGGTCAGACATGTCACCAATTTAACATCAAATCTCGTAGTTAAGTGGTTAACAAATAGTGCCTTGCCGTGGGAAGTAATGACTACTTTTTCTTTTGAAATTTCTCGAAAGAACTTCCTGCAAAAAGGAGAAAAATAATTTCTGAAACAGTCGGCCGATTTACTTCGTACTATCTTGTTTTTTTGTCAGAAAATTAAGTGCATTAGAACGGAAGTCACAGTTTGCAGGCCTGATATTAAGGCGAGGACATAAACATACCAGTAACAAAACGTAATTAATTTTTATTATCGGCTGTACTACAGTGTCCTTACTTTCAACGCTAACAATAATGGCACGAACACAAACAATTAATGGCACGATCATAACAACGATAACATGCAACAATGCAGAACACAACAAAACTGCACTTTCTACAGGTTTCTATACAGCCCACGCACACTCATGCAATTGCACACACATATGTTTTTGATGATTACCACACCACGTATTCACAGTTGTAGTTCTTCCTGATTTGACTGCTTCGGTTTTGTCTACCTGCTGTACGTTTAGATTCATTCTGTGGACACACTCGAGCAGAAGACAAAAACGAACCCTGTCAAAACCATAAGGACTAGAACACCGTTCTCTCTCTCTCTCTCTCTCTCTCTCTCTCTCTCTCTCTCTCACACACACACACACACACACACACACACACACAAAATAAATATTTATTTATTTATACGAGTGTGTGTATGCGGGCGCGCTCACACGTGTTATTGCTGTCTCGTCTGGCCATGTTACAGCTAACAACAAAAAGCGCTCAGTCGCGGTGTAGTGGCTTCTCATCTTAAACATGGTGTGAATTACTGTCAGAGTAACTCCCCAACTGACAGTTACTGCACGCACTTCCATTTACTCCATTAGAACAAATAAAAACAAGCTGAAAATGAATAACACTTAACTTTACATGTTACTTACATATATCTGACGTCTCTTCGAATTCTCCGTCTTGTGACAGCATGACAGCATAAAAAATAAAGCATACAGGTGTAGTTGATGTTATTATTTAAAGAATTAGATCTAAATTAAGGCTAAAATATTATGTGCGGTTAAACATCTGAAAAAACAATTATTTGTGTCGAATTAATGCCTTCTAATATTAAATAATGTGTAGGGTACCACGGATAAAATATGAACGTTTATCCTGCAATCGAATTATAACAAATGATCGAAGTAAAGCTAACTGCATATAATACTTAAACAATTGCCGTGTCCCAAATATGCATACAAGGAATAGCATTAAATCTATTCTTAAACAGCTTATGACCGTTAGATATTGTGTAAGAAAATAATGACTGTATTTGACACTAGATATAATACCTTACTTCCGTATTTACATCACTGGAATGTAAGGTATTGATGATGCAATGTTTAATATTTCATAAAATAATCGTTTACAGTTAACAATAATAATAAAAAATTTCAAAAAATCTGTGATTGTTGTACACAGGAGTTATTAAATTAAAGGAACGACGAGGCTGGGCGAGTGCTGAGAAGGGTCAAAATGGGAAGATGAGGCATTTGAGGATATAAGGAATGCAATGTGATGGGAAAAACAAACGAAAAGTAGAGAAAGCATAGTTAGGAGAAAGAAGTAATTATATTGACCCACCAAAACGACTCGCTAGACAAACTGAATGGCTACAATCCTAACAAGAATTTACACACATGTAGAATGAATTATTATTATTATTATTATTATTATTATTGAATAGCCTGTATATGTTAATTATATGTAGTAACAATATAGTGCTATAACACAAATAGCACCAGCGGCGGTTCTACCAAGCAATTTGGGGGGTGTATTTGGGGGGGATATGAAAAGTTGGTCCATTTTTTTAATGGTCAAAGTATAAATGATGGGAAAGAGTGACAATAAAAATACAGTATGTTATTTCAACACAAATGTTTATTCGCGTACAATTATAAAATCATATGCGTGTTTGTTAGTTCACTGTTCTTTTAACAATATTCGCTTACAGTTTAAAGTACACACTACCCATTTAAGTTATGTATAAAAAATAATTAACATAGTAGTAAGGTACGCAGTTTAAAGTAGGCCTAATTTTAGAGTAAAACCATGAAACTACTTAACGTGACATGAATTGATATGAATTTTGTATCACATTCACAATCACAAAACCATTCTACAATCTCAAGACGACGAAAAAAATTTCGTCTGAAGTAAACATTTGGCGGGGGGGATTTCTCCCACCCCCCAAGGATCCGCGGCTGATTATCATTGTATTATGTTTTTATATTGCATAATATATTTTATTGTATTATACATTGTATTGTATTGAATGTTTTTTTTAAATCCAACGCCTACAAACATATTGTAATAGTATTTACCAAGTGTTTCGACATTTGATTTCATTATTTAGTGTCAAGCGTTCGGTTTCCGTACTGCGACCTCATTTAACAAGCTTGCAGACCATCAGCTTCACAAAGATAACATGCAGCATTATATATCATTCAAGTTTGCGCGTTGTTAAATCTAGCTGTTCGTGTTGCTTGTATGCCTTCCCCCCTCTTTCCACGTCCGATAAAAATACCATAGGTATGATGAAACGGCTGTGCCTTGTTCATACAAAATATTTGTGGCTTGTGTTTGACAAAACTGAGTATGGATTGTGCCGCTCACCGCGCCGCTTTATAATCCGCTTTGTACGGCAACGTGTCGAACAACTATACAAACACTTCTCTATCGGCAAAACGTTATTCATTTATTTCTTTTTAACCGTACAATGTTACTAGAACTTAACTACATTTGGTGTCAGCCAAAGTGTTGCGCATTTTCGTATATAGATTGATACGAAATCTGGTGCTAACCGACGAATCGTCCAACACGATCTCTTTTTAATGTCGACACTAATATAGATACCATATTCAAACAGTTGATGCCTAAAATACACACAATCAATTAATAGTTAGAATTAATCTTATTTTGGTTTCGAAGAATGTAGGTGACTAATCAGAACCATTTGTAATATTATTACTTGTAACACTGTTCGTCTAAATATAGTATTACATGCAGCTATACGATCGATGTAATGAAATTTCACCTTTGAGTGATTCTTTTATATAATCATGTTATAAGCCTTGCGTTAACACTGTTAAAAAAACACAGTCTGCTTTATTGTGTTACATATATAGTTTATTTTCTATATAAGTAACGAAATTATACTACTTGCAGAAGAAACAAATTGAAATCACAAAAAATATATAGTTTAATAAAATACTTTTAAACAATACATATTTGAAAAAATAATATCGATATCCAACAGCTTCTATATTTACAATCCGCGCTAGATACAGATAGATAGATAAGTTCGTGAGTGTCGGTTACTTTCCTTTTCAATTTTGTCATAAAGAAAGATATTTAAGGTTACACTTTTTTTAATTAACCGCGGACAGCTTTTTGTTCCCTTCAGTCGGTCACACCCACCCATTAACTACATCGTTTACGCAATTTATTTTAATAAACATCTAAAATAATTGGTCGAAGTAAAAGCCAGAAGCCGATAAAAATGTCAAGTCCTCTGGCTAATGTTATGGATTATGCAATTATTTGTTTATCTGATACATTGACTACGCTATTAGTGTTTAATACTAGCGTGTATAGACTGTTTGGCGAATCCTCAGCCTCTTGTGAAATTCCAGCGCATTTCTGTATTCCCTGTCCAACATTTCTATCTTTTATAAGATCTGTCTCGATTGATTCTCTGCGGTTTCCTCTTAATCCCCTTCCATCAGGCTTAAATAAATAATCTTCCTTTACACCACTGTTCTCAAGCATTACCTTTGCATGCGTCATTCAATTGTATTTAATGATTATTTGATACGATCATGTGCCTCACATCTTCTAATCTAGGCTATTCTGGTTTCCTAATATTTAGCAGTCAGTAATTTACTATCTGACTCATTTTGCTGAGTACGCTTCGTCTCTATATTCGCATTTCCACGTATGCTAAGAATAGGCCTAAGGCTGACAGTAATGTTTATATTTGTAATATTAAACTGAGGTGCGGTAACACGCCTATGTATGTAAAATAGTCTGACAGTAAGTTCAAGGGGTATATAAGCCTACTTCGTCCATATACACGATCACACGGTACACGTATATATAGATAACCACATATACTTATATAAGTTATACGATTATAGAATATCGTAATCATACGACATTGTAACTCAACATTATATATATATATATATATATATATATATATATATATATATCACGTTACAAAATCATCGTGAAACAAAACAGTAAATGTCTATAAATTAAACGGAATGCTTTCTCCGTGTTCTGGCCGTGTGTTTCCATTTCCCTGTGGGTGTGCTTTCGTGAAGCCTACGTGCTTTCGCGTGCGGGAACGTGAAGCAGAAACCTTGAATAGCAACTGATAGTAGTGCAAGGGTGGCGGTGGAGAAGAGAGACAGAACCGTTGAGGAGGTGTGAGACCGCTGACGATGGGAATATTAACGAAAAAATTAATTTCAATAGGAGAGCACGTGTTCTCGCGGCCGCGGTCCGTGATATTGGATCAGTAAATAACGTAATTCCGTGCAAAGGTGTGAACTTTACTTACGCTGCGTATAATTTTATTAAATCGTATCCCCGGTGGGGCAGGGCGCGCCGTCAGCACGACAGTGTTCGGGAATTAAGGGATTGGGAACGGGCGTCGGGACGGTCATTACTGGCCAACAACTGCTTGGTTTTACTGTTAAATCGATTCCACTGAAAAGTTTGTTGTTGTTTAATAATGCCATTAGTCATGAAACAAACAAAATCCATTTATTTATTTCAGACCGCGGTATAAAACTGTTGCAAACCCAATTAATTACTCTGTATTAACGGTTAAAAGTCACGGGTCATTCTGCAAAAAAACATTAGAGCGATTGTCTTCTAAAAACCGGCTTAATTAACCATTGCTGATAGTACTCTGATTCATCTGTACTGATTTCTCTAAACGTATTAAATATATAGATACACGCGATACACTATATATTTAATACTATATAATATCACACAATATAATTTATGTAGTGGTAATCACATTATTTATAAAGATTCATCATCTTTCTTGTTACATGGAAAGCGTCTGATTTTGTTTAATCGATAGTTACGCCTTCTCTTAATTGTATTCTTCATCGTTCTGTTCACCTGTTTCTTCAAGTCTGAATTCAACTAAACAACATTTTCCTCTATCTGGCTTTCAGTTCTCACCTGCTCAAATGTTTCAACTTCAACATTATCTAAGCGACTGACGAGTGTAGTTAACTATTAGTCATTTTTAATGAAGAAATTTGTGTTAGTGGTTGAAATCACAAGCAGAATGATCACTGTTGCACACCACTATATAAAAATGATCCCGATTAGCGCGTTCAAGCTTCACAGCTCATCGTCAGATCGGAATTGAAACAAATAACCTGAAAACAAACCCTTCACCCACATCTCACCCCACCCTGCTCACACACAACAAGCTATAATTGTGAGGAAGTGACATTTGAATTGTAGCTTGTTGTGTGTGAGCAGGGGCGGGTGAGCTGGGGGTGAAGGGTTTGCTTTCAGGTTATTTGTTTCAATTCCGATCTGACGATGAGCTATGAAGCTTGAAAGCGCTAATCGGGATAATTTTTATATAGTGGCGTGCAACAGTAATCATTCTGCTTATTAGTCATTTTAACAAAAGAACTTCGCCATTACATGTAACTGACCTATGTACTCCCTCCACGTGTACGCATATGTCTAAGCGATGACTTAGGTAGGTTGATACTGTGTTATAAAGATACGTATCTAACGTTGCTGGTTGACTATTAAATACGTATCTAACTCGTACTATTAAATTCTGTCCAGTAGTCAAGATGTCGTAACGATCAACTTTCTGCTAAATCTGTTTTCGTGCAAAACAGTTTACTAGCAAGTGGTTTAGACAATACTAGTCTCAATAGCGAAGGGTGTAGCCAGCATCCGTAATATGGACATTCACATCTCACTATATAACATACGTACTGACTTTATAAAATAATGTTTGCTGTTCTTTGTTACCTATTCAATATACACGTCTAGTACCAACGTATTTGTTGTTTCTAACATAACATATGATAGTAACGATTAATATAGTTATAAACAAGTTTAATCAAATGTATTACGCTTGATTTTGTGTTTTAAAGATTCTTAGTAGCTTTTTTCACTTTATAATAAATTATTATATAGGAAGAATTTATAGTAGTCTCAGAAAGTAAGCAACGACGTGCTTAGACATTCGTATTTATGATAACGTTCGGAGAGTGAATCGGTAATACTACTATTAGTATCGGTAATATTATCAGTATACTATCTAGTTTTTATTTTATTTTAGATGCTCGTAGAAAAATTATGTAATCCTTATCAAATACTAGAGGGTTCATTTAGTATTAGTTTAAATTTATATTGACACTAACAACTGCTACCACGTTTTGGAATAATATGTTAGAATAGAATAGTATACCTAAACTTTAGTCTCGGACACTGTAGCACGTACAGTGATAACCTATAATTACAAGTCTCGAATAAATTTGAATACGCTGTTTAACGCCAGTATCCTATATTAAATAATTGGAAATATACTGAATCAAAATGCGCTTATACGCCTACCCTTTATGCGCTCCGTTAAGTATAGTGAATTTATAGCTAAAACTAATAGGATTCTTTCACATTCAATACACCAAGTTTATAAAAGATTAAGACAGTGAATTCTGGAGTACAACAAATATTCGTTGTTTGTGTGTGTGTGTGTGTGTGTGTGTGTGTGTGTGTGTGTGTGTGTGTGTGTGTGTGTGTGTGTGTGTGTGTGTGTGTCGGGAGCGCGCGCGCGTGCAGACTGCCATGTGATACGCCGTTAACAGTGTGTCCGTGCTACTGCGTGAGGCGAATCGGTTTCTGCAGTAAGCCCACGCTCGCTTCCACGAAACACACGCATCAATTTGCAAACAAAAGTCCGTTTTCATTACAAAACAACTGTGCAGTTTTCAATAGTAGTTTTTTTTTTAATTTTCTCCAATCTGTGACTAACTGCATATTCGTTAATGGAATTCAGTCAAGCAGACCCTACATATGTCAGAGTATTACTAAAACCCTCCATCAATTTGCAGACCCAGGGATAACAGAAAAATTTTCAAAGAATAACTGCAAGTATATGTAAACAGAATTACCCAAACCAAAATTTAATACGCAATCATGCTACTTTGTACTTAAGCTTCTTATTGTATGCACTTGTAATTTTTGCTTCTTAAATACAATCATGAACATATTCAGTCAAAGCGGCTCCTGCTACTATTTTAATTGTTAATGTAAATAAGTATTTTCAATGTTGCTTTGCCTTCCTTTTATTCTGAAATACACTCTTCTACAACAATTAAACGCGTCTGATATTTAATCATATCAGTGGCGTATTTAGAATTTGGCCTTGGGGGTCCGGGATCGTGTCGGCTTGATGCAAAAGAAAAAACACGTTAAGACTAATCAACATTACTATCTTTATTGTTTATAAGATACTTATTGACTGAATCGATTTTCTTATATTTCGTATTTTAAACGCTAATGCTGTTTAATAAACCTGTTTGTATAGGTTAAAAAAAATGAGTTACTACTTTAATAGCGTACACAGCTGACAAAATAATAAAACAGCCAAAAAATTAAGATATTAACAAAATTCGTCAATTTTTCGACCCTCTGGGGGGGTCCGGTTCCGTTCGTCCCCCCCCGTAAATACACCCCTGAATCATATTTATAATTTTATATTTGTTCATTTGTGATATTTTAATTACTAATAAAATTTTGAACCCCAAATATGTACTACCAAAATTTGTGCATCGTAACGTTATTTCTCCTCAAAAGAATTGTTTGTGTCCATTTTTACTTCTATTTTTTACAAGAGACAGTTTTTATGCTCGTCTCCTGTTTAAGAAAATAAATAAATAAAATTATCTCCCATCCGCGGACATCAAGTAAAGGATCATTTGGAATGCCAAACATAGTGTGAATAGACTAGTCTAAGTAGCAGAGAAACTGGCAAGACTCCAGTTGTAGGGAGTTGTACACAGGCTATTGATAACGGAGGGTCTATTTAATAATATCCCAGAGACAAGAACTGTACATACAAACATGCATATCCACTCAAGCGGAGCTAAATCCGTTGTGTTGGTCTGTGTAAAAGCAATTTATACAGTAAGTTGCCATGCACACGTGCCATATCATAAGGCAATATATCTGCAATAAAAGCAGAACCAACCCTTGAACTTTAACACAGTAACTAGTGTAGTGTATTTAGTCGGCTGAAATGTATTTAATACAACAGAAGAATGTGGAAATTAGTATATTGTTAACAAATTCATGCAGAGGATATAAGTTCTTCCTATCTGAAATGGCACACAAGAGAGGATTCTGTAACGACGTTAATATTATAAAAACGCTTTTCATGTTCTTTAGCTAAGAGTCAAAGCAGCCGTTCCGTACTCTTATAAGAGTATTGCAGTCATATAGTTGCTTATTTCACATTGTAATACGTAATGTTTATCCAGACGCTCTATTTGCTTGATACCTACGACTGCGAAATACTCTGCGTATGGACTTCTGCTTTAACAACTAAATCAACAATCTTATAAAGCCATGTTGAAGGTTATATTTGAATATAAACAAGTTTAAAATAAATGTTAATCTATACGTCCTTTCACTCATGATGTATTCTGCTACTGCTGATACAAATAAGTTGGTTTCCTTTCCTTTCCTTCTCGAATCAGACTACGAGAATTAAAATGCATGTGATGTTTACTCACACTTATAATGTTTTATAAATAAATCTGTCTATTGTAAACAAATACGTAGTAAATATGCACACTCATTATAGGCTATCCCACTAGCTATGGCAGTTGACGGATTAAAGCGACCCTTATTCTCGCACGAACACTGATAACCGGCCCGCGCCCTCAACTATAAATGACATTTCGCCACATAACTGCAACTTTTCAAACTTGATTTTTAAACCAAACGAAATCATAATTTTTGTCACCGCCTAATCCTTCAGCGACCATAGGACATATTCCTTCAGTAAAATAACCTGTAAACCTAAGTATTAAAAGTGATAACGTATACAATGCATATATTTTGGTAATGCACACACATCCTGAGCTCAAAAATTTTTATTTCCATCCTTACAGGCTTACTAACTTCTTCCACTTGTATAAAGTTATGACATAATGTATTTTGTTCCAGAACATACGTATGCTTTATGTAGGTTTTAAACGACTAAATAGCTGATCGGCAATACTTATACACAGGTCAGTCTGTGGATCGAATGCTTTTACAGTTACCTTATCAGTCGGGTATCACGCCGGCACAGTTGCATTCTCTAACGTTATATATCAACGTTGTCTTGACATTATTATATCAAGACCTCCCATTCATTGACTATGTTCGCAGCTAAGTGTATATAAAACAACAATTTACCAAGTGTTCACTTCTCACCTTACTACCAATTTTAAAGAGTTATTTCATTCAAGGTACGTTTCAGTTAGTATTCGTCTTCAATCAGAGTAGGTCTACCGGTCTAACCCATCAGCTCTCTTTGACATACAGCCAAATATAGGGTAGGCCTACAGCCGTATGTTCTTCTTAAATGCATACAGTGACGTAACAGTTTCTGGGCACTTAACTCTAAAAAACTGAGTGTATTTATATAACTAAACTTCCGACTTGATGGTGAATTAATTTTTCGGGTGGTCGTAGACATTTTGTTGTGACTCTGAATAGTTCATACGTCTATTGTTACCATATAATAATAATAATCACTATTATTATCAACTCAGTACGCCATTTTATGTTATATACTTTCTTTTATTATGGGCCTAGTTATTTAAATAAACACAACGTTCAGTTATGATGCGCTCACCCCCATCCAACTGTGAAGGCAGCTGATTCATAGTTTGTGTCTTTTATTCCACAGTTCGAATGTAGTCAGGCCGCCTTACGCTCTGTTACGTGCATTGACTTACTACATTGTTCACGTAATTAATAAAGATACAAAAATTAGTATAAATTGTGTAAACCCTTTTCCAGTGCCTCTGTTCCTTGGAAGTTCTCGTTCGCTCCTTCCCTAAAGAGAGATCTTACAAGTGAAACTAGTCTGTAACTTACAGGTTCGTTCTGCAATAAGTAAATTTTTTGAGAAAACTGAAAGGGTTATTGATATTTATTCATGTTATAAGGCAGAAGAGTTCCGTTACTTACACGCATGACAAAGCTAGTGAGACGTTCCATGTTCCATGACTGAGGATAAGCGTACACTGTGCTACAAATACAAGACATCCACGGTTTTAAAATATAATTTTCATTTTCTGTGTAATTATCAAGCCATTATTACTGTGATTATAAAATTCTCAAACCCATTATGATTACTGTTAGTACACAGTACTAAACCTTAGGGAAGTACAAAATATGTTTGTCTGAACTGCAGGGAACTGAATTTCCATTAATTTATATTGATGCAAATGTTTCAAAGTTGATTATAATATGCTGTAAGAGAAAAGAAACTGAGCATAACTGAATGGAAGATTCGAGTTTACTGTGTTCACTGTGTTCTGCCAGATTCCTGTAAGATAAAAAGACGGCGACGACAATGAAATTAAGGAGGAGGAGGAGGAGGAGAACAACAACAACAACAACAACAACAACAACAACAAGAAAAAGAAGAAGAACACGGGGATGATGATGATTATTATGACGATTATGATCTGTTGCATACTTCTCTGTTTACGAACATCGCGCCCTGTTGTTAACACAAGATTTAGCCACCTGGAAGGAAATCTTGACTGTCAATGATAAATCAAAGTAGTATTTCAATCATATAAACGTGCGAACAAAATGCATAACAATACAGAATCAAGCTTATTCAAAGATGAAACATAAAATTTTGCGTTTCTTTAACGAGATGAGTTCGATCAAGATTTGAGTACGGCGATATACAAATACACACATGTTTTATGCAATGCAGGGACTATTTATCGGAGTATATTTTGAATAATCGTAGAGCAACCGACACGAAACTAGACACGTCCGGCTAGGTTGTTATTAGATATACTGTATTACGTAAAATCGATTTGTACGTCCGTATCGTTTCTTAAATACTAATAGTTTCAGAAATTTATGATTCACTGCAGCACTGATTACGCGGGCAATAACTCTGAATAAATACAATTTTATTGGTCATTTGCTCTGTGAAGCGTAACACGATGATAGATTACTATTATACAAGAGCGGAATGATTATTATAATCAATAGCCAATTAACGTGGGGTAACAGGCGTGCCCGTTTCCCATGTCTAGATTCCACAATGCCGGGCGTCTTCTTAGCAAGCTATTATTCAAAGCACTCAACCGAAATGAACATATTAAATGACATGTAAAGTACGCCGGTGTACACGGTTGAATTGCGAAGGTAGCGAGCGTCAGCGTCGAGTTTTGTCTAGGAGTGGTCGGCTACGCTAACCCTCCGTCCTCACCTCACTCCACAACTGCTTGCCAGTAAGTAATTATTTACTTACTTCTTAATGACCGGTTTTCTTTCTTCGTCGCAGAGATTCAGAATACTGTACAATTCTTCATAACGTCCGCTTACTACTCAAAACACTTTCGTACTGTCTTGTGAGCACAGCATTATAAAATATTGACAGGTCAATGTGTACAGACATAAATACATAACTAATTAGTGGCATTCGTTTTTTATGTTCTATATTCTGTTGTAAACAAGAAGCAGTGTGCAATAAACGTTAACAATTTCCATGGAAGCGGTGTTACAGGGACGCGATACGAACAAATTAATTACGTCGTTTTATAGCCAAACTGTAAACACAAAGCCATAACACGTTCAGTAATTATGGTTTTTTACTGCTTATGCGATAACATTATTTCACTATCATTTATGTAGACGCAAATATAAATAATTAAACTAGTTAATACGTTTTCAATTTGCCGGTAACAGCGTGTTTCATTTGTTCATAAATAAAATCTTGTTTAAAATTATTATGAAATTAAAGTATAATGAATTCAATTTATACAAACGTGCATACAGTGCAGTGAAAGTTCCGCAAATCGCTGCACTCAGCAGCTCGTTCTCCAGTACTCTCCAGTACTCTCTTCAGAAATGAAAGGTTTAAATTTTAGGCGGTCACTAAACAATGAACTGAACTCTGTGGAATACGATACTCTCGATACAATCGGGTTAATGATTTACACGGTCTCTGAAACGAAACCGTACAAAATATTTTCTTCTGGCATTTCAGTTTTGGAGGTTCTGCTTGTCAATGTCTAATAAGTTGTTTAATCATGTCCTTTATGTTTCTTAATCAAAGAAAAAATATTCCTTCTTGATGGTATTTTCAAAATTGTCTTACCGTTTATCCATAACAGCATTTATATTAAGTTTACATTAAAGAGATTTTCACAACCCGTTCGTCAATTAGACATTTTACATTCACTAACCATTCAGAGAATCTGAAATAGGTGAAAGAAAATAATAAAATAACAATTCACTTTTATATTAACAGGCGCTATCTCAAGAGTAGCATTGTTAACATAACAAACGCCAAAATTTTGCTGTAGTTAAATAAAATTTTTGTAGGGAACAAAAACTAATATGACATCGGTATATGTAATGTATAGGCCTTATATACATACATATTTGTGTGTTTAATGTGTTTGGGCGCGCGTGTGCGTGTTTCGATATATGTACTTATTATTAAATTTCATATTAAAATTGAACACACGGCCTTACCGTTAATTTGTTTCTAAAATATTTATAAAATTTTAATATTATTATTATAACCCAATGACAATCAAAATTTATTTCTAATACTCTGGTGTAATCGGCTACAAATATGCGCACTGCACTCCGTCTTCGTATTGACCATCCTTTTATTATGGCTCCATGTAGCACAACCCTACAGTTGCATAACGTAAATCTAGACAGGCTTCAAGATCTGGTTAGGCCTCCATATTACGTATTTTATTTTTAGCCACACTTTTGACTTGTGTCTCACGTTGTACAGAACCCTGTACGGTTGTTTATATTTACGTCGAAATCAAATCTTTGTTCTTTAGACATTCATCTGAATTTCGAGTACTCTGTAATTCACATGCGGAGTCCCCGCTTTTCTTTGCCACGATTATCGTCATTTTGTCGTTCGTCAGTCCCCTTAAAAATTTTCAATGGTTTCGCAATAATACTGGACTCTCCAACGCCTATCGTGGCAGACTTCTAAGAACTCGAAATAAAATACGGTACATCGAAGAAGTGCCTAATGCAGAAGAACTTACTAATGAGGAACTACCAGAACTCTCGCGACAGGCTTATAATCAAGAAGAAATCGCAAAGGAAGAAGACGACCCAAAGCGACGTTCAGCAGTAAACGGGTCGCCAAGTACGTTTCAGCTAATTGAGGAAGGGCTCTAGATTCTGGGTGATGAACGTGAACGCTTCTCGAAAGTTCAACGCGACGCAATCTGATGGACAGCTTGAGATCGTACTAGCAAATCCACAAAGAAAAAAAAGATGGCAACAAACGATCAACCCTCTGTCACTTCTGTTAAGCAGCTGGTGAAGTAATTAAACAACTGAATCTGGTAGTGGAAAGTGATTTCGCTTCTGGTGTCGAGTACGGTACGTAGGTTTCCATGACTGGAACGATGAAAATTGTATAGCCTGGTCAATTGTATAGCCTGGTCAATTGTATAGCCTGGTCAATTGTATAGCCTGGTCAATTGTATAGCCTGGTCAATTGTATAGCCTGGTCAATTAATAAATTTGTTTTATAAGACGTGTAGATTTATGTCAAAAATTCACTTCCAATTATTAGTGTACTACTGTATTACTGTATGCTACCTTAATCACAATACGTTAAATATTTACATGCAAATATCATGCACTGCACTGAAACTTTACCGTAGTTTAAAAATCTAACTTCAACCTTTGCTTTTTTCCCTTATGAGGAAAATCGTACAGCTTCACGTCATGAATTCAACAACCTAACTTCACTGGTTAATAACTATTATCAACAGTTATTAATAAAACTTGTTATTGTTTTACTTCCATCACACTTGTTTTTGTGTCTGGTGTCAAGTTACTTCCATCACACTAAACATCGATTAATCAAGTAACAATACGTTGGCCTGTAAGTTCTCACGAAACGTATAAACGTAACCAATGAAACGTGTGTTTAAACATAAGTGATCCATAAAACCGTTTTCTGTCAAATCTAGTAAGGATCAGGTTATTGGATGACATTTTTTAAATAGTGCTGTAAATGTTTCACAAACGTCAGACATGTAATTTTCGTATTTTTATTAAAGAGATTTTGTGCTGAACATTTGTCCGGTACAAGTTAGGGTAAGGGTGTGCTTGCGCGTGCGTGCGTATATGAGCACGTGGAAGACAGGGTGTGGGAACTCGGCAACTAGGTCAGAAAATGATGAGAGGTGAGAACATCCTACTGCCGCCGCAGTCTAACGGACGGCAGTCTTACAAAACTTGTAAGTCGCACACCAAGGCCGATAATGAAATTCTGCACGCTGTTATTGAAATAAAAAAAACGATCAGATATTCCACAGTTCCATAAACACGTTGATGCGTTTCAATTTATTTTGACGTTTATTTAATAATAAGAAATCAATAACTATCAAAGGATGCCTTAAAACGGGGAAAATCAATGATTGTCGGAAAAGACACTTATATTATTGTTTATCATTATTATCATCTAACGTTGACGTTATTCCCTTTCTGAGAAAATTTCTAAAAATTTTGTAAGTGTTTACAAATCGAAATGATTGTTATCGTTAACAGCGATAACTTTATGTCAGGGAAGAATGCACATTTCACGACTATAAGAAATTTCAACATTGACGATTTATATTTTCTGAAAATCTCCTTTTCTTAGTGCCCATGACTTAGATACGTACAAGAAAGTGCAACTGCCATTATTGTGTAAAAGTTTATTATAATATTATTTTTTTCGGATTTACTTTTTCTATACTTCTTTTAATTTCTCGTGTGCGACTAGTGTTAACATTATCACTACTACGTAAGGTCGCTTTGGCTTTGGGGACACGCACCTCAGTAGGTATCATTTTTCATTTCAATACGCGTATGCTAATACGCATTAAACATCACGGAGTTCAGCCTAACAGAACCGTACCTTGACGGTAACGTTTATGTGTAATACGTTGTTTCCATTACAAAATACGTTGTTGTCTCCGCTCTGACTGAGTTTTCTCAGCCCGTGGTTACAGAATTATCAAACATCCTCTTTATGATTGACGTAACAGGAACACTACAACCATGTCTAAAACTTACCATATCAGAGAACTGATTACAATCTTTATACAGTTTGTTTAAATATTAATGTTATAGGTTCAAGTACCTTTTGGAAATTTATTATTTCGATAAGCATAATCCAGAATTAATCTACATCTATACATTTCTACTAGGGACAACTAAGGGTCGCTTTTCCATTCTATAAAACAGGACTTTTCTATTTGTAGCTTCCCCAGAATTATAATAGCGTTTATGAATAAGAATACAATTCTTTCAGTCCTCATTATATCACTGCAAGCATTGAAAAAAGCCTGAATCAATAATCTGCTCATTTCAATTATAATTGAATTTCTGTAATAAAAGTAGAGTGTTTTATTATGTACACGAGCAGCTTCAACACTTTATTTACGTGGTAATCGCCTGCCATTTTATGTCAGTTTGTATTTTAATGTTATAAATTTTTTTAAATGTCTACCGCTGGCTGCGTTCACTATGTCGGAGCAGTATAATGTGAACAAACAACATGTGCTAGCAGTCATAACATATGTAAGTTGGAGGGCCAGGGTGTTGCTTCTAAAGTCACGTTAAAGATATAGTTTATGGCGCACGGTGGTTATACAAACACCCCTTTCTATCCTAGGAAAGCAAGTGGAATCAATATGTGTTGGCAAGTGTTTACCCAAGCTTCCTCGCAAACACATCTTCTTCGGTTTACTTATTTCTTCAACTTGTTCCAAACATATGTAAATTCAAGCAACCCTAGATTGACCCGAGCGCAGTACTGCCAACCGCGCGACAACTAGGCCTAATACTTCACAAATAAAGTTGGTAAGCACGGTTATCTTCTCTGTACGTTATGTTTCCTATTAAATTTGTTCAGTGTTAGGGAATAGAACTGAATGTAAAATAATTAAGTCCTTCAGAATATATCAGTAACAGAACTGTTCTTATTGTAGAGTTTAATAGTGGACAGACGAATTAAAATTTTATATTTCCCTTCACTGAAAATTCACAATTATATAGAGCGTCGGGCATCATTAAAAGTTAATGAAATAAATATAATGATACGGATACATACATCAAGGCTTATTCTCCCCCCTCCTCTCTCTCTATCTCTCTCTATCTTTATGTGTATCTATATTTAATGGATAAATAATAAAACCCGATAGATTACCATTAAGAACATAAAATTGAAATCTCAGAACATTTGGCTACGCAAGACAATGACTATTGACCATGAAGATTTCTAAGTTAGATTAGAGGCCAAAAGTCGTCGATGGACCGCGTTTAAAGCCCCTACACGATGCTGGACGGTCCTACTTTACGAGTACCATGGAGCGGGAAGCGGATAAGGTTTGTTGTGAAAAAAAATTAAAATATGATTAGAAAATATCGGCCACATAATGTTTGTAATATCAGTGTATAATTTCTGTACTGTACTGGAACAATTACATTGTGTTAATAACAGTCCAAGTAAGTATCTTAATCGATTCCTAAAGTTAACATTCGTTCGCGTAAAATTATTATTAATTATATTGTTACAAGTTCGCCCCATCGTCAACGATTTAAAAACGATACGTTTTCAGCCATGCTAACAAAATTAGTGGTGCATGTGGAAATCCCTCACTCTCAGCCGTGCGAACTTCTTGGAAGGTAAGCGAGTTACAATGTTGTTACTCCGTTACAGAACAGTCTACGTGTATCTCGGCTATTCCAGTGGAATGTAATGTGTGTGTGCGTACATATTGCTGCTACTTTGAGATGAAGGACAATTACGTGACACTTGTCACGCGTCCGCGTCCGCAACTAGACTATTCCAGACCATACCGGTCCGCGCGTACTGTGTTCAAGACAGCAGCAGTCAATTACGCTCTAGTGTTTTCTAGACGTTGACGCGTATTATGGATTGTTCTGGAATCTCAGCGGGGTATAGGCCTAAATACAAGCATTCAGCGACGCCTGGTTTCAGTTTAAGTGGCGATTTATTCCAGTGAGGTTCGAGGTATTGTGCCGAAGTGTTGTGTGTTTTATAATTGTGCGGGACTCTATTACTTGACATTATTATGGCGTGTGGACAGATTAATTTGAATTATTGTACGAGTATGATCTTGTTGAATAACTTGTTGATTATAAACTTTACTTGTTACAATTAAATCTGGTTATTAGTGACTTCATTGGTGTCTTGTATTTTGTTTTCCACTGTACCATACGACGATCATTTAGACCGTCGTAACAATATATACTGCAATAAAATAGTCCAATTTTAATTTCATTTAGAAAATTGTAAGCTAATCATGAACTGTCATTGCTCAGTTTACGTTAAATGTTTCCATGATACCTTAGTTTTTGGTAGGTAGGTTTTTTTTCTAGCGTTTAATACTATTAGCTCAACTGTAGACAGACTATTAGTTGCCAAACGATGTGATTTTTAAATTATTAACGACGGCGGGTGGCCGTAACAATATAATCAGATCATATTCATCGTGCCCAAAATGTGACCGTTAACTAAGACGAAAATATTACAGCTTAATGTCTATAATACGAAATTAAAATATTTCTCTTGGACGTCATTTTAATAAAAACGTCTGTGGAGAAGGCAGAGTTCAGCAAGCGAGGTAATTTACCTGTAAAAACGCGATTGTTTCTAAAGTTAAAACTGCCCAGGGGGAAACGTTGGAAGAATGTAACAAACGCTAACTTCTTGATAACTGAGGTATTAATCACCGTACGTTTGCGCTTGTCCCTGGCAAAAGATGAAACTCAAGTGTAGCGTTTATAATATAATGATACAATTTGCATACGATAACTCCCAACTCGTTGCGCGAATTCAGTCAGAAGCAGATTTTAGATTGCGAAATCTACAAGTGAAATTGATGCAATTAAGCTGTTATTATCCTTAGGTCAGTTAAAAATTGCAGCGCTTACAAAGATGCAACGAGTTATCGTGCGGAATCTATATATCCCGAATGCTATCTCCCACAGTCACGAATATGAAAATATGAGCACTAACAGTAAACTCAGTTTGCCAACGTGTTAGCAATTAATTTCATTTGTTGATAGACATACCGTACTGTTAGACACTTTGGCCAGCCGATACTGTCCCGCCCAGTTACGTGAATCTATTGGTTTTTACTCAGACTAGTAGCAATCACCGTCGGCAGTAGACCGCCAAATCCTATTACGACGCGTCTACTTGCTCAGCCGTACGTACCTACGATCGTTGCTGCTGCTGATGTATTACTCCTATTATACATCTTATATTTTTGTCTACACAGAAACGAATAGTTGAGAATATTGCTGAGACATGTAATCGCAGTAGAGATAGAATAGACAAGGAAAGGGGATTACGCAAAATTGAAACCCACCGAGCCGATTACAGACAGCTTACTTGCTCGCAAATGCATTCGCAGTCATAAACGTCAGCAGAAAGAAACATTAAAATTTTACATCCCATCACTGAAGTTTCGATGTGGTACAGAGCAGAGAATTATTAATAATCAACAAACTAAAATATGAAGCTAATATTATGTATCTCTCCCCCTTCTCTCATTCCTTCCCACACACACACACACGCGCGCGCGCACGCACGCACGCGCGCACACACCCACACACACAGTAGTTTATACTTTTATAAACCAAGAATAAATTTTTTATTGTTTTTACAATGCATACTGTCATCTTCATAGAAGATCTAAAAATAGTAAAAAATATATTCTTTTTCTTAAAAATATAATTATTATTAATTTAAATAACAAGATTAATGTGAATGATTATGAGTATATCATATTTATATATCATATATTTATATATCATGTACAAAACCTAAATAAAATTCTTTTTTACATCCATATTCCTTAAGCAATGGAAGTATGGTGATTTACTTCCATATTCCTTAAGGAATGGAAGTATGGTGATGGCAAAAAAAATCGTGTTCGAGATTATTGCAGATTCTGATTCTACTACACTCAAAACATGAAAAAAAGTCGTTTTCCGAAAAGTGTCTGTGTGTGTGTCTGTAGATTTTTTTTTTATGGCAAACGATAACTGCCGCAAATTCAAACAGAATCAAATAATGTTTTGCATGCAGCCCTGATTTGCAGAGTACTCGCGACCTATTGTTTTTGGTGAAGATCGGTTGAGGGAAAGGGGTAGTTTACCTGCAACGGTTTTTTTTATAAAGGGTAATTTTGTTTGTTTGGCAAACGATAACAGCCGCAAATTCAAACAGAATCAAATAATGTTTCGCATACAGCCCTTAATTGTAGAGTTCTCAAGAACTTTTGTTTTTGGTGAAGATCGGTTAAGGGAAAGGGGTAGTTTACTTGTAACGTTTTATGTTTTAACAAGGGTATTTCCTATGGCAAACGATAACAGCCGCAAATTCAAACAGAATCAAAAGATTATTTGCATACAGCCCTAAATTGTAGAGTACTCGAGACTTATTGTTTTTGGTGAAGATCGGTTAAGGGAAAGGGGTAGTTTACTTGTAACGTTTTATGTTTTAACAAGGGTATTTCCTATGGCAAACGATAACGGCCGCAAATTCAAACAGAATCAAAAGATTATTTGCATACAGCACTAAATTGTAGAGTCCTCAAGACTTATTGTTTTTGGTGAAGATCGGGTAAGGGAAAGGGGTAGTTTACCTACAACGTTTTTTTAACAAGGGTATTTTCTATGGCAAACGATAACAGTCGCAAATTCAAACAGAATAAAATAATCTTCTGCATACAGCCATCATTTGTAGAGTACTCAAGACCTGTTGTTCTTGGTGAAGATCGGTTGAGGGGAAGGGGTAGTTTACCTGCAACGTTTTTTATCAAGCGTATTTTCTATGGCAAACGATAACTGCCGCAAATTCAAACAGAATCAAATAATTTTTTGCATACAGTCCTGATTTGTAGAGTACTCGCGACCTATTGTTTTTGGTAAAGATCGGTTGAGGGAAAGGGGTAGTTTACCTGCAACGGTTTTTTTTATAAAGGGAAATTTTTTTTTGGCAAACGATAACAGCCGCAAATTCAAACAGACTTAAATAATGTTTCGTATACAGCCCTGAATTGTAGAGTTTTCAAAACCTGTTGTTTTTGGTGAAGATCGGTTAAGGGAAAGGGGTAGTTTACCTGTAACGTTTTATGTTTTAACAAGGGTATTTCCGATGGCAAACGATAACAGCCGCAAATTCAAACAGAATCAAACGTTTATTTGCATACAGCCCTAAATTGTAGAATTCTCAAGACTTATTGTTTTTGGTGAAGATCGGTTGAGGGAAAGGGGTAGTTTACCAGTAACGTTTTATGTTTTAACAAGGGTATTTCCTATGGCAAACGATAACAGCCGCAAATTCAAACAGAATCAAATAATGTTTTGCATACAGCCCTGATTTGTAGAGTACTCAAGACCTATTGTTTTTGGTGAAGATCGGTTAAGGGGAAGGGGTAGTTTACCTGCACCGTTTTTTTATCAAGCGTATTTTCTATGGCAAACGATAACAGCCGCAAATTCAAACAGAATCAAATAATTTTTTGTATGCATCCCTGAATTGAAGAGGTCTCAAGGACTTTCGATTTTGGTAAAGATCGGTTAAGGGGAAGGGGTAGTTTACCTGCAACCTTTTACGTTTTAACAAGAGTAAAGTACTTGCAAATTTATTTAACCTTTTTGAAACAATGGTAATTGTTAAAAATAAAATAATTTTGTTGCCAGGCAATAAAATTAAAATTTTTTAATTTTAATGTAATATAATATTTTTCATTTAATACGGCAATAAAAAGGCAGGTAAGACACAAACACACAATTCACGTTATTTGTGGCCTCACTCATGTTTATTTTCTTACGTTTGCACGCTTTTTAAATGGAAAGTGCCGAAACCCACACCAACATAACGCGTGCAAGCCGAAAAAATGGACATCAATTTGCTTACTGGCGAAGCTAGTAGTTAATGAATGGGTAGGCAAAAATCTTATCTTAAATTTTTTTTAAGGAATCACTAAAAGGACGGTGGGCCAAATCGGACGCTGAGGTAGAGTTTGCTGTAACCGAATGGTTCCACAAACAGCCGTAAGAATTTTACTAGCAGGGAATCTACAGGTTAGCGCAACAGTGGAACTCATGTCTTAATGTTATTGGAGACTTCTTTTAAAATCGTTGAATAAAAAATGCTTTACAGCTCTATACGTGTGTCTATTGAACAATCCTTGTATTAGTCATACACAATAATACAACTGATTGAACTTCAAATTTTTAAACTTGGTTAGTTTCTATATATATGTTTAATGTTACAAATAATTCAAATAACAATCTTGATCATCTGTTAGTTCAGCGGAATAACAGTGACACTTGTAATAACCGCATAAAATAAACACTTAGTAACAACACAGGCGCTTTAACTTAACTGTTTGGACCACAGAAGTGAGGCATGCCTCAACGCTCTATGTGTACAGCGCGGGACAATCCCCCCTCCCTACACTTCCATATCACACCACTACATTGCTTACATACGATGTATACAAAAAACGCTGAGGCAAGTTCAGGTTGCCTCATTCGATTTAAACGAACTATGCCGAATCTCACCTGTCACCATCTAGCGGTCGCTCAATAAAGCACGTTTCGGTTTAATAAATTTGACAGTCACAGTAACAATGTATAATCTTTACGTTATGTAGTTCATACGTATTTATAATTTTTATTCTACAGAATTTGTTAGGGTAGGCATTGCCTCAATTGCCTCCATGTAACTTCGCCACTGATATATATGTGTACAACGTTATCGGCAACAAAGAAGTAGTTTTTGTTAACATTCCTTCCCGGGATATTTGGCCGTAGTCCAATGTTTTCTACAAAACCAGACATTTCGGCAATGCCATCGACTTCCATCATCAGTGAAAATCGAGTGCGATAACGTGAGGTGGTATACGTTAGTGACCACAGTACTGTGGTTAAGGCTGAAGCAGTAAGTAGAAAGAAGTAGTTTCTATGGTAATATTTCATTTCGAAAATGATTTTAAATATAAATCTTAGAATATGGAAGTCATGTATGGTTCTCCATACCGATATTTTACTTCCATATTCCTTAAGGAATGGAAGTATGGTGATGGCAAAAAAAATCGTGTTCGAGATTATTGCAGATTCTGATTCTACTACACTCAAAACATGAAAAAAAGTCGTTTTCCGAAAAGTTTCTGTGTGTGTGTCTGTCTGTCTATCTGTCTGCCTGTCTGTAGATTTTTTTTCTATGGCAAACGATAACTGCCGCAAATTCAAACAGAATCAAATAATTTTTTGCATACAGTCCTGATTTGCAGAGTACTCGCGACCTATTGTTTTTGGTGAAGATCGGTTGAGGGAAAGGGGTAGTTTACCTGCAACGGTTTTTTTTTAGCAAGGGTAATTTTGTTTGTTTGGCAAACGATAACAGCCGCAAATTCAAACAGAATCAAATAATGTTTCGCATAGAGCCCTGAATTGTAGAGTTCTCAAGACTTGTTGATTTTGGTGAAGAGCGGTTAAGGGAAAGGGGTAGTTTACCTGTAACGTTTTATGTTTTAACAAGGGTATTTCCTATGGCAAACGATAACAGCCGCAAATTCAAACAGAATCAAAAGATTATTTGCATACAGCCTTAAATTGTAGAGTTCTCAAGACCTATTGTTTTTGGTGAAGATCGGTTGAGGGAAAGGGGTAGTTTACCTGCAACGTTTTTTTAACAAGGGTATTTTCTATGGCAAACGATAACAGCCGCAAATTCAAACAGAATCAAATAATTTTTTGCATACGTCCCTAAATTGCAGAGGTCTCAATGACTTTCGATTTTGGTGAAGATCGGTTAAGGGGAAGGGGTAGTTTACCTGCAACCTTTTACGTTTTAACAAGAGTAAAGTACTTGAAAATTTACTTAAACTTTTTGAAACAATGGTAATTGTTAAAAATAAAATAATTTTGTTGCCAGGCAATAAAATTATAATTTTTTCATTTTAATGTAATATAATATTTTTCATTTAATACAGCAATAAAAAGGCAGGTAAGACACAGCCTGGCTGTTTGGCTGAAAATGATTTTAAATATAAATCTTAGAATATGGAAGTCATGTATGGTTCTCCATACCGATATTTTACTTCCATATTCCTTAAGGAATGGAAGTATGGTGATGGCAAAAAAAATCGTGTTCGAGATTATTGCAGATTCTGATTCTACTACACTCAAAACATGAAAAAAAGTCGTTTTCCGAAAAGTGTCTGTGTGTCTGTCTGTGTGTCTGTGTGTCTGTGTGTCTGTGTGTCTGTCTGTCTGTCTGTCTGTCTGTAGATTTTTTTTCTATGGCAAACGATAACTGCCGCAAATTCAAACAGAATCAAATAATTTCTTGCATGCAGCCCGGTTTTGCAGAGTTCTCGCGACCTATTGTTTTTGGTGAAGATCGGTTGAGGGAAAGGGGTAGTTTACCAGCAACGGTTTTTTTTTAGCAAGGGAAATTTTGTTTGTTTGGCAAACGATAACAGCCGCAAATTCAAACAGAATCAAATAATGTTTCGCATACAGCCCTGAATTGTAGAGTTCTCAAGACCTATTGTTTTTGGTGAAGATCGGTTAAGGGAAAGGGGTAGTTTACCTGTAACGTTTTATGTTTTAACAAGGGTATTTCCTATGGGAAACGATAACAGCCGCAAATTCAAACAGAATGAAAAGATTATTTGCATACAGCCCTAAATTGTAGAGTTCTCAACACCTTTTGTTTTTGGTGAAGATCGGTTAAGGGAAAGGGGTAGTTTACCTACAACGTTTTTTTAACAAGGGTATTTTCTATGGCAAACGATAACAGCCGCAAATTCAAACAGAATCAAATAATTTTCTGCATACAGCCCTGATTTGTAGAGTACTCAAGACCTATTGTTTTTGGTGAAGATCGGTTGAGGGGAAGGGGTAGTTTACCAGCAACGTTTTTTATCATGCGTATTTTCTATGGCAAACGACAACTGCCGCAAATTCAAACAGAATCAAATAATTTTTTGCATACAGCCCTGATTTGTAGAGTACTCGCGACCTATTGTTTTTGGTGAAGATCGGTTGAGGGGAAGGGGTAGTTTACCTGCAACGGTTTTTTTTATCAAGGGAAATTTTTTTTTTTTTTGGCAAACGATAACAGCCGCAAATTCAAACAGAATCAAATAATGTTTCGCATACAGCCCTGAATTGTAGATTTCTCAAGACCTATTGTTTTTGGTGAAGATCGGTTGAGGGAAAGGGGTAGTTTACCTGCAACGTTTTTTTAACAAGGGTATTTTATATGGCAAACGATAACAGCCGCAAATTCAAACAGAATCAAATAATGTTTTGCCTGCAGTCCTGATTTGTAGAGTACTCAAGACCTGTTGTTTTTGGTGAAGATCGGTTAAGGGGAAGGGGTAGTTTACCTGCAACGTTTTTTTATCAAGCGTATTTTCTATGGCAAACGATAACAGCCGCAAATTCAAACAGAATCAAATAATGTTTTGCATACGTCCCTGAATTGTAGAGGTCTCAATGACTTTCGATTTTGGTGAAGATCGGTTAAGGGGAAGGGGTAGTTTACCTGCAACCTTATACGTTTTAACAAGAGTAAAGTACTTGAAAATTTATTTAAACTTTTTGAAACAATGGTAATTGTTAAAAATAAAATAATTTTGTTGCCAGGCAATAAAATTATAATTTTTTCATTTTAATGTAATATAATATTTTTCATTTAATACAGCAATAAAAAGGCAGGTAAGACACAGCCTGGCTGTTTGGCTGAAAATGATTTTAAATATAAATCTTAGAATATGGAAGTCATGTATGGTTCTCCATACCGATATTTCTATGGTAAACGGGTAAACGATAACAGCCGCAAATTCAAACAGAATCAAATACGTTTTTGCATACAGCCCTGTTTTGTTGAGTACTAAAGACCTATTTGTTTTTGGTGAAGATCGGTTAAGGGAAAGGGGTAGTTTACCAGACACGTTTTTTGTTTTATCAAGGGTATTTTATATGGCAAACGATAACAGCCGCAAATTCAAACAGAATCATATAATATTTTGCATACAGCCCTGAAATGTAGAGTTCTCAAGACCTGTTGGTTTTGGTGAAGATCGGTTAAGGGAATAGGGTTGTTTACCAGCAACATTTTATGTTTTATCAAGGGTAATTTTTTTTTGACGAACGATAACTGCCGTACATTAAAACAGAATCAACTACTCTTCTGCATACCTTTTTGAATTATACAGAACTCAAGGTCTGTTGATTTTGTTGAAGATCGGTTAAGGGAATAGGGTAGTTTACCTGCAACATTTTATGTTTTATCAAGGGTAATTTTTTTTATGACGAATGATAACTGCCGTACATTAAAACAGAATCAACTACTCTTCTGCATACCTTTTTGAATTATACATAACTAAAGGTCTGTTGATTTTGTTGAAGATCGGTTAACGGAAAGGGGTAGTTTACCGGCAACGTTTTATGTTTTAACAAGGGTATTTTTTCTATGACGAACGATAACTGCCGTAAATTCAAAGAGAATCAAATAATTGTTTGCATACAGGCCTGAATTGTAGAGTACCTAAGATCTGTCGTTTTTGGTGAAGATCGGTTAAGGGAAAGGGGTAGTTTACCAGCAACGGTTTTTTATCAAGGGTAATTTTTTTCTATAGTAAACGATAACAGCCGCAAATTCAAACAGAATCAAATGATGTTTTGCATACAGCCCTGTATTGTAGAGTTCTCAATACGTATTGGTGTTGGTGAAGATCGGTTAAGGGAAAGGGGTAGTTTACCAGCAACATTTTATGTTTTAACAAGGGTAATTTTTTATATGACGAACGGTAACTGCCGTAAATTCAAACAGAATCAACTAGGTTTTTGCATACCTTTTTGAACTAAAGAGAACTCAAGGTCTGTTGATTTTGTTGAAGATTGGTTAAGGGAAGGGGTAGTTTATCAGCAACGTTTTATGTTTTAAAAAGGGTAATTTTTTTATGACGAACGATAACTGCCGAAAATTCAATGAGAATCAAATAATTTTTTGCACCCCCTGAGTTGCAGAGAGCTCAAGGTCTATTGATTTGGGTGAAGATCGGTTAAGGGAAAGGGGTAGTTTACCTGCAACATTTTATGTTGTAACAAGAGAAATGTTTCAATGACGAACGATAACTGCCGCACATTCAAACAGAATCAAATATTTTTTTGCATGCTTCGCTGAATTGTAGAGGACGGAAGGTCTGTTGATTTTGGAGAAGATCGGTTAAGAGAAAGGGGTAGTTTACCGGAAACATTTTATAATTTAACAAGAGTAAAGTACTTAATTTTTATAAATAAAGTATCCTGATAAGAAGCTCATAGTAATCCACTGTAGAAACGTAGATGAAATATCTATAAATGAAGAAGTTAGGTGAAAGGGGTGGGGGTAACTTTTTATTATTAAAAATTATAGTTGAAGGTGGAGGGGAGAATTTTTTATATGTGTACTACGTTATCGGCAGCAAAGAAGTAGTTTTTTGTTAAAATTGCTTCCCGGGCTCTTTAGCCGTAGTCCAATGTTTTCTGCAAAACCAGACTTTTCGGCAGTGCCATCGACTGCCATCATCGGTGAAAATCGAGTGCGAAAACGTGAGGTGGTATACGTTAGTGACCACAGTACTGTGGTTAATGCTGAAGCAATAAGTAGAAAGACGTAGTTTCTATGGAAAAATTTCATTTCGAATATGATTTTAAATATAAATCTTAGAACATGGAAGTCATGTATGGTTCTCTATACCCATATTTTTTTATCGTAAACTGTACTTATCCACGTATCTACTTCTTTCCATTGCTTATATGAACGTTTCATTGACAGCTTTCATTGTCAGCATTATCAGAGTAAATCAAACAATTTTTATATAGTGTAGTTTTTGGGATAGGGTAACAAAAGAATTGGTTGTAAGAAACAATCAAAAGATTTTCAATATGTATCAAAATGTTTGAATTACTCTGATGAATTTAATGAGTAGGCCTAAAGTTGTAAACGAAACGTGCAAGTAAATAAAGAAAAGAAATAAACACTTGTATCAGAACAGCTTTATATGTATGCAAGTAAATGCCGAATAATTATACAGTACATTTACGTATATGATAATTCTCAGATTTCCGCAGGTGTGATATGACGCGTCCTTTCTTCGGAACGAGTTCCGCGTTGTCTTTTGCTATTTCCCGTAACGTTCCACCAGATCCAGCACTGCTATCTGTAGGCAGATTACTTATGTAACTTAGCATAGAATAAATTTTTACTTATGCCAGGCCTGTATTTAAACTGATGCGGGTGCGTTCCTACTGGTTCGCGGTCGAACTCGTGTCTATTAAGCGGTCTACTTGTGTTCTGGTGATGTCCGACTGGTGTTGAAAGAGTGAATTAGTGGTTTTCAGTCTGGATGAAGTCACAGGTTGTCGTCCCGTTTGTTGACAGCGTTCAATTGTAATGGCCTCTCTGACGATACGATTCTGCAACACTTGCGTGGTTAGTCAGTAGTCTCGTCGCGTAGTTTTGCTTTATGGTTTCCGAATGTCTGAAATAGCAGTGAATAAGGTAGGCTACACGGGACTGTGCTGAACCGTAGAAACAGGAATATGTGTCCAACAAACGACTAAGCCGCACATGCACTCGTAAGAGGCGCGCAAGAGAGATCAATTTACATTAATCCTGTTAAACAAGTAATTACTAAACGGACACGCAAACCAAAAACAGAATAGATATAATTTACAGTATTTAAAAAATGCAATGGGGTGGTCAGAACATTTAGCTAGCCAAGAACGTATGTAAGCTGCTAGACTGTAAACTAAGGAGACTTACGGAGACCTTGAACAATGACAGTAAACGACCTTGTTACCGTTGGTAAACGAACTTGATAAGGTGTGTTCTGGAGAGAATCTGTTGGTAAATGACTGCTGATGGTCTCTCTCAGCACCGGACGGATTAGAACTGCTGCTGCTGTCGTCGATTATGATGGTGTGTGTGTGTGTGTGTGTGTGTGTGTGTGTGTGTGTGTGTGTGTGTGTGTGTGTGTGTGTGTGTGTGTGTGTGTGTGTGTGTGTGTGTGTGTGATAAAATTAATTGCCTAATCGACTAATTAACTAACTTATTTACATTAGGCCAATGCAGTATATTCTCACACACGTCAAGTAATAAGTTTTATAATGCCGTTGCTTCTCAAGTTTATTTCATGTCATGTTTGTTTTAAAAATTATACAATTTGGATTGAGGAATGCACTCGTTTCAAATGAACAAGAAATAGTAATATTTTCTCACTCTACCCTGTACAACTCGAAGCCAGTCGAAATACTCAATAGACAGGGAGTTAAGTCTTATCAGAAGGTAGGCAGGTAAACAACCATAACGCTACGGTGACGAACAAAACAACTTGTAGTACTTAGCGTGCTGTTGATGAGTAACAATGTAATGAGTCGTAACGTGATAATGTGGTGCGGTATCAGCATGTTCCAGCATGTTGTAAATGTAGGCTATACTGCAACAATGGCGCCCAGATGATATGCGTCGCCGTCGGACCTTAACTGCGGCCTATAGGGCTATACACGACGGCTATTCAGAAAGTAAATTCCGTTAGGGTGTTAAAGGAAATTAAGAATATATTTACAAGACATTTTTATTACTATTTGAAGTACACACCTTAAACTACTTTTCTATAGGCCTATAGTTTCCGTCATTTTTGAAACACTTCTTATAGCGAGGCACCAGGCATTGTATACCTTCGTCATAGAAATTTCCCGCCTGTGATTTGAACCATGTATTAACAGCTTGTTTAACATCTTTGGTGTCCAACAAAAGATTTCTCATGCTTGAAAAGGCGATATTTGCTTGGTGTGAAGTTTGGGTTGTTAAGGCGGACGATCAAATTGTTGCCAGCCACACTTTGTGAGGAGATGTTGCGTTGCAGCGGCAGTGTGTGTCCAGTGTCACGATTCATCGCAATCAATGTCCCGGGTAAGCATCCTACGTCGCTTACTCTGATCGGACTATGCAAAAAGTCGTATCCATCTTGGCACCATTGAATCACTCACTGATTCTTCTCCGTAAATATCGAAAATCTGACGGTATCGAAATCACACGCGACGGGCGTCCCGAATTTCTTCGACATTATAAACACATCCAACGAAGCTTACTCAATGCACAGTTGTTTACAAATGGCGTTGTTGGCTTGCCAACGAATCAACAAACTGGCCACGCATGCGCAACAGCGTGACGACTTCGATACGGCGGCAATATTTAAAAACGGAACTTACTTTCCGTAAAACCCTCGTACATATAGAGACGACGCCTGTTGCACTTGGAGAGTTATAAGTTACATACTGGAATTCCAGCATAATGAAACAATAATTATAAATACGCTGTTTGCACAGTGAGATTAGTGTTTTATGATGGTGAAAATTAAGTTGTAATTTCTAACTGTAACCACAGAATGAATCTTGTTCTCAAAAACTCTCATTAGTTAGCGAGTTGTATTAGTGCGAAACGATTTCAAGTGCTAGTTTGATCGAGAATTACTAAACTGTATGACTTTAATTATTGGTATTGCTATGTATGAGAGTGTAATACATTTGTGAATTTAATGGGATTTGAAAACAAGTGACTAGTAAAATCTGTTGTTGTCTTAACGTTTCCTGTTGTTAATTTAATTCTTCCGCGCTAGAGCTCGCTGTCGAAGTAACAACAGTACGCGTGATATTAAATAATAGCGAATTAAACAAACAACACATTTTATATTAAAATTAAGAAAAATTATTTTTTGAATCGAGCGTGTAAATATTTTATGTGTTGAGATAAAACACTGCCACTGAATGTTAATGTGTTAAAAGTTAAATAACTGCGTCCATACACGTCACCCGCCAGTCGGTTGATATTTACCCATGCAAGTCTAGTGTACTTTAAAAAGTTATCTTTTACTTGTATATTTATTAAAAACGCCGGCGGAGTTTAAATCAGACATACACATATAGTGTGACCCAGTCGTGAACCCATTAATAGTACCGACAACGTTAGTCAGACTCAGTTTAAAGGTCAGTCAGAGTGGAAGTATATTTTAAAGTGTACAATTTTTTCTTACTGAATTTTAAATTATGGAAATTTTTATAATTTCTTCACCACTTAAAGTGAATGTTTTTACAGCACAAAACGTAAAAAGTTAAACAAAGCGGAATGAAAAATATGTGCTTAAGAAAACATATGATCCGAGTGTAGTACAAACGTTTCAATCGAGAGAGTCGTCACAGAAACACGCTACATAGTTTTGTTTTCTTACAAACGTCATAAGCGTATTCATTACATACGCTGCTGTAATATTTACATCAGCATAAATAAGCTATTAGCGAGACGTAATGGCATGCTTCGGTTGCTGAACACAACATGTAGTTAGTTGCTGCTTTAACTTGTACTACTGACTCAGAGGAATAATTTTATTGTCTAATAAGTTTTATGCAATGAGCTTGTTGCATATTCTGCGGGCGTATGGCACACTGTATAAACGTCGTTTTCAGAAAAAACGTTCGTGTACCTTTCTTCAGATGATACATTGTTCAGCTGCAAGACAGTTAGAATCGTATCACAGTAAACTCTCTTACCACAAGTTTATGAAGACTGGTGGTATAAATAAGAGAAATATCAAACGTGAAGCGTACACAATAGACAAACCAAGTCAGAAGCTGTCCTATAAAGTGCAAACGGTAACGAGTGCTGGAAGCTTTCTTACGAAGTACTAATGTGCACTTCATTATAGCAAGGTTAAAACACGGCTGTACTACTATAATATACCTGTGAACTTTACCTTTTTTTTTTTAAGAGGAACTGTTCTTTTGTCTTTCGTTAAGTGTCTTTCTTTAGTAACGTTTCAAACTAATGCTCATATTTAGGCCTACAAGTACTATTTTTAATCTTGAAAATGCTTCTCCTTCTCCTCCTCCTCGTCCTCCTCCTTACTTTTCTACTCCACTTAAAAATTAGGCTTATTGTTTTTTCTTCTCTCCTTAATTCTCCTTAATATTTTTATCTACATTTTTTAGGCATTACAAATATATTTTTGACAGTTTTGTGTCACTTGAGTTTCCTCCGCTCGTCATACATGTTGTTTCCAGCTAAGTGTAAATTTCCGTCTTTCGCCACTGCTAATTAAGACCTCCAGTTTTCTCTTTAACGCCTCTTCATTTTCTATTCACTTTTCCTTTTCCTCGCCTTAAAAATCTCGTTCAGAATCCTGGATTACCGATCAGTCCTTGCTATCTAATTAACCGTTTTCGCTGCAAAAAATATTGTTTCGCAGCTGCCATTAATTTATATAATTTCATTTCAGTGTAGCTCCTTACTTTATTCCCGAATATTCCGTTAATGGTGCTAAAAACTGGTTGTTATTTACACAGATTTGAAACTTAACAGATTATAGGCTAATATAAAAACGCAACAACGAAATTTTTCAAAGTGATACTTTTGTTTAACCGCAGAAAATTTTATTTGTTTAATTAAACGGGAAATAAGCGTGGAAATTAGAGGAAGGACAAAAGCACATTGCTAATGTTATGTTTAAGAGAGTCTTTATTGTCCCGCTTCTTTGTTACCTGTTAAAGAATTTTTTTTTTTTAATGCGGAAAGTTGTCCGATCCTGTTTCGAAATTCAGAGCGAGTTAAGGTGGTGCATATAAATTGTTCTCATTTGTTATCTGAAATATTTAACTAAGTTTGATAACACCCATAATTTTTTCGAGAACAGATCCTGGAGTTTTTGGAACACCGTCACAGCGCTGAACAGGTGTTCGTAGCTGCACGTTACTGGTTGAAGTACTGAGCAATAAAGTTCCATACTTAACAACGAAAATGGAAAATATGGTAGCATACTGGACGATTCATTATCATCAGGCGTTCTGCCGACGGGTAGAACATAATCTGTTGTGTGTATTTCTTGCCAGCATCAAGTGTCAGGAATGTTTGTGAAGAAAATGTCCGTTTGCAAACATGAGTATAAAGTGAGCCCTTTTGCTGATCACAAATAGTATTAAAGTTATTAATTAAAAAAGAATAAAAATGTTTCAATATTATAACAAACACAGAGTAGTAAGGTTACATTGAAATGCAGTAACGAAATACTGTGAGTCCTTTTATTCAAGAATTTGAAGGACTCATGTTTTTAGAGATTTCAAAAACTCTTATAAACTATTAGCAATACTAATTTGGTATTACGGTATCAGAAATGCGTGGAGCACTAATGCTGTAAAAATACTGATATACAGTTGATTTCGACCTCGAAACGGTTGATCCTCTTTTGATTTCATCTTTATACTCAACTAAACATGAAATCATCGATCCAAGATATCCTTGGTGTGTCCTTTCTCCTCTTGTATTATATCCTAGCTAAACCCCTATCTTTTTTTATGAGTTTCTAAGTAGTCTTCTCCAATCCAGCACGTCCCTAAGTACTTCCTCTTTCTGATTTACACTATTCCCGTTCTCTTCCACATCAGCTTATGAGACGTTAGCAAACGTAAGTCTTATTGTGGCCCCGTCTTACCGTTTCAAGTACCAACTCCGGTCCTCTGTTACTCTTTCCAATTTATCATTCCTTCGAAATTATGTTATCATTGGCAGGTCATCCTTTTGCTTCTGTGTTAGCTACTTCCTCCCTGGAACATTTTACTTCAAACACGTTGAAAATTAATTTATAATGTCTTATAGAGAAAGACTTCAGTAGATAATTTTATCTGAGAAAGTTAATTGGTCACGTTGACTGTCGTTTTAAATTAACTGTCTTGTTTCTGTTACACAACGCGCAGCTGAATATTAAATATTACCTGTACAATACCGTATTGCAAGAATTAAATCTGCACGAATGTTTGATTGTATATACTAAATTTGTATAAAACATCAGCAGATAAACAAGGAACATGGAGGAGAGTGAGAGAGAGCGAGAGGGAGGGAGAGAGAGAGATGTAGACGCAGCGATACGCCGGGACTGTAAAGATCCTGCGGATAGCACAGACGGACAATACCGTTACTAATGCCAATTGCACACCAACGTATCCTCTATAAACACACATAATTAAAGGCAGTGGGTGTAATTTTCTTGGCCTTAAGTCAGACGATGCAAAGAACAATACAGAGGAGACCTTACGTACGCACGATTAGATATAGATAAAGAAATTCAAAGAAACGAAACCACGCAATGCCTTCAAGGGGTACCATAATTTTGCAGCTTCTCTATTTAAACACTCATGGGCTACTCACGACTGTGACCATGAGCGCAATTATGAAAATATTCTTAGGAGTGTATTGTACACGAATACACTGCATACTGTCCCGCGCACTTGTACACACACAAACATTCGCATATCTACTTAATGCCCAATCAAGGAGCGAGTGAGGGGGAATGTGATTATGAAATTTTATATTTACCCTACAAGATACAGCCACACTGTACATTGTCTTACATTATCTGCGTGAAACAAAATCGAGTTTCCGTCACAGAAATAATGGCGTACCCTACACAAAATCTAAGCCGTTTACACTACTTTACACTTTTCTAAGGAAAACTATAAAAAAGTTAAAACACAGTTTCTCGGAATTTGAACTCCTCTAGCTCGTGTGTAGTACACAATACATATTTTCTTGGGGCGTAATTTAAGTGTCTGTTTATGTAATGATAAGTATGATTCAGAAAAATAAAAAAAGTTATAAAATAAAGAACCCTTGCACCACCTATCTTGGTTTTTGAGCAGTTTTAATTACATGGCGTTGATTGAGCGACTTTTCCTTTGACACATCCTCTAGCAACAAGAAAGTCAGTTGCCTTTTTATAGGTAACTATACTGTCATAATCTGATCATTACTTCACTGCATAATGTATTAAACAAAACTATTTTAAATATCCCTTTTAGTAAATATAAACAATATTCCAACGTAACAGAAATGCAGAAGTCGTGGAGACGTGTTATTAAAGATCATAAGATTTCACATGTAAAGGGTTATTGTCTTTTTCTAAGCAGGATTAAACTACATTAAAGTTTTATTCATTCAAATACGAAGTAGCCTATCTGGTGAACATACCACGCTATCTGGTAATGTGTCCGCCGGAAGTGAATCAGTCTGCTGAAACTAACGACTACAAATATTACAGCCACTGCGTCTATTGTAACTTGCTGTGATGTACGTGTTGTAAATGTTTCAGCTCTTAATAGGTTGTCTATATTGGCAAAGGTAACACCTTTTTATAGCTGAGATTTCACCCTCTGTACTCGTCACTGACGCATTTACAAAGTAGCCCTAGTAGTCTTCCAACATTACGATGTACTAATTTATTATAACGTATAATTAGTACCAGCATATAGGTTAATAATGAGGTAGATAAATAACTATTACATAATAAAATATTAGTTAATATTAATTAACTAACTAAGCAAGTAATTATAAGAATTAATTGTTGGCGTGACTATTGAAAAATACAATTCACTAGTATTTATTTAACAAAAGGAACGTGGAAAGCTTTTTATCGGAATGAATTTTTCAGTCATTAAAAACATTTCAGTACTCACCAGGACAGATGGAAGTACAATTTGCCTTCTGTAGACTTGATCCCGGACACTGGAGACCGCCGTTAAGTGCCGGGGGGTTGTTGCAGAGTCGGGACCTCTTCTGTACACCACGACCACATCTAACGTTGCATTCTGACCACTGAGACCACGGCGACCATCCACCGTTCACTGCAAAATACAAACCAATGTCTTAGTGAATGTAAGGCTAGCCTTCGAAAAACATTTAAGAATTTACGAATGGGAAACTTTGATTAACGTCGGCGAACTAGACGTTTACACAAGTACAGTAGATACTAAACACTATGCAGATCAAATCAAGCTTATTTTTTTCAGAGAATTATAAGTTACCCGTAAGTGACCTGAAGTTCATTCACTCTGCAAATATAAAATTTCCACAAACATCTTAAATATGCATAAATTATTTTCCAGTCACATTAACTGTAGTTACGCCTAAACATCATTTTGTCAATAGATGTTAAACAACTTTCTGCGATGTTGTTTACAAAGTACACATTCGCTAAATTATTACAAACGCACAACATAAATAATGTGGCAAAATGTAGATTTCAGCATAACTATACGTAGATGACAGTAAATCATAGCGCTGTTTCGTCCCGATGCAAAGAGGGGCGTCGTGTTCACTGCAGTCTCATAAAAAGCCGCTGTTTTGCATGATAATGCCAACAGCAACAAAAGTAAAATCGAGACATGGATTAAAATTATTCACCTCATGAAGTGCGGAATTAGCATCGTTTGCTTTCCGGTAGCCGGTTATCCATCATATAATATAAAAGGTAGGACTCTCGACTCTCGGGGGAGGGTTTCTTTGTTAGCGTTGCGGCGACGCCGGATGTAACAGCGTCACCGTCACAATAACACGTTGTACACAATAAGGCGTTAGCAGCTAACTGCGAAATAATGGAGTAGCCGCAGTAAACATAACAAATCTTCGCGTTACTGTTTATACACGGCCTGTATAATACGTAGGCCTGTTTGTGTTTTATGGAAGCGGCACGCTTGTTGCTAACGTGTGGCACAAACTGGTGTAACGCCTCGTCAAGACTGAAAACTTAAGACACGGTCATTAAGTCCATCGTTCAATGGCAAAAATTAATTACCTACGCGACCGACTGCGAGTAAATGGCTTTCTCTACAAACACCCGTTTTAAGCAGAACTTAATTGTTCTGATTTATATTGCGAAAAGTTGCACATTCTCCACCAACACCGCTGTTAATTCTCTTAACAATATTTTTTCTTCATGTAAAGTGTCTACAACTACTGAAACAGGGAAAAACAATTTTGGTAACCCCCTCATCAAAAATAGATTAATTGATAACGAGGTCTAATTGATAGACCGAAGAAGAGGAATGTCTAATTCAGAGCACGAAAAAGAAGTAGGAAGAAGATCTTCCGTCAATGATTTCTCAAATTAACACTTCTAGCATCCCGAGGACGTTAACTTACCCGCTTCGTATACCTTTACACACAAACATCTTACACTTTCTTATTTTTCCCCCTTTAGTTCAAACTTTTCAAATAAATTGCTATCTTAGCTTGAACAACATGCTAACTCCTGTACCCAGCCACACACAATCAGGAGTGGGTATATAGGCCTAAATGAAATGATTTATCTGAGTTGTATAAAGACAAAACAAAGAGATAATGCAGTGAAACGTCTTCTTTCATTGTAAAGTTTCGTTTCCGAAATATTTACAATCTTCAAAAATAGTGTGTTATAACGTATATCATTGGAATACGTTAGAAAAAATACTCAGAATGTTCTTAAGCCTATGAAATAGTATACCGCGTGCATCTACAATTTAGTAGCAGCGGTGTTCATAAGGTCGTCTAATGACACAATTTTGGAAACTCTCGATTTTTCTACGCTTCTACTTTGGTTGCTTATTTTCCACGCGTGGAATAATCTGTCAAAGTTGCTTATTATAAACAGCGGTAGTTTGGAAGCGGCTAGTCAAAATTGTAAATTTTGGATTCAAAGTGCGTTGTCGGACCTTTTTTTTTGTGAAAGTGATATTTCTGAATTATCCTGTGCGGGCTTCTCTAACATTAATTGAGTGACATCTGCTGTGACAATGTTAGTTAGGTGACATTTATCATTTATACATTACTGTCTGTTGGAGAACCGTAAACGTGAAGAACTGTTGAATGCCAGTGAATTTTGTTTGTTTAAACTGCCATTAAAGTTGTAATTAACGATTTCCCTGGTGTTAAATTATTTTGCTCCCCTGTTAAAACACGACGATGCATGCGACCGTCGTAACAGTATTATGATAACGTTAAAGCGACTAAACTTAGTAAAAGTGAATACATTCCCTTTATGACTATTTGTACCACGCAGAGTATACAAGAGAACATCTACAATAAACTAATTAACAAAGTTAATAAATAAAAGCTAAGATTGTTTAGATTTGACTGGAAATGGTAGTCCTAAAGGCTGCAAACTTGCAAAATTGCAGTCACAGTCAAATATTTACCTGAAAGATGAATAACGACATCCCGTGTAACAAAAGGTAGTAACAATTATTACTCCAGTCATGTGCGAGTACACACATACAGCTGCTGCCGTGTCTCCCGTCTCATACGTCATTCCGTCTTCCCACTCTGAAGGTTATAAGTCTCTTTTTTCCATATCTTCGTAGATATCCTGTTCCCATGGTCTACGGTCTATTGGGTGTACTTCCTTTCCTTCTACTACTACAAACTCATTTCAATAACTTTTTAGACTAACGCTCATCGTTCAACGTGGCCATACCATTAAAATGATTCACTTTTGTAGTGTCTAATACTGTTCCTTCTAAATTAATTTTCCTGCTAATTTCTTTATTCCTACTGCGTTTGGATCTTGATGCTCTACAAGACTTTCTCCTGAAGTCCATTCCACCTCTTGGAGTTTCTAGTAGCTTTTTTCACTCAGCTTTCGAGTTTCAGAGCTGTAGATGATAGTGTAGTAAATTATCTTGGTTTTTTGTATTATTTTATCGCCCCTAAGGACTGCATAATTGTTACTGATTAATACTGTTTTCTATCAGTACAAATACATACAAATAATAATATTAATACTGACTAGAGTAACAACTGACTACTAGTAATCTGACTACGTTACAGATTCGAATCTTCTATCATCTTCCTATTTTTAGGAGTACAGAGGTCCACGGCAGTGGTTATACAACTATGTTTTATTTTGTTACAAGTGATGCTTCCATATTTTGTGTTCTTGCAAATTATACCTGACTTTAAAATCGGAGTCACTGTGCATTAACCAAACGACCGAACCGACGGCTTACACGTTAATCAGTAAAATTGTTGAAGACATCACCTCTGAAGACTTACATGTATAACAAAATGTTTATAACGAGTGTACCATTAATGAATTCACGCGCGCGCGCGCCGTGTAGTTATGTGACTGCGCACGCATGAATTCTAACCTCGTACACATCGCCAGGCTCTAGTGAGCAGCTTGTGTACAATATGATACATGATACAGGCCTACGGTATCATGTTCTACACAAAGGCCTGCATGTTGCCACCAGTTTATTCACCAATATAGCTGAAGGTTCATCAGTTTTAACTTATGAAGACTCAGTTACCTTTAGTGTCTCTAATTTCCTATTACGATTACAAACGTCTTTAAACCAATTCCCATAACATTCAGCAATACAAATTAATTCGTTATAATTCGTAAATCGGTTGTGTGTTCTACTACTGACATTGTTGGCACGAGTAGTAGGCGTCCAATTTAATCAGGATACCGGTAGTTTAAATCACATTTACTTTCAGTAGTGCACTCGGAATACTAGTAACTCATCTAGTTCCTGTTTAAGTCACTACTAGAATGGCGATTACATTCAACTTTACTTTTATTGACACATCACGTAAACATTTACTCGGGCGTGTAGAGTGGATATTATGTCAGCCTTCAATGACTCGTTCTACAAAATTTAATAAATCCTGTTATTTTTATTTTTTTTAATTTAATATACACGATGTTATCAGCGTAACAGTTGTTAATGTGAAACTGTGCAAATAAATTAATAAATGAATTAAAAAATCGTTAATAAGTAAATCACCAAAGATTTCTTTAACAAATTATTACAGATGTGTGCAAGGTAGTTAGACCTAACCTGACTTTGAAACCGATTTGCAAAAAATAATTAGAAGAGGTCTGATTTCCTTCTGTCTAATTAATCTTTCCATAACTGTGATAGTGATTGACGTAAATAATATAACTCGAAAAGTTAAAAGTACGTTTGTACAGAAAGGTAACTTAATAATAAGAAAAAGTACCTTCCGATTTATGTATCCAATAACATTTTAGTGTGGCACGTATGCAGAAGTGACGTTATTAATAAAGTAACTTTTATAAGCGAAATGTCACGCGCACACACGCAAACGGATGCGCGCGCGCGCACACACACACACACCAAGTCTCTTGACACTAGAAGTTGTCTTTACATTAGTAGTGATGTAGTGATCGTGAATTAATAAACATCGAAAGGTTTTGTGAGGTTTCATCATTAACTACACGCAAGTTAGCTAGACAACATCTATGTCAGCGTCTTAACGAAATTTATTATAGTCAGGCCCTGAATAGGGGTTATACAGAAATAGCCTAATGGATTTCAAATATAGAAGCTTCACATTTAATCAGTGTGTTTTGTGTGAAAATATGTGTGCGTGCGCACGCGAGCGTTATATAAACATATAGGCTAACTATTATAATATGTGTGCGTGCGCACGCGAGCGTTATATAAACATATAGGCTAACTATTATAATATGTGTGCGTGCGCACGCGAGCGTTATATAAACATATAGGCTAACTATTATAATTATTATACTTGTAAAACGTAATCATAACAGTCCACACATTATACACGTTATAATATATTAATACGCGTTATTTGTGTATTAATCGAGTATGATTTATTTCTGTACTGACCGTAGATGATGTCCTGATGATAATAAATTGTGTCGAATCGTCGGCACAAATGTTTCAATATTGTGCTGAGTCAGTGACTGAATCTCATTTCGTCGCCAGTAGTTATCAAAACCCAATTGCAGTTTTAGTCAAGAGATTTCATTTGATATCTTTCTACTGCAACAGATAAATGTAACTTACGACTTAAGGAGTTAAGACAGTCGATGAGGTAGTCAGACGAGCTTGTTCCGGCAGTAACACAGGATCACACAGTGTGGATTCGACTAAATTAGACGCAGAAATAATGCTGTAAATAAGACTTATAGCCTATTAAACGATTTAAAAAAGAGAGAACTTTTAATGATGAAGGGATTTCACTTTGTGATTTAATTAATTTGGCATGTGACAATGTCTTGGCATTAATTTGTCAGTTCGTAGTTTAAAAATGTAGTTTACACAATTAAACAAACCTTGAGATACAAAATTACAATTTTACAAAGTTATGGCGGTTCCTGTACTGTACTACGGGTGTGAAGTATGGACGACGAACAAGAAACAAAAAAATGAAATACAGGCCTTGAAAATGACGTTCTTAATAGGAGTTAAAAGGTGTTCTAAACTTGACCGTATAAACAATGAGGCCATACGAGAAGAATGACAAGTATACGACTTGAATGAAAGAAGACTGGAAACGGTGGAAAGAACACTTAGAAAGAATGTCACATTTAAGACTGGGCAAACAAGACTGGAAATATAAACCTATAGGACACAAATGTGTGGGTAGACCCAGGAAGAGATGGCTGGAGAATCTTTGAAGGCGGAACAGGCGGAACCTTGCCTATGCCGCGATGTGAAGATGTCGATGGTGATTATGAAAAATATAGTTTTATTTTTGTATAAACTGTGTATCAAAAATTAATAAAAATAAAGACAATAAAAATACAGAGCTGTAAATTTTACGGTTTTGCGAATAATCCAATTTTCTAATCATCAAACGTACGATAGAAACGATGTGTGAGTAGTAAACAGTCTTTCCTTCTTTATTTCTCCAGATTTAAGCCGATTTTTGACTACAGAACAAAACTTAAGATTATTTCAATAACGTGGAAAAATATTTGCTATTTAATAAGGAAAACCAGGCATTTTACGGTATGGACATAATACGTAAATTTATTTAAAAAAATAAATAAAGAACGACAGCAACGGAAAAGTACGTATAAATCACAAAAAAATAAAATAACAGAGATAATTTAACACAGCCTGACTGTAAATACGGAGGGCGTTAATGACCAGAAACGTGCTCAATCGTATTTGTATAAAGTTTACTGCACGTAAGTACGCTACGCTACGGAGGATTTTGTTTGTAACAACTGTTGTTGCTGGTTGCATGCTGCGTGCACTTTGGTTGCAGAAACAATAAAATACTTCACATTTTGTCTCCTTCATTTGCATAATACAAGCGCTATACAGTTGCTTTTGTTTTACTTTGTGCGACAGATGGGCTTCGTTTTCTTCTTTAACCAAGTTGTTTTTAAACCTCCTCTCCCTCTGAAACACACGAACCATTTGTCTTCTTCTCCACGCCACGCCGTTCCCCTATCCCGACCGAGCCAACGTCTTAAACCTCTTATGACATCGGATCAGTTCATGACAATGTGTTTCATAATTCATCTGCATTTAACCACCGCCATAATATACCCGCCCTCGACGTTTATGCGACGCATATGTTACTGACAAATTACAATTAAAACGACTCCCCCCGTACCAGTGCGATGGACATCCGTCTCCTTTAAACGGCAGCAATACGTTCCAAGAAAACTTGCAGCTCTCAGTAGATAAAAGTTTACAGCTGTCGTCATATAAATATTATATATACATTATCCTATAGTATTAGTTCTCATCGTTATTAACATGAAAAAAAACAATATCGTGTACCGTGTATGTTTTAGGAAATAACGTTTATATTTGTTTAGTACGAAAATCGTAAAGTTTTTTATATTAACACATTTGATTCATCATTGCAGAAGTGAGAGTATTGAGTAGAAGTAGAAGTAGTAGTAGTAGTAGTAGTAGTAGTAGTAGTAGTAGTAGTAGTAGTAGTAGTAGTAGTAGTAGTAGTAGTAGTAGTAGTTGGTGTTGTTTTTGTTGTTGTAGCAGTAATAGTAGTAGTGGTAGTAGTTATAGAGTAGTACGGTAGTTATTCTTGTTGAACAATTTACAGTAATAATATAATAATATAAATATAACAATACATTATTAGATGATGTAGCGAGGTCCGATCAGTTAATTGATCAATTAATTTTGAAATACTTGTGGTAATCTGTGAGTAATTATTTAAAACAATTTTGAGTTATAACGTCTCGACTACATATGACTTGAAGGAAACAATAAATTTTATCGAAACGTCGAGAAAATATATTGTGCAGTCAGCTGAACGAACCTCACTAAGCCTTTTATTGTTTATTAATTAACAATAACTATGAAAATAAGGATTCATAAATATTTAATTTAATTTAACGGTCTTCCTCTGTCTACGTTGCGAGTGTAGAGGTTCCCCGGGACCGAATAGCTGTAAGGGCGTCTGTCCAGATTTCTGTACTGAATGCAAAAATAATATAATAATACTGATGGTTATGACAACAACGACAATAATAATAAATAGCTATAATAATATAATATAATTCATTTAATATTTCTTCATAAATTTACCTCAAGATGTTATTTTTCTATTTGGAACATGTTTCGGGTACTATCTTGCACCCATCCTCAGCCTTCCGTTTTTTTTTGTCTGGTGAAGTACTTATGAGTTGTTGGTTGACTATTAGTATTGTGGTTTCCTGTTGGCTTCTGGTATTTCAAGTTGGTTTTATTGTGTGTGATTGTGGTGTATGTGTTGGTTTTTTGTGTATTTTCAATGTTGAGTGCTTTGAATATTGTGTCATGTTTTGTATTGATTTGTATTTGTTCAGGTATTAGTTTGTTTTCTGTTTTATGTTTGTATATTTGTAAATTTTTCAATATGTTCATTATGGTGTCTTTGTGTGGTATATGTTTTATTAGTGTTACATTGGTTATGTCTGGGAATTCATGTCCTGTGTTTATTGCATGTGTGGCTAAATTGGATTTATATATTTCTGGTTTTTTGTATGCATTTAGGTGTTCAAAATAACGTTTTTTCAGCTGTTTTTTTGTTTGTCCTATATAACATTTATTGCAATCTTGGCATTCAATTTTGTATATACCGTTAGTTGTTGTATTATCTTTGTTGTGTGAGCTATTTAGATTTTGTAATTTATTTTTATTAGTTTTGTATGCTATTTTTATATCTGTGTTTTTAAATAGTTTTGTTAGTTTTGTCATTTTATTATTTATATATGTGAATGTGGCCCATTTTTTGTTGTTGTTATTATTTATGTGTTGTTCAGTTTGATTAATTCTTAATTGTTCAGTTTTTATTTTGTATTTGATTTTATTTTCTATTTTGATCATGGTATTTTTATTGTATCCATTTTCATAACCAATTTGGTATATTATATTTCTTTCTTTGTCAGTTTCTTGTTTGTTTAGGGGTATTTTGTACATTCTGTTAAATAACGAATAAAATGCTGCCATTTTATGTTGTGGTGGGTGGTCAGAATGGTTAGGTATAATGATGTTAGTGGAAGTTGGTTTTCTATATGTTGCATATTGTATGTGTTTGTTGTATCTTGTGATGGTTATGTCTAAATAGTTGATTTTGTTATGTTTTTCTTTTTCTTCTGTGAATTGTATTTTGGGATGTATGTTATTGATTTGTTTCAGTATGTTCTCTGCATTTGTGTTTTTGTTATTTGATACATATAGTCCATCATCTACATATCTTATCCATATGCCATTTGGGTCATGTGTTTTTATGATATTTTGTATTTTGGTGTCTATGTGTTGTAGGAATATTTCTGCTATTATGCTTGATAATGGTGATCCCATTGCTAAACCTTCTTTCTGTTGATAAATTTTGCTATTAAATTCAAAGTAATTTTGTTTTAGTATTAGTTGGAGACTATTTTTTATTTCGGTTATATATTGTGTGTTTTCATTTTGTTCTTTAAGTTTGTTTATTATTATGTCAATTGTTTCTTCTACTGGGATATTGGTGAACATGTTTGTTATGTCATATGATGTGAAAAATGTATTTTCATTTATATTTATTATTTTTAGTTTGTCTATTAATTCGTATGTATTTTTTATGTTGTGATGGTTATTTGTTAGATGGGTACTTTTTAGTTTTTGTGCTATTATTTTTGCTATTTTGTATGTAGGAGATTTTTGAAATTGATTAATGGACGTATTGGGTTGTTTAATTTGTGTATTTTTATTAGGCAATTCATTTTAGGTGGTTCTGGATTATTGTTTATATATATGTCTATGTTTTTATTGTTGAAAATTTTTTAGTTTTTTTATTAGTTTTATTGTTTGTTTAAGATAGTTTTCTGTTGGGTTTTTATCTAGTTGTACGCATTTATTATTGTTGATGAAACCTTCGGTTTTTTTTATGTAGTCTGCTTTATCAGTGATTACTGTTGCTTGACTTTTGTCTGCTTTAGTTATTATTAAATTATTGTTCTTTACTTTATTTTTAATTTCTTTTATTGTTTTATTGTTTTTCTTTTGTTTATCTTTGTTTTTCATTTCGCTAGTGATTATTTTTTTAATTATATGTGTTGCTTCTGTTCTTTTTTCTTCTTGTATATTGTCTTTTATTAGGTTAATGACAAATTCTGTTTCTACTATTAAATTTTCTAGATTTTTGTTTGCATTTTGGGTTATGTTAGTTTTTGACATATTGTTTAAATATTCTGTTTCTTTTTTGTTAAATTCTGTATTGCTAAGGTTAATGGTTCGAGGGTAAAATGTGTGTTTCTTTTTGTTTTTTGTTCTTGATTTTTGTTTTGTTGTTTTAATGTGTTAAGTTTTTTGTTGATTGTATAAGTCTTTTTGTTTTTTTCAAATCTTATTTTATTTTCTATGTTATTGTATTTATTATTCCAAGTGATTGGATGTAATAAACTTGTTAGCTCTAAGTGTAGTTTGTATATGTCTAGTGTTATGCTATTTTTCTTACTGTATAATTGATTAATTTCGTTTTGTATCCATAGCCTTTGTGCTTGTTTTATAGTTTTTTGTGCAGTCATATTTTTGTTGTTTGTGTTTATGTTGATGTAGTTAGGTGTTAATTTATGTTTTTGGCATTGTCTATTGAAGTATATGACTGCACAAAAAACTATAAAACAAGCACAAAGGCTATGGATACAAAACGAAATTAATCAATTATACAGTAAGAAAAATAGCATAACACTAGACATATACAAACTACACTTAGTGCTAACAAGTTTATTACATCCAATCACTTGGAATAATAAATACAATAACATAGAAAATAAAATAAGATTTGAAAAAACAAAAAGACTTTTACAATCAACAAAAAACTTAACACATTAAAACAACAAAACAAAAATCAAGAACAAAAAAACAAAAATAAACACACATTTTACCCTCGAATCATTAACCTTAGCAATACAGAATTTAACAAAAAAGAAACAGAATATTTAAACAATATGTCAAAAACTAACATAACCCAAAATGCAAACAAAAATCTAGAAAATTTAATAGTAGAAACAGAATTTGTCATTAACCTAATAAAAGACAATATACAAGAAGAAAAAAGAACAGAAGCAACACATATAATTAAAAAAATAATCACTAGCGAAATGAAAAACAAAGATAAACAAAAGAAAAACAATAAAACAATAAAAGAAATTAAAAATAAAGTAAATAACAATAATTTAATAATAACTAAAGCAGACAAAAGTCAAGCAACAGTAATCACTGATAAAGCAGACTACATAAAGAAAACCGAAGGTTTCATCAACAATAATAAATGCGTACAACTAGATAAAAACCCAACAGAAAACTATCTTAAACAAACAATAAAACTAATAAAAAAACTGAAAAGTTTTCAACAATAAAAACATAGACATATATATAAACAATAATCCAGAACCACCTAAAATGAATTGCCTAATAAAAATACACAAATTAAACAACCCAATACGTCCATTAATCAATTTCAAAAATCTCCTACATACAAAATAGCAAAAATAATAGCACAAAAACTAAAAAGTACCCAACTAACAAATAACCATCACAACATAAAAAATACATACGAATTAATAGACAAACTAAAAATAATAAATATAAATGAAAATACATTTTTCACATCATATGACATAACAAACATGTTCACCAATATCCCAGTAGAAGAAACAATTGACATAATAATAAACAAACTTAAAGAACAAAATGAAAACAAACAATATATAACCGAAATAAAAAATAGTCTCCAACTAATACTAAAACAAAATTACTTTGAATTTAATAGCAAAATTTATCAACAGAAAGAAGGTTTAGCAATGGGATCACCATTATCAAGCATAATAGCAGAAATATTCCTACAACACATAGACACCAAAATACAAAATATCATAAAAACACATGACCCAAATGGCATATGGATAAGATATGTAGATGATGGACTATATGTATCAAATAACAAAAACACAAATGCAGAGAACATACTGAAACAAATCAATAACATACATCCCAAAATACAATTCACAGAAGAAAAAGAAAAACATAACAAAATCAACTATTTAGACATAACCATCACAAGATACAACAAACACATACAATATGCAACATATAGAAAACCAACTTCCACTAACATCATTATACCTAACCATTCTGACCACCCACCACAACATAAAATGGCAGCATTTTATTCGTTATTTAACAGAATGTACAAAATACCCCTAAACAAACAAGAAACTGACAAAGAAAGAAATATAATATACCAAATTGGTTATGAAAATGGATACAATAAAAATACCATGATCAAAATAGAAAATAAAATCAAATACAAAATAAAAACTGAACAATTAAGAATTAATCAAACTGAACAACACATAAATAATAACAACAACAAAAAATGGGCCACATTCACATATATAAATAATAAAATGACAAAACTAACAAAACTATTTAAAAACACAGATATAAAAATAGCATACAAAACTAATAAAAATAAATTACAAAATCTAAATAGCTCACACAACAAAGATAATACAACAACTAACGGTATATACAAAATTGAATGCCAAGATTGCAATAAATGTTATATAGGACAAACAAAAAAACAGCTGAAAAAACGTTATTTTGAACACCTAAATGCATACAAAAAACCAGAAATATATAAATCCAATTTAGCCACACATGCAATAAACACAGGACATGAATTCCCAGACATAACCAATGTAACACTAATAAAACATATACCACACAAAGGCACCATAATGAACATATGGAAAAATTTACAAATATACAAACATAAAACAGAAAACAAACTAATACCTGAACAAATACAAATCAATACAAAACATGACACAATATTCAAAGCACTCAACATTGAAAATACACAAAAAACTAACACATACACCACAATCACACACAATAAAACCAACTTGAAATACCAGAAGCCAACAGGAAACCACAATACTAATAGTCAACCAACAACTCATAAGTACTTCACCAGACAAAAAAAAACCGGAAGGCTGAGGATGGGTACAAGCTAGTATCCGAAACATGTTCCAATTAGAAAAATAACATCTTGAGGTAAATTTATGTATAAATATTAAATGTATTATATACATCAAGAAACGGGCTGTAGCAGAAAGTGATTGATATAATATAATTATAATTTCTTATTCTGAATTCTTCCTTCAATTTTTTCAGATGCCGTCAATGTTATTGTCTAAAAAAAACATGATTGAACGTATGATTATACATTTTTAAACTTGTAAAAATAAATATTTGGAGCCCACTTCTAAAAAGTCCCATCGTATCAACACAGCTTAAGGAGCAAGTTCGCATGGGATAGTCGCATGCAGTAAACGCATACGATTGACGTTCTGAAGTTTCAGCTTCCAATGTACACTGGAGATACAATCTACAAGGATCGCGTGAAAAGACAAACGTGTTTGTACGCTTTAAAACAACAAGAAACAAAAGAATGTATTAGCAGAATTATGATAGAAACGTGCAAAAGGAGACGTGATAATGAGATTTCCGAACGCAGATTTGAGGAGGGTAGCATCCAAATTAATAACAAAAAATCTTCTGCAAGATGATACTAAGATCCACAATCTTTACATAAATCCCATTCTTTCACGAAATAGGCATAACATTGATATTGACTCTTGTATTAATCTTTAAATAGCTTGTAACAAATGTAATGAAGAATCGCCTATATGTTACTGATTATTTACTGCTTGTCTGGCAACCAAGTTTAGTTTACATTTATATGATTAATGATTTTACGGTATAAAAAATATTACTAAGTTAACTTGTATTACTGTATTAATATTTTTAATAATAACAACAAACCAGCGCGAGCGCAATCAAAATACACTAGGTTGTACGGCGACCGCCGCAGGCTGACTGCAGCCGCATGCAGCAGCCACGTGGGATGGGTGCGGGCTGCCAGGTCCCCAGTGCAGTCGTTGCAGCAGCCACGTGGAATGGTTGCGGGCTGCCTGATCTCCAGTGCAGTCGTTGCAGCAGCCGCGTGGAATGGCTGTGGGCTGCCTGGTACTCAGTGCAGTTGTTGCAGCAGCCACGTGGGATGGTTGTGGACTGCCTGGTCTCCAGTGCAGTTGTTACAGACGACGCTTGCGATCTCTAGCGTTCGATACACAAACGACACTATTTCTCAACAATTCCTTTTGACAAGTTACAACAGCGATTTGTGAATCGGCTGCATGCAGTCATCGTATGCAGTGAATGCGTACGACCGACGCATAGGGGCAGTCTGTACATTACCAGATGAATGTGTTGACTAGCTGTCGACACACAAACGAACCACATATAACGAATTCCATCACGATCGGAACATACGAAACTGCACCTAAACTCTATGTCAGAAATTAACTATAACTCATCAATATTCCAAAACATTTCCCTTCGTCATCATAGTGGAAAGATGCTCTAACGGTCGAATATCCAACGGTAAGTTCTTTTTCCTAAATCGCCTTCTTTACCTGCATGTAACGAAACGTATATTTGAATTAAGGTTAAAACTGCGATTCGTTGTTTGTGTAATTTGTTGTTTTCATTAGTTTTTCAAAACGTATTATAGGCCTACTAAGGTTACGAATAGAGTGTCAGAATTGCATATTACTTACGATGATTATGAAATTATTTGTCTACTAATGTTTACACGATATTTGAAGGTATCAATTTACAATGTAAAAACTGTATAAATTATAGAATATTTGGTTTCAGAATATTTAGAATATTCAGTTTTATAGAATAGAATAACAAACGAAGACCTACACGGCATTCACTGTGTTTGTTATCTTCATTACAACAGAAAAACTGTGACGATTTAAATAAAAGAAATAATCAAGAAAATAAAAATTTTAAAAAAAATTAAGGTTGCGAGCTATTAAACCATTTAAATCTCACTGTATTAATATAAAATACCTGTATGTACTCAGTATGAGAGGAAGCAGTAATTAGTTAGTAAGAAGATACTCTAATAAAAAGATAAATTGTAAAGAGTTATTAATATCGTATTTAACCCTTTGCTTGTGAGCAGGCGCTGTCCTGTTGATTCCAGACTCGACATGTTTTCCGAGTCTTGTGTAAGTTAGAATAAGATAAAAAAACCTAATGTTAATAATTAAAAATCTGAAGACACAGATAGTCGCTAAAACAACTGATTTAAATTATGTATATTTGTTTAGGGATAGTTTGTATAAATAAAAATGTTAACATAAAGAGAGACAGGGACTATATTCTCGCGCGGTAATTGCCCCACTACCATTTTGTCCAGTACCAGGCGAAGGGAGCAGAATTTCGCTCTCTCGCAATGGTGACTTCGTACAGTATAGACGTAAGAGCTGTGCTCTTAAAATATGTTACCTATAATTTGTTTTACCTTAAGATGGTATACCAGAAATAGCTGCTTAAATCATCTGGATGTGTTAACTAATATAGTTATGTAAATAAACAAGAGATTTAAAGTGTAAAACTCGAAACGTAAAAAAGGTGTAACACAAGATGACTTCGAACTTCAAGAAATAACAACACTTCCAACGTCATACCTGGAGATGTGAACTATCAGAAGCCACAAACTCTAGTACACGCGACAGAGTATGCAGATCAGGACATCCGAGAATCTACAAGTATCATCGTACAAGGTTCAACCTGCGAACTTTGGAGCCCTTTTCTGACGAAGACCAGACCGAGATGACGACGTAGCAGTTCCTGTTTCCCAAGACGGATACCCCAGGACGAGTCTTCTGCATACCAATTAAAAGGTGACTCGATAGCCTGTCTATCGAGGGTTACTAATATTTGTTACACAACACATCTTGAAAGAGACTTTTCAGAAACTATTAACTTTGTAAAGACTCATAAATTAAATCTAAGAATTTCATGTAACTATTCTAACTTCATACGTTGTAACAGTTTATATGCTAATGTAGAGTAATATAATTCAAGCAATAATACCATTCTTCCAATGGTTGAATAAAAGAAAGTCTTGCAAGCTAATATCATGAATTGATTATGACTAAAAGTTGTAATGAATAAATACAGAAGGTTACCCGGATCCGAGGTATAGCTATATAGAATCAATTTTGATCCCAAAGTTTAAAGAAACCTTTCAAATAACTTAATAATTGAATTAGTAATGTCATGGGATCTGTCAGTAAATGTTTTTAAATGTTAAATAAAGGGAAGTCTTCTTGTTACACACATATGAGGAGTGCTTAAATCAATTGTATACCTTGCCATTGTTTCCTTACACAGTTAGTAAGTAATTTGTTATATTAATTATTTGTGATACATTCTGTTACAACGTAGGCAGCCCATCTAATTAACGGAGTTTAATTACGATGGGTTCCCTGGATTTGTAACGCGGCGAAAAGACGTTACAAAACTAATTTAAGAAAGACTTACTTACAAAATCGCATAACTTTGAATCATTACGGCCCTTCTAATTAAGTGAATTATTTGAAAAACTCTTCACTAGACACTGACAAATAGTAAAGAAAACATTGGCCAGCTACGAAATTTGAAACACTAGTTTCATTCATATTCTCAACAATTATTTAGAATATTAATTATAATTAACAAAAAAGCAATTAGAACATCGGCCGGTAAGGAAACTTCAGCCATTGCATATAACGTATGGGTGTAGCGTCTGTACAAAATAAATTAGTATAAGTCCGCGTGCATATACGTAGCAAAGGTGTGTTACATATTAAAACGGAGGGTACCAGAGTGTGCAGTACAGCAAGAGGATGAGTCGTCGTGAGGGGAGAGCAGATGGTGAATTCTGGTCAGGTTTCTGCAATGAAACACTCGATTCTATGCAAATTGTCGTTACTATTTCTCTCGTTTTATTGTTAACTTTAAAGCGTTTTAATTAAAAGTGTAAAGTGGAGTTAGACAGACGTTTTTACCAAATTTAAAATATTTCCCGAAGTGTCCTTAATTGTTTTATCGACGTGACTCTCCACTCACGTGCTTTTGTCCGCTTTTATTAAATACGATTTTCAGCCTTTTTTAAGCTGTTTTGTGTAAAGCAAAATGTCATACGCTTTTAATATTTTTTTTTTTGATATCGCGACGTAAAAAACCTTTTATAGTTATTGCTTCACATTTTTTTAAACGTACAAAGTTTAGTTTAAAACTATATCGCGTTATATTAATTTAATATTTTACTGAATATTAAATGGTATTTTTATATTCGGCACTAACATTTCTGCAATAACAGAAATCAATTAACTTGAAAAAATGTAAATCGGTACTGAATTAATTGTACGGCCACCATCAATGTTACCCGGTTATGATTGTTGGCTGCATGGCTATCATAACTATTTCTGAAAAATTAACTGTTTGTTTTAATATTAATTTTGTAGTGAATAATAAAATCAAATTAAATATTACATTCTTACCCATTATGTTTTCATTAATTACAGTACTAGTCATGTTTATCTTTCGTTGTTAACTTTTGTTTTTTTAAACGTTTTTATACTTTGATCATTTTAAAATATATTTGAAACATAAATTTAGAGCCGTTTCGAAAAGATTTTCTTAAAATAGATCTTAGGCGATCGAAATCCCTGTATCTGAAGCGACAGTTTTTAAAATAGTCCTTTCACATTTCCTTATGGTGGAATTTGAAGCGTATCACCAGCAAACATAATTTTCCAACTAAGATTTCAATTACGTATGGTACGAGTATTATTTTCGAAGAAAGTTTTTGTTAACATATGAAGTCTATTTTAATAAATAACTTTCTTCAAAATGTAATATTATGTAAAGACTTGTCTCGAGTTATTGGCCTAAGACATTATTAAAGTTTTATTGACAGCTTCAAAATTTTAGTTATACCAATTAATATTTTACGTAGAGATAATTTTAGGTTTCGGGTGTGATGTGTTAATGGTACAGATGGCTTTGGATCAACAACAATAATCGTATTTGTGTAATTTCTCTTTCCTTTTTCGTGTGTCCAGGTCATACTTTACGAACTTCAACTGTGAAACTTCGCAAAACTTGTCCCTTAACGACAATAAAACATTAGAACAGACTTTATTTATGAATGTGTCTTTTTTATAGCCAGATTCGTGACTATGAACAGATAAGCAGTATAGATGTCATATGTCGCAGTTGAAGGAAAAATTTTTTAAATAGATACACGCGGTTAATGACTTACTTAGACCTTTCGAACAATCTATTAAAAACGTCCTTAGCAAAGGATTATTTACTTTCCATTGTTTGTGGCGTAACTCGACTTATCACCAACTGACGTACTTTTCTTGAGAAGTCCAGCTGACCGGTCATCATTTAACAGATTCACACGATATTACCAAAATGAATTGCTTTTCAGGTAATCACCGCCAGTTACAAAATCATTTTACCCGGAACGATTATTGTGTAATGGGTTAAACTTCTTATTTCAGCAGCTATTTTAGATTCTTGTGTAAAACATACAAACAACAGAAATTGAATGTTTTCATTATAACTATAATATAAATGCCGACGGCATAATATTACTTCAATTTTTACAATTATTTGAATCTGAGTCCGTGATAAAGATGATTGGCGGTAGTAGCCTATTAAGAAATTACGAATACAGTTAAGTGTGTATTATCCAACCCAAAGCCATCATTCCATCGCTGAACATAGGAAGCCCACGAGACACCTCTACGTGATTTGTAGACTTATTTATAGACTGTTGTTAAAATTCATTTCCGGGCTGTTTGGCCGTGGTTTATTGTTAGTGTTTTTGTACAACAAAAACAGACATTTCGGCAGTGTAATCGACTGCTATCATCAGTGTAAATTGGAGCTTCGCTGACGTAGGGTAACAGACGTTAGTGACCACAGTACTGTGGTTATGGCTGAGTCCATGGCACTGCCTAAACGTCTGTTTGTGTTGAAAACAATGGACCACGGCCAAACAGCCCGGAAATGAATTTTAACAACATTAACTCCGGCCGTGTAAGCCGTGTAGACTTATTATATATAACTTATTTAGGCCTATAACTTATTATAGACTTATTTAAGTTCTCTCCAAAAATTTTCCAGAGGCTTTGCCTCATCGAGAACTGTATTCCTCCATGTAATACTCGGTCGTCCTCTGCTGTTAGAACGTTCTGGTTTCCAATCAATGGCTATTCGTGGGATGACGTCACCAGTTTCCTACTACTATGCCCATTTTATTCTTTAAATTTCTAATTCTACCGTTTTCTGGTTCATTCCCGTCCAGAATTCGGCATGTTGGTCATCCAGTCTGATCACAAGACATGCAATATTCTTCGAATAGATTTGTTTATGAAGACCTGGATATATACGTATACATTGCGAGTACACAGACACTAACATTTGGCTGAGCTAATAACAATAAATAATATAGATTGCCTTCTTCAGAGTACTAAGGAAACACAGACCGTATTCGGTCTATGAGGTGTCTCGAAATATTAGCAAAATGTAAGAGATTGTCTCCAAAATTGAAGTTAATTGACTAGCGTGAACAACAGCAAATACAACGCCAAGTGAATCTTCGACTCGCGAAATCGTCCAAAAAATATGTTTACTAAACGGATATTCCAAAGACAAGGTGAGTGGATGAATTTCTTCTGTCCTGTCTACTTCAGTCGTATTAATGCTACTTAGGTATCAGATAATTTTATGTTTAACCACACAAAGCTGATACTGTTGTAATACGTTCTGATTACAAAACACTTTTACCATTTTTTTCGAGCTTACGTGTGTGTAATCTGTTTGGTTAGTGAAAACGGAATACTGAATGCCGAACCGTAAAATTAAATTCCATTCAGCGCTCGGCCTTTTCAATTTATAATTTCTTGCTCAATAAATAATTAAAGTATTCAATTAAGAGCGCCCACGCCCCCTTGTACTTTTTTCATTTTACCCCATCATAAATAATTTAAGATGTTTAATTGAAACCGTTTGTTGATAGCAGCACCTGCTTTTTATACGCGCTTCCTTATTTTGCGGAGATTTTACTAGTGCAAGATATTTGTAGCGTAAACGCAATGGGACCTTAATAACAACACACAGCCCTCTGACGCTTCAAAGCTATAAATTTGTAGTGTAATTTTACGTTACCCTTTTTAAACGATACTGCAGTGTTGTCCTTTATTGATGTCGCGCGCGTCCACACAAACACAGGCTAACTTGGACCCGGCTAGTAAGCCGAATTTTAGTGACTATTGATTGCCACTTACTGCGTCACAATTTGTTTATTATTTATCAGATAGGTTTGGAATTTATAATCACCTACAAAAACTTTTCGAAGTGGTGATTGCTTTCAGATCATAACTTGACCTTCATTATGCTTTGAGTATTATCTTCACGCTTTCCATGTATTTATGTACGCGACAGCCCTGCAGCGTTTTAAGTACATTTTCATGTTAACGCAACAGTAACTTTCATGTCGATATTATTATCATTATTATTATTATGATTACTATTGTTATTATATTGTTGTTGTTATCATAACAATCAGTAATAGCGGAAGAAGTAGTAGTAGTAGTAGTAGTAGTAGTATTTTACTAATACCATTACCATACATTATCATATATACGTTTTATATATATATATATATATATATATATATATTGTAACGTGACAGATATAAGCATAATATTGAATGGCAATTGATCATTAGAATAATAAAGTTATAATATTTAAATTTGGAAGAAAGCATTAAGTTTAATATAAAAAGATTAATTCATAGCAATTGTGGAAAGAAATCATTATTATAAAGAAAATACAAGTTCAAATAAAAGGAGTTACTAGCGATGAGTCATCCAAAACCAGTCTCATAACCAAAGGTTTTCAAGGTATAACCCAGGAAGGTAAGAAAGTAAATAACCAAGCAGTACAGAATATGACCAAACCCACAACGAGGAAGAATAAATAGAATAGAAACCCTAAAATAAGCCAAGATCAACCAATACAGGTGGTGTATTTCTAAAATCAAGAAGAAGATGGAGAAGATCCCAAGAAACCTGATGGCATCAAGAAGAAGATGGAGAAGATACCAGTCCCAGGAGACAGAAGATAGAAGAAGAAGGCAGCATCCTGAAGAAGATGTCGTGCTCTTATAAAAGACACCCAAATCCCCATACCCCCAAAATAAATCATTAACCAATAAAAGTATAACGAAATGAAACCCACATGTATATAAATTTGAGAGAGAGAAGTGTATAAAGTAAAAGTTGCCTGTGAACTAAGATGAAACAATAATATAGTACCCATGGAACAAATCTCCATTGTAAAACACTAACCAACTTATTATGTTAATAAGACTATACGACCATTTAGCAATAACATAATATAAAAGTGCAAAGTGAACCAGTGATAGTTTTGGGTATTATAGAAAATGAACCTTGTGTTTCATTCTTAGCAATCACAAACATTGCATACAATGAAATATGCAATTTTCAATGACTTGAAATGTGTACTGTGAGAATATGTTACTTATAAGACATAAATCTGTTTAAAATAACATTTTGTTTTATATGCAAAAAGAAAAACAGATTTCATAATACTTTTTGAACAATTTATACTATTTATTTATTAATGACAGGGTACAATTCCCCAAAGACAATGTGTAAAAGACGGTATGAAAACTGTAGAATCCCATTTATAATAATAGTTAGCAACAAGAATATAGATATAAGGTTTTTATGTATATAGTATAAGAATGTTTAAAAATGTGTTAGATATAAGGCCATTTGTTTGGGTCTGATACAACTAACATCAGAACTATAAAAATAATTACTACTTGTAAATAGTAGGGAGTAATTAAGATGTTAGTTAGTAAAAAACCTTTTTCTGTGAACCATATTTCCATGTTAGAAATAAGGATTTTGTTGTAAAATGTCTGACTTGAAGACAACCATTTATTTAAAAATATTCTTTATTTGTTTAACTGTTATTTGTATTGTAACCAATACTATTTGTTATTGTGTAATTCGGAAAACATGTTTAATTTATAATACTATATGTAAAAGTCAGAGAGGGTATCACACATCATATATTGTTTGTAAAATATTTTGTAAGGAAAAATTGTTAAAAAAATCATAGGCCATAGAAGGAAAACCAAACTTCATTAAAACAGAGAAATTACTCATTTAAATGCAAATAAACAAAAGGGATTTAGACAAAATAAACTTGAGATCATGCCATATAATTGCACATACCATTTAGAAAGATTTTAATAAATTATATTCAGAATTATAAATAAAAATGAAAATGACTAAACTCAGAAATTTAGACATGGGAGTCATATATTCCAGAATAATGTTTCAGAATACAACTAATTCAGTTAATTACAAGAAAATAAGGGAATATAAACCTTTTTAATACAATATAAGATTATTAATATTAAATATAACTGATAAAATGGCTGAATTTACATTATAACAGGAAGTAAATTTTGATGTTTTGACTTTTCAGAGAATACCAAAAATGAAAGTAAAATTACTAATTTTGGACAGAAAACACTATAAAACGGCATTATTTAATCTGGAAATAAGCCGAATGAACTGAAAGATTAATTTAAATAACATCTAGTAAATAAAATTGATAAATAACCAAAGTTTAGGCAATCATATAGTGAATTATTATATATGCACAGGATATGAAAATATATTTGAACAATGTTAAGAATAATATTATATTGGCTAAGAGTTTAATTGAAACTGAAGGAAATAGGATAGTTGATTATTGGTATTTGAACGGTTAACATGACGAGCGTTTGGTATCGAATCTAACCTAACTTACAACGGTAAAGTTGAGCGGTGAATAGTACGTTTTTGTGAAATCGCGAGTGACTTATAAAATACTTCTAGAACTCTCACATTATAACAGAAACAATCAAGAAACACTAAATAACACTGAACAATACATATCTACTCCGAAAAACACCACAAAACACCAGAAAACTGTATAATACAATAACCGTATTAGTGTCGGAATAGGGAAAAGTGTTTGAACTTATATTTACACGGGTACACAAAATACAACCCAGAAACATTACACCAGGCACTACACAACATTTAACAAGAGATTTGCAGACACCAGAACAGGAATACTGCCAGAAAATACATTATTCAGAACATAGCAGAATCGAGCGACATTTTGATCATCTGGATGGCGGCCATCTTACTTTGTCAATTCCAATGCCTTCAGTGCTCACATCAGCTGTTGGTGAAAACAATTATATTATTTTCTATTCAATGTCTGTATTTAGTAATAATTATTAATTTGTTGTAACGTTATACTTTTTAAATATTAGCCCGATTTCTCTGACTTTGATAATAATTGGCTGTTTAAAGAACCCTGTTTGAATTTTATATAATATACTTTTTAACTTTTTCGATATCCTGAGAGTCGATATTAATCGATAAGAGTCAATATTGCTATTAACTAATAAAACATTAATATTTTTCAACACTAAATAGTTCTTTATTTCATAAATATTAATAGTTATCACTAATATAATTCTAATTAATAATCTACCAGGACTTTACCACCTATAAGTGAAGATAACCTAAAAAATAAAAAGGTAAACAAGTATCGATTGGTTTGAAGACAATCTTATGAGTGGTGATAGTTTATTTAAAATATACCAAAACTTCAATAAAATTTTTCAGAAGAGCATTACACTTTTTAAAACTTCACAGCCCTATATTAATTAATTGATTATAATTAATTAATTAATAAAATTATAATTTTTTTTAAATTATAATTTTTTTTTAAACCACATATTTTTTTTATTTTCTTCAAAACAACAATTTTTGTTTTGAAACTTTTTATGGAGCTGAACATATATTTCTTCATCAACATTACGCTACTCGACCGGTCTTGCTACCATTGGGACTCGACCAGCTGGGAAACTTAAGGAAGTGTTTCAGGCCAGTAAGACGTCGAGAGCCACACCAATTAAACACACCAGTTAAGAACACACAGTATTTTATTATTTCTATCAAACACCAGTATTCATCTAACGGAGTAACAGAGTCAAGTTACAATATATATAGTAACGTGTAGATCGCTTACATCGCTACTTTCTGTATGTAATTATTCTGCCACACGTTGTTGGCGTCAATTTGTAACGTGTATTTTTTTGCGTGTGTTACAAGCCACAGGTTGGTTCGTCGATTTGTAACGTGTAAACTCTTATCGTCTCTGTAAAAGTGTGTTTTATTGTGTGTTAGCCCCACACGTTGTAGTCGTTACTTCGTGTTTATCTCTAACCGTCGTACTTTTCCTAACTTCTCACGCTGACGATGTCCGTCGCGAACGCACGAATTACCAGTACCGATATCTCACGAGTGTAATCCTTACCTGTCCTTCAATGAGTAAATTTATTTCCCGGGCGGCGCTAAATTGTTTATGAAAACAATTAAAAAAGTTAAACTGAGCGGTCGTTCTATGCGGTGATGACTAATTCAAATTACCCTCGCAAACTGGCGGGCATTTGAATCTCCCTTGTAGTTCGTCGTGCTCCCGACGTCTAACTCTGGCAGACAATTTTGCTCATCGCTAAAGTACACAAACTTTGTAATACAATTTATAATGAAATAAAGGACGGTTACTACTAACCAGTACTAATTTATTAACGTGAAATGGTTAATAGTTATTCAGTTAGACACAAAAATATATTGTTATTAAAATTATGTTGCTCCAGCAATAAATAGACAATATCTCAAGGTTGGCTAAGTTGATTGATGCGTTTCTAAATCGACATGGCTGCCGTCAATGTTTATTTTCTACAGTTCATTCAATCATTGAGTCCTTTTGATTACGAAAAAATATAAATAAGATGTTAATAAAGTACACTACCTTACATCAATGGTACTTATATACTATTAAAGTTAAATACAATTCGTTTTTTAAGTGTTAAAAAGTGTTTGTTATAATTTCGTACTTCGTACACAGGTTAAAATTATGTTTACATACAAGATTAATATTTATTATCAATCAATCCTTGAAAGAAATTTAGTTACCAAGTTCGGAGTCAGAGTTTTTTGTGTTGTGAGAAAAGTTAATTAATTTAGTTCGTAAATTCGGGTAGTTCAGATATACTTAACAAATCTTGTTGAATTCTGGTGAAGAGTCACTTTGTTCTTAGTTAGGTTGGGTTGATACGATCTTCCATCATTTATACTTTGCATTGCATCTGGCTTCTTTTTCAATTAATTTGGATAAAATAAGTAGTTTTGAATATTAAAACTGGTTTATTAGCTCTCTTGGGTTAACTAATTCTTTATTAGACTTCTTGCATCCACATCTCGTTAAATTTTGCAGTATTTATTATTATTTTAATTGAAAATTGAGTCGAATATTGTTTGGCTTCTGTATCTCTTGATCGTCAATAATGGACTAAAGTTTTATAACGGAATTAAATATAATAACGTTCCGTTGTTATGGCAACTGTCTATACTCTCATTGGTTGATTACATTTATGTTTATTGTTATAATATTTGATTCAAAATTAATAAATATTTTCTGATGGCTATTATTCTTCTGTCTTCTTATCAATGGATTAGATATTATCATAACTGTTTGTATTTTCTTTCAAAAATCATTTTGACATCACACAAAGCTGCGTTTGTTCATGTATTAAAGTTTTGACAAAAATGTTAATATTATATTATTACATTTCTTTCTTATTTTATGTTTTTAATCTAACTCTGACATCTTAATATGGTTAACTAATTGTAATTAATTAGTTACTTGCCCTGAATTTTCTAATACAGTAGTTAATTTCTTACAATTTGTTTATTTTGCACTTATACAGTTAGGCATTTTATAGGCCTAAGTAGTAATTGACTATATCTTCTTATTTTACACAAATTAAAGATTATTTTTTATTTACATATGTTTTTCTTGGTGTCACTTATGACTTATTTACTTTTTGAATTAATTTGGACTGCTTTACAATAATTGAATGTTCTTATTAATTTAGAAAATCATTGCTTGTCTGTTATTCTCTTATTTCTTTTTCTGTCTTTACTCAAATGAATAATATTATGTTTGTACAATTTATCTCCTTTCTTATATCTATTGCCATTTCTTATAACTTGTTTATCACTTAATATTACTTATAAAACATAACACACAAATTAGGTTTATGGTCTGTTTACTTTTCAGCCATATTCCTCCTTACAAACTCAACTCTTTCAATTGAGCAAATAACAATTTTGGTGAATAACATTATCACACCATTTATTCTATCTTGATAATCATCCCTTGAATTTTATTATTAACATAGGATGTCTTATTTTCATTGCACTCATAGTACTAGTTTATTATGAATTTACACTATTGTATTAATGGTCTATCCATCTTTTACAATCTGTTTTATTAACTTTGTTTCCTTTTTCTTATTATTGTGAATTGTTTACTCTCTCACTTCTAACACTTACACTGTTTATCACTTCCACTTCCTACCTATCTCTCACTTTTGGGTTTTTATTGTTTTATACACAATTGATAGTTAGTCTGTTAACAATTTTATGTTTTGATTTTCTTATCATCATAGGGTTATTAATAACATACAATATCTATTACTCTGGTTAGTGTACTTTAACTAAGATTATTTAATAATTATTAGTAAAAATTATTTAATTTTAATACTTGTTACTAGACATTTATTATTTGTTTGTGCCTTTTTTATCATTATTTGAGTTTATACCTTCTCATTTTATTTTCTTTATTGGGTCAATCACTTGGGTTGGGTCATAGTCATTTGTCTCGTCATAGTCATTGTCTTTTCCTTAGTTTAATATAGTTAATTCATTATAGTTTTTCTCTGGTATTGGGGCTGTTTTTGTGTTGTAACAATATATATATAAATACCATATGTCTACAGTCATAAACCTTTGCTCCAGCTAATATGACTACAAACATTTTTCAGCAAGAGTGACAGCTGTTTAAAGCTGGAATTAGTTTAAAATTTTACTTTATTTACTATTCGTAATACTATTACTATATTACTATACAATAGTGTAGGGTAAATTGCATTATATTAAATTACAGTGCTTACAGTCAATAGCATATAATATGTATTCTTTCAATCAATATCTTATGCGTATACGTTGTGATACAGTCAATACATTATATTACATTTTAAACGTTTACACATTTCTTCCAGTCATTTTGCTTTTTCGCATACCTCTTCGTTTCTTCCCAGGCTATCTAAAAACGTTTCTTTTTCTAAAAAGTTAGCAATTTCACAGTTTTTTATGTTTTTATGTTGATCTCAAGTCTGTCTAGACCTGCCTCGTTTCTCATGCTTCTAAATTGTTAATTGTCTCGAACAAATCATGCTGTAATTGTCTCTAACAAGTCAGTTATCTTATAACTATAAACTGCATTTTATATAAAAACAAAAGCTGAAATTTACTAATTTCTCCTTCTCATTTATTTATGCCCCTTCTCAAAAGCATGCATGTATTGAGACAATTATCACAGTACGTCGTAGTCATCATTTAAATAACTTACACTTATTACAAACTTCGTATTGATATAACGAACGATAAACATACAATTTTCTCTGGGTGCCTGACAGACGCTAAGGAATTACTGACACTTAACATATACGAATTTAATTAACAATTTAACACTTTCAAATTCTGATAGTAAATATTTTACAACGAACATAATTCTAATAGCAGAATTTAATCGCTATGTGTCAATTAAATTTTTGTATCAAATTCCTTACTTTATATTCTTGAATTAAATATGTTGTATCAATTATATTATTTAGAATATATACCACTTACGCCTACACATTTACACTTTCTACAGACCATTTATTATTGCCGCTGTCTCAATACTGTCTCTGTATTTCTTTTATTTAAATGATTATGATTTAGTTAATTGTCACTTGTTGATATAGATTACTCTACCATGGTGTTCGTGACCATGGTGGTCCTCCTAATGGTTTCGTGCGCGCGCGCGTGTGTGTGGTGCAGCCGTGTCTGACGTATCGATAACCAGCGCAACTCGCGAAACACACGATGTTCACTCGTGATGATCTGATTGCAGAAAGAATGCCAGACGTGGGTAAAAATAGTCCTGGATTATTACTTGCCGAAGTTTGCTTGAACAGTCCTGGGTTTGTCAAACATTGTCACAACAGGCTTGGCTTTCTTTCACAACATGGAAAAGTATTTTCCTCTTCCCGATTCTCGACATTTTTCATTTCATGGAGTGTTTTAATTACTCCGTAGTTATTTATATATCGGAGTAATTAACTATTTGTACTAATTGTGACTAATTACACTGTCACTTTATACTCGTATGTCCACGAATTCACGCTACCGCAAGTCCACTGGCACGTAACATTCTGCACAAACCAATGACATTATGGTTTTCACGTGCAGTATATCTGTTACGCAGAATTTTGCAGAGTTTTCCCTGCGTATCGGTTCTACCGCTATCACACACACACACTAATAACTTGAAGTCTTTAACAATGCGCACACAGAGATCTCACTAATCGTGACATACATCGGGTGTTAGTTTGTCTGAGGTTGTTAGTTTTAAAACGGTACAGAGTATTCAAGGGGGGTTTCTTATTTTATGTTTGTATACTTTACATACACATCGTAGTACATTATACATTATACATGCAATCTTTGCTGTTTCAATAAAGGCTATATACATATAATATTATTTTAAACTAACTGTTGATAGAAAACGTGTTTTAGTATATATGTTCCTATATGAAAATGTCATACGTTTGCTCCATGTGTCAATAATATTGTTTTGTATACGTTCGTTACAAGTATTTCCTTAATACACTGAATTCCTCTGTTCAAACTGGCCGGAAAATGAATAAAAGTAATATATAAAGTGCTCTGTGTGGTTGTGTAACAACGTTAAGCTACCGTTATTATAAAATCAGCGATACAAACATTAATGATATACTCCAATGAAATATATAATCTACTTGATTACTACCGTCAACTAATATCCAATTAAATGTAGAGTCTTTTGACTGTTGTCTCCACTTTCTTTTCCAATTACGGAGAACCGCGTAGCAAGAATAGAATATTTTCTCACTTTGCTGGAACGCAAAGATTTTCAAACGCAAAAAATTATCAACATGCCTATCATGTTATGAACACAGATGTTAAAATTTATGAAGCATAATTTTTTCGTCTCCTTGTAATAATTAGAGAGTATGTCGATAATACTTGTTGTCACTTGGAAAGTTAGTACGCAAGAACTGTAACACGGTTATTATTCTGGACACAACTCTTACTAGTGGAGGCACGAACGTGCTGAGTATTATTTATCAAACACTGTGATGTTTAACACATAGGTATTGACTGGTTTGAATAATCAGTATTTTAACTGTACTAATTAATGGAAAGAGCAACCATCGCAGAAGCGTAAAAGTAATTCTAGCAAATACGTATTCCCGTTAACTACCTATGCGTCCCAAAATCTCATCTGGGCAGTAAAATATTTCAAAGTTGAATTAAGAAAGTTGTGTTAGTGGTAATAATCACAAACAGAATTATCACTGTTGCACACCACTATAGAAAAATTATTGCGATTAGCGTTTTCAAGCTTCTTAGCTCATCGTCAGATCGGAAATAACAGCTGACGATCTGATATAACACTGTTATTTCCGATGTGACGATGAGCTGAGAAGCTTGAAAGTGCTAATCGGAATAATTTTTCTATAGTGGTGTGCAACAGTGATAATTCTGTTTGTTAAAATATTTCGATTTATGGACCTCAGAATACTCAAATGGATGGAAAGCAGAAACAAATTTTGTATATTGTCTGCACTGCGGGTAAGAAAATTTAAACGTATTATTGACGCATTCATGTTGTACTTTGAACCCATTTCCAGAAGGACGGGTGAGACGCTAAGGCTTGTTGTATAAGGGAAATATAGAGGAGGGATCATCAATGAGTGGTTGCCGTTAAGGATGCAATGGGCCGTTAGGTATACGAACCAATAGAGGGCTGGATAAGTAAAAAAACAGAGGGTTCTGGAAAGAAGAATTGGTACTATGTAGACTAACGCTCACGAGTGTAATAGGACAAGAAAGGAGGCGTTAATACTTATGAATGAAAACGTAGTTTGCGGATGATATTACAAAGATTATAAACAATATTATCTATATATAAAAACCTCCCAAAATTATATAATAATTACAGAGGTAAATTACGTAATTATTTCTACAAATTATTATTATAAGACAATTTACAATTTTTTATAATATAATACGTACGCTACAACTCTAGATTAAGAAAAAAGAAAACAGAAATGTGTAGACTCCATAAAGGTTATAGGAAATGTTCATAATGCGTTCTAGATAATTCTAACACATTCTAGGTAACATGTCAAAACATAAGAAATTTGGCCACGCCCAGCCAGTCGGATGTTAGCTAGCGAACTTCACTGAATGATTTCAATTCAGTTGCGTAACGCGATAATTGAAATCGATACGTTGATGGAGACAATTCGCCACACAGATGTATTTTCATTACCTGTTGGATACGTTATTGTTATAGTGTATAATTATTTTAAAGTGTTAAAACGTGTTACTGTGTTGTTGTATTGTGTAAGCTAATTATATTGTTACTACTTTGTCAGTTAGTACTGTCGGCTTGTTTTTGAACCGTTCATCTACTAGTATATTAATTTTGAATATTATTTGTCTCCAATGACACCAAAGATAGTCTACATATAGTCTTGGCTTGGTCTACTACCGCCATCCTTCACAAACTGGTGATACTTAGCATTGATCGCTAACAAGCATCGGAGATTGTTCGTTTGTCTCCCTTTTTCAGGACAGTCCCAGCCAGGTCAGTCTCTATATTCTAATGAAAAAATACGGCGATACTTTCGTTAAGTTGCATACGGTTCTCTGTTTTCTGCATGCCAAAGATCTACTATCACAATTGTATGTTTTCTGAGCGATTTGTTTTGGAATCTATCCAGTAGATCTCGCTAACCACCGACTCGCTAAAGGTTCAGGTCTTGCTACCGTAGGCTATCATAACTGACTGACTAAGGTGTTATAAATTCTAAGCCTATTTGTCAGGCTTATTGATTTACTCTTCAAGCTTTTATTCAAGGAAAGCTTGTTCACGGTCTGTCGGCCACTGCCAACGGAACCAGTGTACTAAAATTCGGTACCTGCATGTAATCAGTAACTTCCAAATTCATACTGCTGTTGGGAGTTGTGCCTGCTTACAAATTCCTTTTTGAGTACAGGGTCCGCGAAAGCCGTGACCATACCGTGTTAATAGAATAACTAAACAGGTTACCTTATTTAGTTCATGACTGAATAAACGTAATCATTTTTGTTATAGTGATTACATTACTACGACAACTAGTTGTACTGTAAACATTAACAGTGACGCTGTTGTTAATGTTAATAATATTTTGCAATTTTAATCATCACTGCTATCAAAACACTGAAAACAAAATAGCTGTGCAACAGTAAGATGTAATATCAACGCGCAGCTCCAGACAATTTAGTATTCACAGGTTTACTGCGTCGTTTAAGAGACGCCATCAACATTCTCGCGACGACGTACGTGCGTGCGTGTGTGTAAAGTTGAAATTAATTTGAAATTTAAAGTGTAGTTACGTTGAAAACGAAGTGTAAAATGAGTAATGCAATGCTTTATAAGCGGTGCAGTGAATAATGCCGTTTTTAGAGGGTAGAGTTTATTAATATTTCGGCAGTTATGTTAGTTAATGAGAGGCACAAAGTGCCGGCATAGCTCCTAAGGGAACCCTCTTCTCTCTTCTCAGCACTGGCAGTCCTTACCAGAAATGAATTAATATCACCATCAATCTACTTATTTTGTGTTCTCGACAAACTTTGCTGGAGTGCGAATTTTCTCGCTTACTTGTTCTCTGTAGCTTTTACAATTACAGGGTTGTCCGCAGTCACATAAAAATAATTCTTTATTGGATACACTGATTTAATACTACTTTCTTTACACTATAATTACATTCATACACTTCAACAAATCTGTACATCAACGATGTTTAAAACTTAACCTAAACTTCTAGTTTATGTAAGGTCTATACCAATGGGATTTGGCAAACAACGTGCAGCGGATACAAAATAATTAGGGAACGGATTAAGCTTAATTATATTTTGAGCATAATAATTGAAATGATAATGACGAAACTCATACAGGCTGTCTGCTATTGCCACACGCACGTTTCTGAGGTCCTTTATGTTGTGACAGATGGTAGAAAGCTATGTAAATCAATAAAAAGTAATAAAATTAAACGGCCCTTAGGGATCCAACTACTACTTTTTTGCTTTCTCTGTTGCAATGTATCGCCTATTTGCGAAAGACAAGTTACACATCGCATAGTTCGTTCTTAAGCACCATTCGATAGTCACATAGTCCATTGCTCTCGAATGTGTTGAAAACAACATTAGAAGGAAAGGTTTACCACCGATAGTTTATTCTAATGTATATTAATCATCAACACCAAACACAAAGAAATCATTGCAAACATCATCCTGTTCACGAGATTGTAAAATTTCAAAGCGCGAGTCGTGTGACATAATGTTAAGTGATTATTTGTTACTACATGTGAAGGCAATTACGTTTTCTCTTGCTTTTACAGTGTGATTATTTTACAATAAGAAATTAAAATTAATCGCTTATAAGGTACATCTTAGCTTTTCATTTTGATACATCTCTCCTCCTATTTGAACACAAAGAACTAAAAACATGTCAACGATAAAAACAACACAAACCGAGCAAATAATTAAACGTGTATGACTTAGTAATTACAAGGCTTTCCACAAGTGTATTGGTGCATGTGATGTACATAATTTTAATAATTATCGCTTCAACGATAACATACCGTAATCTGTTTATTACTAAAAACTACCAGTAATCAACTCTTTATTTAAGTCAACATTGTATTATGTACAATTATAGGGCCTCTAACAATGTTTTCCATACGTGTTTTTCCTCAAAGAAGATTTATATATGCTACTTCAAATACGGCAAATAATAGTAAATGGTCTTAATGGACATTACGTCTGAACGGAGAAGCTACCCAGTGACAGCACCTGAATTTACTTAAATGATACAAATTTACGAACATTCCTTGAAATGACAGAATATGAATGTTTCTTCAGTCTATCTCTTTTTATTTTATAGATGAGATATTTACTACTTTAGTATGTTCTTTTCTATGTTCCTGCACACGTTCAATAAACTCCTCTACGATTCTTTAGATTTCATCTTTCAGAAGAAAGATTTCAAAAGAGTTCATCTTTGAGGTGTCACGGATGTCACGATTTGTTGCTGATAGGCCTGCATCATAGATAAAATGGTATAAATAGTAAAAATATGAAATACGTCCAAACAGGTTTTATTTGGACTTGTAGATTCTGTGGTTTAGCATAGCAGCAGATTTGGAACCCGTATGAACAGGTTGGTTGCAATATAGATGTATGGTTGTATTATAGATTTATTTTCTGGATGGCCAAAGTTGGCCTGTTTTTCGAACAAGCATTGAACTAAGCTAAGTAGGTCATAAGCTTTTGGTAAGTTGTGTTTCGCTTTTAGCGATAAATATTAAGAGATGTTGTCGGAAAATGTCGCAATTTTCGATGTTTAGTTGTTGGATATCGGTTGTTCAATGTTTAGTTATAGGCAGTAAAGATTTACTTTCATAAGCCGAACAGAGTCAAGCGCATGTAAAATGAGCAGCCACTTAAGTTACGGACGCCGCCGGGTTAAAAGTGTCCGTGATTATAATTTAATCCATTCAGTGGTACACAGTGCAAGCAATATTGAACAGTTTTCAATTTCGTTGTGTGTTCGAAAATGAGGCGTTCAATCTCGAGTTGTCCATTACGTACACAGTATTCTTGTTTGTTACTACTCCAATTAAACTATTCTGACATTACAGTAATTTAAATTATAACTTGCATTAGCAACGTGTTTATGAAACGACGTGCCACGCTGATGAGATAATTACGCCTTCACTTGGTATACTGCAAAAGCAATGTAGACAATGTGAACTTACCACTTGGTACCGCTTAACTATAAACGGTGGCGTGCTACTATATGTTTGCATTCGTTAGTATTTTGGCTACCGAAAAAACAAACAAAACATAAAAAATAAACAAAAAATAAATTGTGTATGTTTAACGAGAGCAGTATTTTGCGTACGTTTGTTAGCATTAGGGAAATATATTGTTTAGTTGACCGTAACGTAAACACGGTCACGATCCGACCCGCTGCTGGTGGTGGGCGTACAAGATCATCTCATACCGTTTCAACAAACGGTTGATTACTAACGCCGCGCAATGGAACTCGGGCGTAATGGAACTACTACACAACGGACTTTACCAAATAAACGACAACCTCACTTGTGAATAGTATCTGCGTCAGGAAACAAGAGTAGAATGGGAGATGTCACACAGGAAACACCTGTCACAGGTAAAAGGAGATAGTCTCCGCACTTGGCCGCTTTTCATCTCTCTATGGTTAGCGACCAAACAATACATCAAGGTTAATATTTGGTTACTGGAAATTATTTAATTTGCTTAAATCCACGTTGTCTGCAAAAATGCCTACAAGCTACGATTAATATTTTCTATATACTGATGTAGTATATAACTGAAAATTTAAGCATGGGGCAGGCGCGTTGATAACCACTTTTTCAAAGAAACAATTTTTGAGATTGTTTTCGGAGAATGGTCGCATATCCTTCATCAGTGCTTCAGCTGAAGAATGGTGTGTAGCGCGCGCGCGCGCGCGCGCGTGTGTGTCTGTGAACTTGAATCGACACTCGAGATTTCAGTACACTAACAATATTTTCTATCACATACGCATGTCAAAATCACAATAACTCACCGTCACAAAACAATATTACGAACTACCAATAATAATAACAACATACAGGCTACTAAAATCCTTAAGTTTACTAAACGGCAGTTAAAACAAATAAATACTTATTATCGCCCATGTGACACACAAAGCCATAGGTTCGATTAGACTTACGTGCAAAGAGGCAGTAAGTTCACCAATGACGCTCAGCGACATTACAGTTCTCTCGATATGTGCAGAAGGTTGAGAGAATGCGGTATGCTACTTATCGATCATGATGCAACCAGTTATATGTCGGTTCGTTATCAGGTTCTCGCTGTTAGTTGGTTTGTGAACGACGTATTACACAAGGTTACTGTACAATTAGACAGTATTGTGTAGAGTATTCAGTGCTACGAACGTACAAATGTCTCATAACGAATTCTGTATTTTAATGTTTAATTTGAGTCGTCGCACTATTGTTGTGTTAGTTTCACTTCGTCACAACATGTTGCAATTTGCACTGAATAATTTAATAGTCTCTATGGAGCGAGTGTTTTGCATTTGTATTGAAATCCTTATGACTTATAGAAAGTAATAAAGCTACATAAATCGTATTTTCTTCTTGCTTAGTTTTTTCTACTCAATTACTGCCTTCGTCCAGTTTGGTCTTACTTGAGTATGTACGGAGTAAATCCACATCAAAGCAGTGGTAGCTGAGGGTACGGTTACATGTGGTATTTTAAAGAAACGTTCTCAACACTACTGCCGCGGAGAAAATTCTCTCAGTAGAGGGACAAAACTGGTATGACGTAAGTAAATACTTCCCAACCTGCAAACATCAGTTCGCGCAACACTATCGCGTGTGTAGTTCCGTAATGTGAGGCTACAATGTCTGCTTTTTTGTCAAAATAATGTGAAGTACGTGTTCTCCTCAAAGAAAGCAGTACAAAATTAGTCTGAAAAACAGTTTTCATTTCATGTGAACTATGCAATGAATGTTTTTGCAATCCCAGTTACGACTAAACTATGCGGAGAACGTATGCAACCTTCTCTTCGTGGCCGTGCTGCACACTCAGTTAAAAGAGTCGATTATCTTTATGTGTGGGCTTTTGAGGTAAAACAATTAGTGGACTCCATAATGATCTTTTAGAAAACTGAACTGCAAACAAAATCTGTCCTTTGAACGTGAAACAGACTGTTCATGAAGCAAGTGGCTCAAACGATGGCCTGTTCGTGAGGCTAGTGTCTATACGAATTTTTAAAACCTTAAAAAGCAACCCTGAAACATTAAAAACAAAAACATGATATACCTGTTGGAGGAATTTAAATATTTCAATCGTACGATTCTTAGCGAAGAAGAAATTAATACGCATGAAGATTTATTTCTCTGTACAGGGAACCTGCACAAAAATAATGTAGTGACCGATGACGAAAAAGTATACGCACATTTTTGAAACCTTAATACTTCTCATAAAAAAAAACCGAAAAGACAGAAATTACATTTTGATGTTAATAGGTTCAACGAACAATGAAGAGTACTTTTAAATCTAATTACTATTTAATTTTCGGAAGCATATAAAAATCTGTGTATTTTATTTTTGTTACATTCTGCTGAGAGGGAGTTTTCAATTCTTAATGATAAGGAGTGCAACGCACTTAATGTTGTGTCCGTAAACTTGCTGATAGTCAATCAATTTATTAGATAAATTATTCTTAAAATGCATCTAAATAGTAGTGTATCAGTGCTATTATCTTTGCAGCCACAACAAAAATGTAAGCCCATCGTGCACGCTGTTTCACTTCTAAAATTATTTTTTGACCTGATTTAGAATGAATTTCCCAATTTTCATTTCTGCGTCGGATAACCATGTTGAGGGGCGGATCCATTAAAACCCCCGCTTCAAAAAAATGCGCAATTTCAGATGAGACAATTCCAGTTTGTCTGTCCGTCCTTCACTTTCCATTTACAGTTTTTGAGACATGTCTTACTTCAGTTCTTTATCACTTCTTCGCAGACTGTTCAAATATTACGATCCAAATGTAAACATACGAATACAACATACACATAAGAAAACACACAAACATGAATTACCAGATCGTTGATGAGTTCTATCACGTTACGCGCGCGTGTGTGTGTAGCCTACTCTATATTTGTATGCGTACTTTTGCGTCTTAATCGTTTAACGACATCCGAAGGAGTGATAATATTACTTCGATCGGGCAGTTGCCTCGAAAAGCGTAAACAGAATTCACCCAAACAGGAAGTCACAGAAGAGATAAATTAGCAATTTTTCGTATACGTGACTTCGACACCGATCACGAACACCATGAACCTTAAAACATTTCAGAATACGAATAGTGATTTTGAAAACGTGAAGTTTTTAATAATACTGAATGGCGCGCTCGTGACAGTAAGACGGTGATTGATTGAACAGTGGTCAAAACATACGCGTCATATAAACGGTAAAACGTTTGGCGTTACTTCACGACGTACCGAAACAGGTCTCACCTTAATCAAAATGTTCAATGCAACACGAAGTTCAAATTAATGTGAATATAAGTAAGGTTAAGTAGCTATACGCTGGAGTATACAAGCGTTTACTTATAGGCCTTCTGGAGTACACTTATTCTCACGTTTCAGTTAATTCGGACATTTCGGTTACGTACGTATTATGTCTCCATCCAATTTCGGGACCAATTTTTGGTGAAGTCTAGGCAATATTAAACTGTCTGTATTGTTACCGTGTCGGGGGGGGGGGTGAATTACTCTCTTCACCTGCAGCAGAAATTCCATTTGCAGTAAATTTCCTGCTCTGCGTATATGTGAGAATGTGTGTGTGTTAAGGTAACAAACGGAGTGGTACCACGTGGTTCAGTGACCTCCTTGTAACCTCTGACACACTGATAAGGGACCGCGACGCTACGCTACCGCAAAGTTGCGAGTTACCTAACAATAAATTCTTTCCCTAGTACCACTTAGCGTTGCTTGTTTAATACAGCTAGCGTACTGTGTGTACAGAAATAAGTAAACTTTCTGTTGAGCTTAATTTTCAAAAAGTGGATTTAATAAGGCTTTTGAAACGTTAATTTCCATACATGCGTATGCCTCTGTGTGTGTGTGTGTGTGTGTGTGTGTGTGTGTGTGTGTGTGTGTGTGTGTGTGTGTGTGTGTGTGTGTGTGTGTGTGTGTGTGTGTGTGTGTGTGTGTGTGTGTGTGTGTGTGTGTGTGTGTGTGTGTGTGTGTGTGTGTGTGTGTGTGTGTGTGTGTGTGTGTGTGTGTGTGTGTGTGTGTGTGTGTGTGTGTGTTTAATTATTATTGTATCTTGTATCTATATTATTTGTTCATAACATTATTCCTTTGTAAGTAACTCGTTGAGTTTCCTGCAGGTCTCCCATGTAATATGTTCAAATAAATAACATTGCAAGTAGGTTTATTTTCACCTGACGTACCTGAATGTACCTGAATACCAATAATTTACCAATTAATGTACCTGAAAACAATACCTGAATGTTTGTAATTGATTTTAGCGAAACATTTGTTTGAATAAACAAGCCTCTGAAGACACAGAATAATTTCTGTGAAACGTGCCTCAGGTGAAAATAAACCTACTTGCAGTCTATTTTCTTCATAACAGTGTATGTTTTTATAACAATTATTATTATATATTACAATATAGTATTAGCATAGCGTATCATTATACATTATATTTTATTATCAAATAAAATTTAAAAAAAAAACATTGAAAACCATAAATATTGTTCATATAGGATCTCATAGTCTGTTCCAGTCCAGACGATGCAGTAAATAGTCGTCTGCTTTTGTGCCATCGTAATAATGTAGGAAAGCCACAGTAGACTTCTCTTCTTCAGTTGTACAGTTCAGATGAAAGGAACACTTCAGCCGCCTTTTATTAATCGAGTGTCAGTATCTCATGCTCGCGCGCGCGCACGCACACACACGTATGGGCATGATTAATTTTTATTGCAGTACGTAGATTTAACGCTAATAGAAACGAACGGAAAGATCGTATCAAACAATGAAAATTTTTTGTAATTCCAGAATTTTGTTAAATCTTTTTTTTATTTTTTTAAGAGACTAAAATTGGCTTAAAATCTGTTATCTATAATTTACCTACAATTTTTTGCAGTATGTGAAAATTTGGTAGTTTCAGTTTAGACTGATAAATTATGTTGGCAAACATACAATAACACGTGTACCGCTAGATAAGGCCACTGTCTTCCTAGATAATATCCACATACAATCTCCACTGTCTTCCGAAACACACAGAATTTGTTGTTATATCAATCCTTACAGTGATATTTTATGTAAAACCAGAATAAATTGATACTGGATTCTCACAGAGTTGAGAAGTAGGTAGTAGTGATGTAGTGATGGGCGGTAGGTGTTGATGCTAGTGATGTTAATTACACACGGCAGTGAGTGGGTGAAGTGAAGTTAGATTACTACCATAAATAGTGTGCATTAAGTGCGAGACTTGCCCGTATAACTTTGTAAATCACTTTTGAAGTATAAGCCACGTCTACGACACTTCCACGCGGTGACATATTTATATGCTAATATAACTTGTATAAACCTACGTATATAACAACGCGCACGCGTACTCACACACACACACACACACACACACACACACACACACACAATATAAATACATACACATGTACAAAGTGTATAGCACATAAACAAAAATAACACACAATTACTGTAAGTAAACTTCCCCTAAACAACGCTCCAGACATATTAAAAAATCCCTAGTATTTTCATAATGGTTAACATAATGGTTAAATACGCCCCAATAACGAACCTTCAAAATATCGGTATTGAGAACCATACATGACTTCTATGTTCTAAGATTTATATTTAAAATCATTTTTAAAATGATTTATTTTCATGGAAACTACTTCTTTCTACTTCTTCCTTCAGGCTTAACCACAGTACAGTGGTCACTAACGTATACCACCTCACGTTAGCGCACTCGATTTTCACTGATGTTGGCAGTCGAAGGCACTGCCGAAACTTCTGGTTTTGAAGAAAACGGCCAAACAGCCCGGGAAGGAATTTAACAACAAACTACTTCTTTGTTGCCGATAACGTAGTACACATATAAAAAATTATCCCCTCCCCTTCAACTATTAATTTCATTTATAAAAAATTACCCCCTCCCCTTCAACTACCCTTTCATTTATAGATATTTCATCTACCTTTGTACAGTGGATTATTATGACCTTCTTTTCAGGATATTGTATTTATAAAAATTAACTACTTTACTCTTGTTAAAACATGAAACATTGCAGGTAAACTACCCCTTCCCCACAATTCAGGCAAGTATGCAAAAACTTATTTTATTCTGTTTTAATCTGCGGCAGTTATCGTTCGCCATAGAAACAATTCTACACACAGACACACATTCACAAACACAGACATTTTTCGAAAAATTACTTTTCATGTTTTGTGGGTAGTACAATCAGAATCAGCCCTTATCTGGAACATGATTTTTTTCGCCAGCACCATACTTCAATTTCCTTATGGAACATGGAAGTAAAAATAGACGCGGAAACCACTACTGTACAAAAATTTAATTTACATATACTATAAATACATATTTACATATACGGGCAATACTGTCAAGTTTGAAATATTTGATAATAAAATTTGACAAAAAAGATTGCTTATAAGAATCAGATTTCCCAGTCGCTAAAATTACTGAATACTGTCATAGCTGCTTTCTGCGGAAAACAAACCGCGTTGCCCTTGTAGTTTCAGAGCAATAGCACAAAGTCATTGGAAGAAAGAAAGGAATTTCTTCAAACTTTCTAGCAACTTACCCGTTTTGACCCTGTTCCAACTATCTGTACAACAAATGGCTGCCGGCTTTGAACAGCAGTAAACAATTTTTGACAGTTACAATTTAACGATATTTTGTAATACACTGACCATTAAATATGGTGGATTTTTTTATTTTATATTACATTAGACTACTCACAAAAATATTATCGTTTTTAAATAGGTAGTTTTCAAAGGTTTTTAATTTTTTAATTTGGTAATAAAGTACACATTTACTACACATTGTTACTTAATATGTAAAGATGGTACAGTTCATAATCATAGCGCTTGCGCCACATTCAATTTTCTTGTACACCTCTAAATACTGTTCTTATAATCCGTCTTTCACAGAAACCTAGAAGTCTGTCGCTATTTTTTGCTACTGTCCAGTTTTCTGCAGCATATGTCAGCATTGGCCTGATGAGTGTTTTGTAAATTTTGCATTGTGTGCTTCTTGAGATGAAGCTAAATGCAGGGTGTTTTTTAGTCCATAATATTTTTAATGTAAACATTAATGTCTACGTTACTGTAAACATTAGAATATAGCACAATCTAAATATTTGAGTCAATTAAATACAATTTCTTCTCCTAAATGATAATTTGTTTGGTTCCCGTCTAAACGGTTTGAGCGGGGGGAGAAATAGAAATGTTTTGCGCCGCTCGGCGGGCACTAAAATTAGTATTTCTCCGGTTTCCGATGCAATAGAACGTTGAGTGAGGTGTCGTTAAAGTTGTCTCATCGAGTACTATCTACATAGTGTACCGTAATAGCAGTGATATTATTAAGAGGTTTGAATAATCGTAATTCAAGTTGTAAAAATCGTGTGTTCGGACAAAATGTCGCGGTATATGGATGCTAAACGTGCTCAAAAGTATCGTAAACGCATACAGGAGAGTAGAGAAAATCATTGGGAATTCAAAAAACCTAAAATGACCAATGCCGAACGTCAGAGGATTTACCGACAACCCTTAAAAGACAAGGAAATAAATACTGAAGTCGAGTCAACACTATGGAGACCAGAATTAATTACCATAGTAACAAGTAAATAAACAAATGATATTTAGCGGTATCGGAACTATACCTTTATCCGTTCCTGCAGTTTTTAATGTTTTTACTATGCGATTGTATTGATATATTTTGTAATTTTTTATCACGGTACGGGAAGCACGGCTCCGATGGTGAAGCAAATTCGAGACGAATATTCCAGATTGCTACGACACCGGTTGGCTACGAAAACACAGCAAGTGCGATGCTTCACGTCCCGCCACGAGGTGGAAGACGAAGAGGATAGTGGAAGAAAAGAAAGCGCGATCACGGTTATAATCACCAACATTAACGCCCAGAGTTTGGTCGCACACGCTGCTGACATCGCATCCGATAGTCAACTTCTAAAGTCGGACTATCTCGCGATTAGGGAAACGCGGATGGATTTAGACAACCCTGTTCAATTGTCAGGCTTCGAATTGAAGGAGCAAAGAGATAACGGTTCGCAGTCAGTGTCGCCCAACAGTAGAACGCGACGACGGACGGCAGGAGGTGTGGTAATTTATAGAAATATACGCAGTCCCACCGAACGTCGAGTGATTGACATCAACTTGAACAACAAGAAACAAATGATCGATACCGATGTTGGAGACATGTGTCTTGTGGACATCACGCTAAATGGGAAATCGAGATTCGTACGCGGGTGCGCTTACATCCACCCGAACGTCACCATTTCCAATCTCAAGATGTTTCTATTCGGTAATATGATTAAATATTCTGAAAGAACGAAGAAAATATTTGATGATGTGAGCGTAGACACCGAAGTGCCAATGGTGATCATGGGGGATTTCAACGTCGACGCACAGACTAATTTACCTGCGCTGGACTTCATGAAGGAATAATTCAATTTAGACCACGTGCCGTCGCCACCGACTACGCTGGGTAAGACCCCATCGATTTGACTTTCACCAGAAACATCAGCGTTGATATCTTACTTTATATCAGCTACTTCTCCTATCATAGGCCCATTATAAATAAAGTCTTGCTTGAACCAACTAATTAACTTGTGTGATGATTTTGCAAATAAAATTTTGTACTTTGTAAAACTAAATATGTGTTTGTTCATTTGATTCATAACACATTAGCAACCCTAAAGCACACAGACGTATTCCACGCTCTGAAGATTTTCGGCCGTGGCGCCGACACAGCCCCCGCCGACTTTTTTCTTTCCCCCTTGCTTCCACAGTGCATGTGTTACGTTACAAGGAAATGTTTATGTGCATATATTGGTTACAAGGAATTATTGTCTGTTAATTTCGGAGGTGTATGATCAAAACTATTAATCTGCGTACACTTTTTGGCAAAATTGAGTTAGCTGTGTAATTTTAGTGGAAAATAAAAGCTCTCTTTTTATAGTAATAACGAACTGGATCAAAAGAGCCAACAAATTAATATAGGCCTATGGTTAAAATTAGAGCCTCAAAGAAGACAACCGCTTTCTCACCAAATCAGAATTATTGTCATTCAACAAAATGCGTAATCGAAAAATGTAACGTTTTTTTTATTAATTGGAAAATTAAACAGTCTGAATTTTCCACACACACACACACACGCGCGCGCGCGCGCGCGCACGCACAGCTCTCTGATATGATAAAAATGAAAATTATCTTAATATTCAGGTTATTTGTTTTTTTTTATATAAGTGTAGTATCCTCTCCCTTTCTTCTATATTCTACTGACTTCCCCCTGAAATACCCAGTTAAGTAGAGTGCATAAGATACCAAGGTATTTATAATGTTCTACGTACTATGTTCGTCATTTTCTGTACCAACCGTAATTTTTTTTTTAACTATAGTGCTTTTCCGTTTGCAAAAATCGTACTGATTGGAGATTTACGTTTTGACCCTACACCCTTCAGTTGCTCCATTGTGGTTAACTGTATTTTAGTGTAGTTATAATGAAATTATTTAATGCGAATTATTCAATTAGTTAAGCCTTCTTAAAACACTGTTTACTGCTGGATTTGTTATATGAGCAAATATGACTTAATAAAATAAGTTTAATTAATACGTATCACTACAGGTAATTGTTTTGCATTAGTTTGATTGTAGGCGAGGCAGTTCCAGACGGGTTCACAACGTCAGAATATCGGTCGATGTTACATAGTGTACATCAGTGCGGACTTTAATTCGTAGCGCACAGTGGAGGACCACGACTATAACATTCAGTATTTAGCAGCGAGTTTGAAATTCCACACCAGGTCTCCCAGGCATTCATTAAATATCTGCTTCTTTCTTACCTCATACCTCGCCCCTTACCCTCCGCCACTAACTACCTCTCTCGGAATTTTTTTGTTTACTATCAACTGCCTGTTCGTTAGTGGTCAGCGACAACAATGCTAATTGATGTGTATTTCATTCTAAAAGAATTTTAAATTTCCGATCGAACAGTGCACGGCGCGCATGCATGTGTTTTGCGAGGATTCTCGGTTCCTTTTTATGGATCATTTTATCACTTAATAATATTTCCGTTATTTCCCCAAATGTCTGTTGAATAACTATTTCGAATATTATGTGAATGGGAAAGAACAATTTTTTTCAGTTCAGTCCCGTAATACAAAACAAAAATATTCGAATGTTTCATATTAGTGGGGTTTTAGGATTATAGGGAACCGTGTATTTTAGAACCATCTTAAGTGAAATGGTATTGAGTACTCAATAAATGCGCCTATAATTAAACGATGGAATACTGTGTAACAAATTTAGACTAAATCATTTAAAATATCTAAAACTGAACATGGTCCTACATTGTGTTATAACACAGCGAAATAACTACATAATTTACTGTTTAATACATCTTATATAAACATAAATATTCTAATGGCGCTCAACAAATAAAGGATATTCATCTCAGGAATTTTTAAATCATATTAAGCCATAATTATTAATTCAAATTGATCATTAGATCCGAAACAAATTGTAGAATTGTAGAACTTTATAGAACAATACTATAGTGATTTTTCTTTTCTAAAAATAAACGTATTTAAAGCGTCAAAACGTAGATTATTATACAAAGTCTAAAACAATAATTTTACTTGACTCAATCTAAAATCGTAGTAGTCATTGAAAATTAAATTATTCATTCATATTTGAACATAGAATATACTCTTTTGTACCAAATGTTTTAATATTCTACAATTAAATACTTTTGTCATCCAAATATCATATCAGATTACCGGGTGTTTCTGATCAAGAGGAATTCGGACTGCACGGCTTGGAATGAGAATGAGAATTAGAATTACTGCAACAATTACATTGATTTCTCTGGAAATATTTTGTAATGCGAGACTGCCACACCACACACACGCGCACATAACGAACAACTGGGTATGCCTTTGTATAAGCTTCTTCACTAATTAAAGCCAAATGGAACGTACCGTATACGGTGAGGAGCGCAGGATCGCTTATCCTTTTGGCGGCGATATTCTCAGCGACGCACGTGTAATTCGCCGTGTCCTGCAGCCGTGCCTGGCTGACCAAAAGGTGACCTTCGGTGGAAACAATGACGTTGGTGTCCGGTTCCAGAGGTAGCCCATTCTTTAACCAGTACACCTGCGGCGGTGGAACACCCGGAGGGGGATGACATCTGATTTGTACCTGCCTGTCCATCTCAACGTTTTGCGAATACGGCGGCGAGTCGAATTGTTTCTTCAAATCTGTTGACATGAGAAACAAAAACAGGAGTTATTTATTTGAATAGACTAACTGAAACCATTTAGTTAACTGTGCTGAAATGTCTAGGAATAAAATAAATGTTTCCATAGTTAAGAATTGAAATTTAAAATATTTTAGATTCTTTTAATCTAGATGTTAAAAACATACACAGGAAACTAGAGTTAATATTATTCAATAATTTAACACTCATACATAACAGTAACGAAGTTATTATAAATTGTTTCAGAAGACAGTTATAGATGTAATCATAAATTACGTCACAACTGCTTCAAGCAATGCAAACTTCAATGAAAGCATAGCAAGTAAAGCGATCGGGTGTAACTGTTAAGAGACACAAATAACAACTAGTTGATTTGTCGCATCAGCAGATGAATTTACTCACTGCAAGAAATATTTACCCCCGGCTCGTCCTGGTCTTTGTAAAATGGCCCAACAGGTCGTGGGCATTTTGTTAGAGCACTGAGGGAAATCAGATGTCCAATACTGATCATGGGTTTTCATACTTAAAAATGGTACATTATGAAAAAACACTGCATTCAGGTTAAAGATGGATGTTATTTCGATTAAAAACTAAACCACGTGTTCGGCATGATGAGGTTCCCTAGTAAATTCGAAACCCCTAGGTACAAAAAAAATTAAACACGTTTTAATCTCAAATCCACGAGACTATTTCTGAGGATTGTTATTTTTTAGTACAGACTTATATCAGCTTTTAAAAGAAGTATCATAACTTTTAAAATCACGACAGTAAAAATTAAATATAAAAAAAGGGTGAGAGCAATTAGACACCAAAGTTTACAAATCGTAACACGGTTTTGTAAGTACAATAAGCGAGAACACTGACTCTGCCTGTCAAGCGAATTGTATCGTATCAAAGTTATTTATATTAGTTGTTCAGCATAAGAAAGTGAGCTTTCTTGAAGAGTGCCGCCCAGTTTTGTGAGCTTCGATTATCTAGTCAAACATGAAAGTTTGAAGGTAACTTTCAAGACAGATTAAACATTTACCAAGCCAACTGTCATATTCATGTCTTAGCGTATAATAGACGAAATAACAGTTTTGTTCCTCTTCTAAAATGCCTGGAATATGAAAAAACTTCATGGAACTGGTTTAGCTATAAATTAGCATAAACATTTCTCCCATTGTACTCTAGTACTTGTAATACTGACGACCTAGTAAAATCAAGACAACTGAAAACAACGCTTGTATTACTTGTACAGTTACATGGAAAAGCGAAACATTTTAATCTGCATACTTCAGAAAGTTTCAATTGAAAAACTGAATTTACTAATTTTCTCACAACGAGAATTCGGCTGATAACACAGAAATTTCTCACTTAGTACACTTTTAATAAAACACATTTCAATAATTTAGAAGGCGATGTAATGTATTCAATGAACAGCGATTGTCTTTTCTTACATTAAAAATTTACAACTCTTGATACAGCAAATTTTCTTCCAAAAGCTGGTATAAATTTTATCTAACAAACATTGAGTTTTATTACAGAACATAGAGTGTTTCCTGCCAGGCAAGTCTCCATTCCTATAACGCATTGTGAATATTTGACTTTCCTCAATGCACGAATTGAGTTGGCCACAATACTCTGTGTAAACACGTGGTAATGACGAATATAGCCCCAAACGATTTCAAGGAATGCCAAATTTCGTCTACATCATGCATGACGTAAGCGTATAATATGTGGTACGTAGAGAAATGTTGGTTGTATGTTAGTCTAGCGAAAGTTAAACGTGTAATGTGTGTTAAAACTAAATTATATTATTAATGAAATTAAATTATTGAGAAATTAACTTAATTTTAATAAAAAAATTATTAAATGAAATATAGGCAAAATTCCTTTGCAAGCGTACTGTTTACTTCTGGCAAGTATAATCTGTAATTATCTTAAAAATAATTTTTAACTTGAAGTTAAAAATTGTTGTACAAAAAATGTTACTAGTCACTAACAACAGTTGCTAATAGAAAGTTAATGGTTCATTTTCTAGATCAAAAATTGTTTAGTAATTACAGTGCGTCTATTCTACAATAATGTGTAATTACTGTATCTGAAATAAAAACAAACATAAGCGAGTCTGAGTGTAGCAATTCCGCTAATGGCTCAAATAGCAGAACAAATATCAGACGGACGTTATACCATAAGACAAACAGCAGACGCACGAGACTATACGTTGATTGCATCTGTGCAACACAAACCAATCGAACTTGTTCTACTCATTTCAAAACTAATTTAATTCTACAGAACTCACAAACAATGCCATATTATTGCCAATTATTAGTATAATTATGAACGCTGTAATTGTTATTTGACTGAAATTGACGATTTCTGTTAAAATTGAGCTGAAGTTTAATATGCTTTTTTTAATATTGTAAAGAATTTGTGTAGAAGCAGCTAAACAGGAAAGAGAGACTGGATTTTGTAAAAAAAAAAAACAAATATTACCAGAAGCAACTAGAAGAGAATCCTGCAAATTTTTTGCCTGAAGAATTACGTAAAGAACGTATATTGTATTGAGAAATATAAGCAATTTTAACATTGAAAATGTTTATAACGACGTGTCGCACATTTGCGGTCGATCGCTGGTGCGTGATCGAAAATGGGAACCGGTGAGTTTCCATAGAAACTACTTCTTTGTTGTCAATAACGTAGTACACACATAACACTTCGCTTATGAATGCGACTACATTTAACTTGTAATCTGTACATTGGTAAATGAAGAATGAATTCATTGATTGGTGAATGAACATAAATATATATATATTTTTCAGATTTATTGAACCATTTTCAATGCCCTTCTCTGTGCATTGGATTTGTGCAATGCCTGTAAATTTTTTATAATAGATCTTCAAAAAACTGTAGTTCTGAGTTTTCAGGAAATTAAAGTTAGTTACATTCCAAAGCTTCGATTGATCTGAGCTGTCAAAAGAGCTAACTCCGATAAAATATTAAAATGGATCTAAGACTTACCAGATGAAAGGTTTTTTGTAAATACCAAGTGTATAACATTAAAATTAATAACTATATGTTAGTAATTATTAAAGATTAATTTTGCACTTAGTATGAGTAATTTAATGTAAGATATCGAAATTAAATAACCGACAGACATTTACAGGAATAAATAGGGGTAATCTGAAAGAACCTCGTGCCTTACGAGTATGTTTCTTGCAATAATTTCGTGTTGCCTCATACTTTTGAACAAAATCTGAAACAGTTTCCTACTAAATCTCATTATTATTGTTTCACATACTGAGAGTAGACTTGTAACCTGGTATACTGAGTTGCGAATATGCCCGAGTGTTGTCTGGTTTACCCAAGCCCCATTACGCGAATAAAGACGTGAAGAAGTAAACTTATAGTAGCAACGAATGCGTGTACTAGATAACAATTCATTACATATAGGCCTACATTGTTTTTACACACGGGAGCGCGTGTCTGTAGAGAGCGAGACAGAGTGAGTGAGTGGGCGGGGGTTTGTGTTTTAAACATTCAAATGGGACGTTCTTACTTTTAGTGGCAACTCGTACGTGCAAATTCATATTGTATACTTTTAGTTATCTCATTTATACAAACAATTCAAAAATATTAAATTTAAAAATTTATTAGTAATAATTTATAGGGATAATTTTAAACATTTCTGATGACAAACAAAAGTTTTAGCGGCCTAATCGGTAAGTTAAACAGTTCAATAACAAGCACAGCGTAAGTCCTTAATTCAAATAAATACGTGTTTAATGTACACATATATATGCATATATATTATGTGTGCGTGTGCTTTATTAATTTGATACGAACTTTAATTTCTTTCAAGAAGAATATAAACGGGAGGCGCATAAATGTAAAACACACACACACACACACACAGCTACACAGACAAACGTTAATTAGTTGTGGTACTAATTGAACGCGGACGCCGTGCCGTGTCCCTTGACCACAAAGGACTCGGTTAAGAGTACAAAAGCCGGGCTGCATTGCAGTGCACATGCTCACAATGACTGATTGTGTTTACTCTCACAATGTGAATATTTCCCTATCACAACAAAATCAATCAATTACAAAATGACACTGGTCCACCACAGTCAACAACGTAGCGGGTAACCATAGCAACCGGTGTTAATGTAAAAGGGAGATGTTACTACTGCAAGCAGCCTTACCGCGCGGCGACGGAATGGAACTACTGTGTTTTGTATATTTGCTAAGAATCTGTAACGCGATATGTTGAATTTGGTCATTGTAAGGGTTGGGATAAAACTGAAGGGGAGGATTAGAGCCGCTTCGACAATTTTAGGGAGGAACTGAATTTAACACTCGTCCAATGTTTGACTATTGACTCATGCGTCACATCTTTACTGCTATAATTGACATCTCTGTTTCGTTTCACGTATACTGTATACCCAGTGACATTTCCATTCCCGGCCGCCCTCGCTACAATTGGAAACGTGTTGGCTTATCGTACCGAGTTTGACGACTCAAACAACACTTATTGTTTTATGAATCAGATAATGTAGGAAACAAATCACACGTGCGAGAACTTTACTATCGCGTTAGGACGCCATTTAGATGCCGTTTCAACTACAAACGCTGGGAAACAAACCGGATTTTACCTCGTAATTACACGCAGTCCATATGGAATCGCTCTTCTTCTGAAAGACCATTTTAAAACGCAGAATGAAGCCACAAGATTCGTGCATATAGCTTCGGGGAATTCCGTCTCAACAGAAAATATTCAAAATTATTTCTACACATGCCTTCAACAAGGCTTTTGTTTGTTAAGCTTGTTAATTATCCGTTACATCACTTCAAACGCTAAAGATTACTTCGTTTCTCAACTAATTACAACACACATATAATCCAGTATAATTATAATAAGATTGTTCAGTACTTTCAGCAATATATTTCCTTAGCTATTCAGTTGCCGTAAAGTACGCTTCTTTAGCACTATTAATTTATGCAGTTAAATGATTTCAGAAGGTCTCACCAGGCGCGTAAAACATTTTAATCTTAAAATTAAAATATTAATATTGTATTTAATAGTTTAACTACGTAACGCGACCTGAGGCAAACGTATCCTCAAGATATATTTTACATACCCTACGCCTCAAAGGTGGGCAAATAGTTAAAACAGAACTACCCATGAATTTAAAGCACTAATCCGAATCCTAAAGAAAAAACAACGAACACAAAAAGAAATTAAAATTGACAATACGTTTGTCCGTCTATAAATGAAACGTTTAAATGCTAGATTCGGAAACATGAAAATAGTGTGTAGGCTATACACACAATTAGTACAGTATACTACAGTAACAGTAGCACAGTATTACAGTAATTAGTGTGTCTACTACACACAATTAATGTCTAGTAGAAGACTTATTAAATGCTGTCAGAACCATTTTATTTATATGAGGACCTGTTTCTGTAAACGTAAATCTCTCTCTCTCTCTCTCTCTCTCTCTCTCTCTCTCTCTCTCTCTCTCTCTCTCTCTCATACACACACACACACACACACACACACAATTACACCTCTGCCCACAAAAAGCGTTTGTTACTAAGAAAATGTGTTAGAATTTGAAATATTTTCATAATTTAATATCGTGAGGCCCAAAGCTCTCTTAAAATGTTACTAAGCATATTTTAACGAATTACTAAATTCAGCACTGACTAAATAGTGCTGTTGCATATTAGGCGGCGATTTCTAATACTCTGACACTTATGAAAACCAATATGCGATGTTAATAACATCTTATAAACTTTCTATATTTCATACTTTTTGTGTTTATTTAGCATTGTACAGCGCGGTCGGAGAAAACTAGGTGACACACACAGTCACTGTATTGCGAACAACGTAGGTGTACGAGAGTGCACAGGATCACCGGGTGCTGTAACTGTAGAATGAATCAGCCTACGAAGACAAGCTATTGCAGTAAGAAACAGTACTTCGTACAAACAGTATTTTATATTTCGTATATGACAGGGTAAAAATATTACAGAAGAAAATAAAAACAAAGAGACAATACAATAATAATAATTACAGCAAAACAAACATACTCCCTGCCTGTTACGTTTAGCATTTTGAGAGCTTGAACATTAAAGAATGATTATTATTTGCGTTCCGCAAATAACTTTTTTAATTACCGGTAAATTTGTAAACCATGAAACCGCTGTTCTCACTGTTGTGAGCATACTATTAAGTATTAGCATATCAAAATGTAACAAGCGTGTGAGATTGATGGGAAGTACTGGCTGGAACGCTGCGGACAAGTGGTGAAACTGCAGGGAAGACGCGAGTGTGAGCCGTGAAGGAGCAGAGCAGAGCATACAAAGATATGAACGGCGTAGACTTTACTGGCGATAAACTGGAGACCACGTTTAGTCAACATTCAGATTACAGACAATCAGTGAAAGACGCCTACTGTATTGGGTTTCACAAAAACGACGGGACACAGTAACTGCATACTAAGTAAATATCCGTATGAATGTTATCACAGAGGTAAGCAGAAGGCATTTTTGTAGGAGACCTTGTTTAAATCCCATTGTCGTATTATGATATTTCAACTCCGCTTAGCCGAATACTGATAAATCTCAATAAAGGTACTAACACTAACAACTCAATGGATCCACGCGAGTGTGTATTACGTAAATATTACTGTACGGTTGAATAGAATTTTTATTTTTTAGCTGCAGTTATGATTAAACCGCTATAACTATACACCGACAGCTAAAATTATAATTAGAATGCCATATTTCTCCTTCTAAGTACTACCTCTAATAAGTTGGCGGTTACGTATTACGGCAAACGTTCGCGATTCTATGCCTTCTGTATCTAAGTTGTAGATGATGTTCCTCATTCATGGTTTTCTGCCTCGCTATGTTAATCTTATTCCCTGTCACTGTCTGCAGTACACCATATTTCTACTTTATCATTAACATCCATAAAGAAAGAGGTCTTTCTACATAACAAGAGGTCTCCATGTCCGTTACTTGTCCCCCTGAACATCGTTGGTTTTTCTGTTTTAACAGTTGATTCGAAGCACTTTTCGGTACCTACAAAATGACCAGTAAATTTGAAATATTATCCATTCTCAACAGGCACATTGTGTGTTCATGCAGCAGAAGTGATCAAACGTACACTTTTAATGTTCTTAGTCGTATGAAAGTTGACGTCTTTACAATTTACAGAAACCACATTGATAATATTACAAAAATAGGTAAAGTGTATTACTACGTATAAGTAAGTTTATAATATGTATTCATAGACTAGCACATATTTATATTATTTTATTATTTTTTATTTTATGATGATTACCTTACACCTGAGGGTAGAAATATTCGGACTTTTATGTTATTATCAAACAATAAATTACTTCTGCAAGAGTATTTTTTAATTTTTTATCACTTTACTGTATATATAAACCTGATTTAGGTTTCTCAGATTTAATTTGTATCTTCAGAAATACAATAAGAATGAGTTACGGATTACATCAGTGAATCGTACGTCTTGTGTGTGTATAGACATAGCGACAAGAAATAAAGACATACACTTGCAGAAGTAATTTATTATATTATAATATATATCATACAAATATCCAAGAAACATTAAGAGTTACTTGCAAAGGTGTGTGTGTGTGTGTGTGTGTGTGTGTGTGTGTGTGTGTGTGTGTGTGTGTGTGTGTGTGTGTGTGTGTGTGTGTGCGCACAATAAAATAATAATAATTATTACCATACTTATATAATGACACTAAAGTTGTTACGTAGTAACTCCGTCTGCTTAGGAGAAGTAGGGCCTACCATACTTGCAAAAATTCACGCTTTTGAACGACTGTATCGTCGTGTCTGACATGTCTGTGGTGTGGAATTGAATGTACTAATAAAAAAATGTTGTATTTGGAACTATTATTGAAGAGTAAAAGATACTAATCTCTTTTTCTGGTTCCAAAGACCCGTAAGACTGACTTTTTTCACTTACTGAGGGCAGAACTCACTTAATGACTCCGTTATACTATATAACGTATTAATCTGGGGGATATTTTTTTGTTTAATATTAACAGAAAATTTCTTTTCTTGCTTACCTAATCTGATTTAAATAAGATATGTCACATTAGTGGGTCTTTGAGAAGAGATTAATAAGTTGAAACAGTTGTCAAAAGTTCGTTAATTAAAACTGTTTGCAACTACCATGTGTGATTTAACTTCTTATTTAGTGAATGTGTTTCACAAAGCGCTAAACGAGACGTCAGTTAGGAGCAACCCGATTGTGTTAACATTTAATATAGGCCTACCTGTCGATGTCTTACACGATGTCCTCCAGTGCTATTCACACACACGCAAGCGCGAGCGCGCGCGAATACTATCACACAAAAGTAAAGTAGACAAAGTAAGCGAGGGAAGAACAATTTTGTACGGATTCAGGGTACGGCTCTATTCAAATACACTGGGGCGGAAAAGAACAAACGTATGATAAATTAGTCTGGGCGTCTGAAATGCAGTAAATATTTGTCCGTTACGGGTGTTCAACCACTGGGGTGGAGACCTACTAACGACCATCCCTATTTGTGCTGTTAAAATTTACGCTGTACTGATTAATTGATTTCCTTTGCCTAACGTACGGTCTAATTTGCCAAACGATTAACATTTATCTGAAAGTAAAAATCGGTCGAAATTTTTATTCATCAAGACATGAATGCGATTGTTGTTTACTGTGAAATGAAAGTTATTTATGATGAGATACAGAGAATAATGAGCTAATGAGGATCCTTGACATTGTAAGTATAACATGTGTGTTAGATCAATTACGGTTTATGAAGCACAAAATTTACTCTTGAGACTACTGATTTGTTAGAAGCCCATTTGACTCACAATGTTTAATCAGGCCAGCATACGCTAATATGCTCGTTGCTGCCCCTGCAGTTGTTATAGTCTTGTTACGCTCATCGATGTACACTACTATATGGATCGCGTGATGCATTCACTGAATTCGGTCCGACCGCTGCACCAGTGGTGGGCAAGAACACTACGTATACTACAGTATATACTGTACCTGTACAGAGTCTGACTTTTCTGCTTTGTTATAGCTTTTGTTGCTATAGCGGAGCATATTTTTCGTTAAATGATATAGCTATGTCATTTTAACAATTAATGACTCCAAATTGGGAGGTTTTTAATAAGTTCTTTTCCAAAGTAAACACATTTGTTTCACTATAAGATTTCAGTATTCTGACACATTATTTCGGTTTATCGCTAAGTTCTGTTGCATTCATAAACAGTTCTGTTGCGTTCTTATTTATGAACATTTAATATTGAAACTAGACGAATAAAGAAAAGAATTAGAGAAACAAAGAATAAAAGACGTGAGCCGTAAACTTTAAAATGTTTATTGAGTAAAAGAAGCTGGCGTATACGCTCGCCATGGTCGTTAAAGAGTTCAATAAGCAATGCTAATTTACATTAATTTTTTTTTATTTTATTTAATTAGCTACGAATTAACTGTGTAAAAATTGTTTACATTAAACATTACTAAATAATACAATAATTTAACTTCTGGCAGATACCAAGCTTAAAGAAGGTAGCTGCAGCGGTTCTTTCCTAAGCAATATTAACCTATAGCACAAGATTTTATAAAATAATGTCATTACTAATTTGATAAGTTTCACTTCATGGCTGTCTTCAGGAAAATCATTGTTTGAAATATGTTTTCTAAACACTGTGCAGGCAAATTTTTTGGAAGCTGATATAATCATTTTTTGGTATTAAGTTTACTGTCAGATATAGTCAATAAATTATACATTTTTACAATCTTTAAAACGGCTGATGACGTTCTAATTAATTTTCCGCTTGATACAAAGTCAGTAAAATGAGTGTAAACGCTTAAGTTATTGTCATCTGTTATCAGTTAGGCAAAAGTAAAAACAAACTGTTATAATAATAAAATCTTCACAAGCACAAATTGTTAGTAGAACTGTCCCAAATGCAATAATTGTAAGGTGTCAAAACAAGTGCATTACTGACTGAATGACTCGTTTAATACACGTGTTAACTTAGCGCCAAACGCTTTATTGCCCACCATTGTGTGGGAAGCTGTACGTGCTTCGGACCGTTTTCTGGCGTTCACTTTGCCTGGCAGCAAGCGATCCATATAGTATACATCGATGGTTACGCTATACGCTATGATAGTCATATGTCAGCAAACTGCCAGTCGACGTAATAAGTAGCTATATTAGTAACGAGTCATTAGCATTTGCGTGTAATAAATACTAGTAAGGTAAGTAAGGTGTGATAGATGAAAGAGACACAGTGTGTTAGAGGTGGCAAAGAACATGACGTACTATGACAACTTTTATGCACGAATTTTCATCACAAGAATTTATGCATGACAGTGTTCGTTCGCTAGTTTAATTTTTTTATTAAATAATCATTCCGCTCATTGATAATAATTTAAGGTTGCGGGAACCGAAGCAGTTGACCAAACAATATTAGGAGGTTACGTCCTATCATTCTGTCTGGGGATCGGGTAAACAGCCTATATATTTTTATTTCTATATTATCGTTAGTTATCGGACAAATCTTACATTGTCCTTTATTACCGCGCGCGCACACACACACACTTTTAATTTTAAGTGCATGGGCTCATATAACGTATAGAAGGGAGGGGGCACTTGAGTCTCTCTGGTCTACATCATCGTGTAGTAATTTACAATACTCAAAGACATCACTGAGTATTAGTATCAGATACTAATCTGGTACTAATAGTAATCTGGTACTATCGCACATACTTAAACCAATAACCTGTTAGGCGAGAAAATTTAATGTTTCATATGAATCGCCAGAAAGTAAGTAACTGCGTGCTATAATTACAAAATTAACACGGTTACTTCAAATGTGGTAATGCAGGAAGAAGGTATTTGTGCCCATCAACTGATGGGTAAAGCGTTACGATTATAACCCTACTGAAACGTTGAACACGAGTCTCGTTTCAGATCGCTGTACGATTCGGTATTTCATTTAACTGTTGAAGAGCGAATGCAGTGAAGGCTTTAAGAGCCTTTCTAAATTAGTTTCTCAACCAACAGTTAGTTAATCCCTTCATTCTGCTGTCCCACTCCCTGGGATCGACACAGTCCATCATTTTTCATTTTATCTCGTATTGTCAGTCATTCTCTATAATTGGCTGTATCCAGCTCCATGCTACGAGTCGTGATCAAATAATCATATTTTATTGTTCCATATTTGGTGCACTAACAATGTTGTGGCCCTCCTCGCTTGCTACTGCTTTAGCCACAATACTTTTTTTTTTTTAATAAAGTCCAATTCATACGGTGTATTTGTTTGAAATAGTCAATGCGATCAATCAAACCTTCGAAGCATTATGTAATCGGGTCTATAGAATTTCACGAGAATACAAAATTGCTTACGCATGCAAGCGAAAACCCGTCTGACTTAAGTATATCAACTCACATGCTTTCATGATAAATTAATTCCCCGTACGTAAATAGTTATATCTAGTTTCTGTTCTATTCAATTTCGACGCTTCACTTCTCGCATTTCAACTGGCATTTTCTTCTATCTCTACTCTTTACTTCTTCCACAGCTCTGCCTCTCACTGTTGGTGGTATTTCATCAATACATACTAATACGAGTCTTCTCTTCACCAGTTCTTTGTATTCCCCATCCTTATTATATCCATGTGAATTATATCCTCGCTTGTCATGGGAATTGCCATTTTACGTGATTCAATGTTTTCCAGTAATTAGTTAATTAAAATTCACCTTCAAGTACGACGTAATGATTTTTCACAAATTATAGAGTATGAAGCCCTAAAGCGTTTACATAATTTATACAGGGCAGATGTAAAATAAGAATCAAAACTTTCCTTCTGTAATACGATCTACACCTGTATATAAACTATAAGAAAAAAATTAATGAGAAACGAAGATAAAGAACTGGCGGCACAAAGAGTAATTGAACAGTTTATAGAATACACAAGTTTAGGAGAAACTCCAAAAGTAAAAAATAAAATTAATCTGAAAAACAAAACGCCCATATAGACTTGCGCGGTCAGTTCTCAGCAAACTAAGTTTCATCTTGAAGAACAAAAAATACTCCAGAATTTAAAAAATAAAATGTTTGATTTACATTCTTCTTGTGATCACGTATGGTTCTCAGGCACGAACATTTAATAAGACAACCTTTGATAATATCGCTTAATACAAAGATCAGTGGAGAGGAAAACGATAAACATAAAGTTTCAGGGTAGGAATCTAACAAAAGTGGAAGACATTTCAAGTCAGACAGAAAAACTAAAATGGAAATTCCCGAGTCACAAGGCCAGCTAAATAGGGTGGTAGATATACTAAAGTTATAGTGACCCGAACACCAAGGGAATCAATAGGAAAAGAGGCATTCTACAGGTGAGGTGGTTGGAAGACCTGAAAAGGCATGCTGAGTCGAGATGAATGTATATGATAGAACAGGAAGGTGAACGAGTGTAATGATAATTAAATATACTGACGAAAGATGTTTTATCTGAAGATTAAGTAGCACGCGGTATTATTATAGCATGTTTTTATTATTAACATTTATTCAGTACTGTGACGTCAAAATATAATAGCCTATTAGAATTTTTAGAGTAAAGTATACTCATCAATTTATGTGCAACGAAAATAAATCGGAAAAAATAACAAAAAAGCGTTAAATTTTTTTTAAACAGTTCAGCTAGTTACATTCTCTCAGCTGAACTAAAATATTCGTTCGTAGTCGATCCGTTCAATCTACCCGACTTCTACTCTTATAAGAATGAACTCTTATAAGAATGAAGACTCTCGGTCATGGAACCTCTTGTGGTAATCAAGTCGAGTTTTGTACATCTGAGCTTGAATTCATAAATGGAGGTACAATATTTTAACAGCACCAACGTACCGCGGGGTTCGTGGTCAGTAATGAATCTAAATCCAGCCTGTCAATATTCTTCCATAGCGGAGGCGGCTACGTGAGCAGCAGAAGCTGTAGACAGCCATTTAATTACAAAACCCAAGAGACAGAAAACTGTACGGCGGGATGGAGAGTGCAAAGGTGTCTGTCTGATCCAGTTTTGACTGTTATATGAATAATTTATGCACGATAAGTTGTTCATACGTAAGTTTGTGATTTATAAGGGGCTGGCGAGGACGACATCATTTGTCACCTGCGAGAGTCGTTACACGACGTACGAGACACACATACATACATCACTTCCGGTTACCCGCTTGATGGATGACTTTATTACAGTCGTGTCAAAACTTGCACTCGGGTCGCAATCCAACAGATTAGTGAATACCTTAACGACAGCGTTTTAATATCGTCACAACGACAGTTGATGTTAATACGACGGGGCCAATTTGTCGTTCACGTTAATACCCGCTACTCGACGTATTACCGGTATACTGTTTTGTTCCGACGTCGTAAATCCTTAGCGAAGTAAAGAAAACAACCAGACGTTGTGTACGCCTATGTGCGTGCGTCTCTCTCTACATGAGAGTGTTTAATCTTCCCAAGGTATCTGTAAGCTGATTATTGTACTCAGATGCACAAAATTCTGTAGTCTACACAAAATACGTTCTGTCTCCGAACGAAAAAATGAAAGATTAATTTTATGCTGTCGAGAAATCAACAAAACTGACAATCAGCTCTCTAGGTAAAATGCTCGTTGTTTGTGTGTGTGTGTGTGTGTGTGTGTGTGTGTGTGTGTGTGTGTGTGTGTGTGTGTGTGTGTGTGTGTGTGTGTGTGTCGCATATTTTTTCAGTGTGTGTATAATATCTATAAAATTAATTAAGTTCCTGTGTAACTTAAGTGTTAATCGCGTACCGAACGCATCACAAAAACACGCTCGACATTATGACAGTCTCGACGACTGTGTTACATCGAGCCCCAGACGATGTAGAATACAATACGCGATGCTTACAGTACTTGTTTAAGACAATAATTAATTTATACGTACTACTGGAAATGGAGTACTGGAGAAGAAGTTGTTATTTAACGAGATTAAAAATGCTTAGAAACCATGAACAAAGAAAGCGAGCTGGAGTAGGCGTAGGTATCACAGAATCCACGAGGTAAAGCAATTTTGGAGTGGTTTGACCAGCTAAATAGAGTGTCCGAAAATATGGAAATGGGCACCCACAACAAGAAGACAATGGAGTAGACGTAACTATCATGAAACTGGGGTATAGAAACTGCTGTAAGCAATAGCACAGATTGAATCACAGATTGGTTAATCTGTTTTTACTTTCAGCAAGACTTGTTTGTAATTTTTAATTTTGTTATTGTGAACATTAAAATTCATGCGCGCGCGTATGTACCATATACATAGATTAATGTGTTATATTAGTGTACCCTACAAAATACGTGGAAGTACCTACTTGCGGTTTCTTTAGTACCAAATGATGATAAACAACAAGTGTAGTGTGTTAGGAGCTCAACGTTATCATTGAATATTGAAGGTTATATTTCCTAACTCTTTAATTATTAAGCCATACGTCTGAGTTAACATGTGCTCAACTCAGCCACCAACGGCACTTTATAGTTATACTTAACGTAGAAATTAAAAAACTCAGTTTTCATAAGTCCTGATTTCATAGAGTATAGTCAAGAAGGTTTCACCAAAATTCAAATTACGAAATTAAGACAGCAGTTCGTGAAGAAGTCGGTTACACTAATGTGGCGGAGTGTGTGTTCGTGTGTTGCCACCGTTTTATACAATAAATCCAGGGCAGCCAACTTTTTCGCTATGATGAACTACAGTACAGCATCCCTCTTCCAAACTTGAGACTTCGTTCAACTTTTCTAATTATACCGTCTCCATCCCGTCTAAAGCTTATTTATGACACAGCGCAAAACCAGCTTGTTCAACCCGGATAAACTGCCCAACCGTTATGAACTCATGAAATTTCAATCTGTCATTTTTTATAAATCTTCTGCCGCACTTTCAACAACTTGTTTTCTCAGTTATAAATTCAGTTATACTGTCTGTAAATACAGTATTTCTAAGCATATGTGTCTGTATTTATGACAATTCCTAGATTTTCGCCAGCTGGATAAGATGTGTCTTTTTTCAGGTTGAGTATCGCGTTGTGTTTTGCCGTGGCCCCCCGAAGGATCTCAGCAGATTCAGGTCTGGCATTTTGAGGCAGAGTCCTCCTCTATGATTTTGGGTTGAACGATTTTTGACCTAGGTCAGTCCTAAGTTTATAGCAAAACACAACGTGATACTCAACCTGAAAAAAGAACAAATCATATCGCAGGTGACTCGCAGGTAAAATTGTTGGTTCCTCCGCATGAATCTAAATTAATAATATAAAAGTATACGAATTTTAACAACGGGTTTCTTTCGCATTTCCCAGCCCTTACTGTTTTTGTTTTATATTTTCATCCACTGCTGTAAAATATTACCTTTAAAATAATTATACATTTAATCTTTAACAAACTTATAACACAGGATAACGTAAATTTTACTAGAAAGTAAGACTGACAATGAGGACTCGCTTGTCCAACTCCCATCATCGTCACCAGTCCCATAGACTAGGGCAAAACCAGAACAGAGATAGTTGCGTCTCTCTCTCTCTCTCTCTCTCTCTCTCTCTCTCTCTCTCTCTCTCTCTCTCTCTCTCTCTCTCTCTCTCTCCCTCACACACACACACACACACACACACACACACACACACACACACACACACACACACACACACACACACACACACACACAGGAGTTCCAATGTCACATAAGTTTAAATGTGATTGTTTAGCCGCTTTACTAATTGTAAAGCTGCCACTGCATCTCACACACGCGCGCGCGCGCGTGTGTGTGTTCATAATTTCTCATTCATAATTTTGTTTATTCATATTATAGAGTGTCGTATTCATAATTGCTCACACTGTTCTTGTTTTTAAATAATATCATAAATACTTCTTTATTAGAGTGGTTTTATTGGAGTTTAAATTTCTTAAAAATAAACTGCCGAAACATTGTAAAATATATAATAAAAATAATACCGTATATTCTTGTTCAAAAAATATAAAATATTATTTATTTTATACACACACACACACACACACACACACACATGTATAATTTAGATAAGCCTATGTTTAGTTATTTACGTATTTAAGTCGGGATTTTAAAGCTCACTGAAATCAAGCCTCCACAGTAGCTTATTTTAGATATCTTCTTTCTTCAAGACTTGTCATTAGTTCCTATCAGCGTTTTCATTGGATCCTCGAATCGATTTAATTGTTATACCTTCTGTCTTTTTCATTCTGTTCACAACATTACGTTAAATATTTTTTAAATGTTCTTTTCTGTCAACTTCTATCAAGTAGCACCACAGTAGTGAGCTACTAGGTTATCTAATTTGTACATTCGATGACGACAAAACGCGAACAGTAAACCTTTGGATAAGTTATAGTATTGGGACATAAATACAGAGAAGGGAGATTATTAGTCGCAGTGGACGGCACGGTTAGGTCAGTAATCCAGTTAGCAGTGTCGGAGCTAAGCAGTCCCGCTAACGATCATCTCCTTCCTAAGAAACCGTTAAACCTTACCCGCTTACCAAGCGATTTTTCCTTCTTGTACCTTTCAAGGGCTTCTTTATTGTCACTTACATAACGTGATTGCTGATCAGATGGCCGACAACGTGGTTTCAATTTGTTAGAAATAAGCCTACTTTTCATGTTGGTCACAAAACACGCTTTGGAAAATTGTCAATGATTCTATTTGCTATTGTTACATTCGCACACATACATTTTTTTGTAATTAATGTATATATAAGTGATGAACAGGACTTAATGTATACAGTGAGCGAATATACGTGCATATTACAGAGGACTTGTTTGTAACTTATAAGTCAAATAATTAAAGACATGAATTGTGACCTACTCTGTGCATAGAAAGACAGGATGAAAACTGAAAAGCTTTGTCAATTAGTTGCCAACCAGCATGCAGAAAGTTAAGGCAATTGTAAACTCTGTTGTTACTTAGGGTAATTGTTGCCCCCCCTCTCACTCTCTCTCGCTGTCTCTCTCTCTGTCTATCTCTCGCACACACACACTTTTGATCGCTTACTTATTTGTGTCTGTTAACATTCATATGTAAAACTTTAACAATATGCTTTACGCCCATGCCAACTTTATAATTTTATATTATTGATCTATAATTCCAGTTCATATTTTATTCGACTAGAGTACACTCTTTATGTCTTAAAAATGTTTAAGACGTGATGATGTGTTATTGGCTACAGCAAAAAAGTAAAATCATCACGTTTATTCTTTGAACAGTTTAGGGTCAGTAAAAGTCAGTATACATTATTTAACCGGCACGGAGGACAATGAGACTAGCACTTCTCCCACACGCCTTTAATTTCCCAGCTGATGGAATCACTTAAGACTCCAGCAGAACATGGTGAAAATCGATTCCTGCCGTACTCGGACGAAAATTATGATTGACACTTTTTAAATGAAAATACCCATAGTATAAACAAAATTAATATTAAAGAAGATCACTTGTAGCAATATAGCACAAAAGTAAGCGAAATATGTTTAAAAACTGATTTTTATAAAATGAAAGAAACTCCGCTTAATCTTAACAAATGAGAAAAATCGGTATAAATTTATGAGTATTTCTAGAACTAAACGATAAAAATGTATAAACTCAAACAATAGGGAAACATTTTAGTTCTATAAATTGTAGTCTTTCCGCCAGACATAGCAGACTAAGCGAGACTGTTACGCTATACGGGACTGTGTTAAATGAATCCAGAAAAACGAAGAAGTATTCACAAAACTTTGCGATAATGACTCATAAACACGCCAAAATAAAAATTACCATACGCGTTTCTAAGAGAAATAATACTGGTTTTACAGGCTACACAAGTAAGAATTTCAAATACTAAGTTTTGTTATAAAAATTTATGTACTACATAACAGAGTAGGCCTATCTCTCATTTAAAGTAATTTAACCTATGAATTTACCCGAACTTCTTGATAAACGTGAAATAGAGCTTAGTTAAAATGTCAAAAACCAAAAACGTAATTAAACATTTTATTTAACTACGTGCTGCAATATAAATTGGAACCACAAACTTGATCAAAGCCTCTCAGGGTTCCCGAGTAGTTTTAAGTTATGGACTAACAATCTGTTTTGGAAACGTTTTAAGCTCAGTGCGCCGGGGGTACACAGATTTCATCAACATTACAAATTAGAATTAAACTGCATTGTATGTAATAGGCAGGTTTTCATTTGGACACAATAAAATTATTATAATGACGAAGCGCGGTCAGAGCCGATGGGATATGGTCGGCAATCTACTGGCACGGTGAACAATGGATGTAGGAGAAAAGATGACCACCTTGTCATGTAAGAACCCACGCAACGGTTAAGTTGTGTCTTGTTCTCTCTGTAACAAAGGTCAGGCTCGAAAACGTCTCTACATTTAAATTTGATCGGAGACAACTCTGGTTGTTTTCTGTCTTTTATTGACGAGATTTATGTTTTTGAGTTAGGGTGCGTCCTTTGGGCGTATCAACACAATTATTAACCTTTTTTTTTTCGAAAAGAGTTTTTTACATACGTACCAGACGACATGGAATGTTTCAACTGTGTGTTGTTCAACTGACACCGTTCGATCTTGTTTACCAGCACCCTGTCCCAGATGTAAGTTTTTGAAATTGAATATAAGTCGATTGTGAGCTTGTGTACATCCGCACTTCTTTTCGACTTTCACGTTTCTTAAAATTTTTAAGATCGTGATAATAAAGTCACGTGTACTAGAATTAATAAAGTCACGTGTACTAATTAACACACTAATTAGTGTATTAGAATTTAAAATACTAAATATTACTAACATGCTACTTAATTGAATGAAAAGATGTGTAATAAAATTTATATAATTTTACAAAGGAGGATATACAACATAGGGTCACCATTTAGCGTGACAAGATCGTATAACAGGAAGCAGTTAGTATGAAGCAAATGTGATAGTCGTCAGGCACAAAACTTGAATCGTCTCAACGCCTAGATTAGAATTTTGACTTTGTTCGCCAGCAGATTGAGTTTGTTTATAATCTCTGCAATGGTATTAACGGTCGTGTCCTTTTCAAACAGAGAGATTTAACACAGTTAAGTTAAAGAAATCGAAATGATACGTTAATACACAGTCAGCTTCAAACGAAATTTCAAACAGATTCGAATATTAGTGACATTTAAAGAACATAAGGTGTTGAACCGAACGAGTTACAAAGCGAAATCAAAACTCGCCAAAATTATTATTAAAAAAAATAGTAGGAATAAAGCTTAACGTGAATACGCAGAACATTGTGTGGAAATGATTAGAGTCATATTTGATGTGCTATGAAAAACTCTAAGGATTAGTCTTGAACATATTATAAAACGATGACTCTGAAATATGATAAAGAGTACGCATGACTAGCAGATAAAATTGGCAGACTGTAGAACATATTTATAGTATAAGAAAGGACGTGTGGGAAGTCAAATCGAGGTGTTCAAAGCTAAATGATAATACATTATGAAAATATTAAAAAATGCTATTTTATACAAAAATAAGCACTTAATACCTGGCAGAATAGAATCAGTCAGCTATCTATAGCTTGTTTTCACACAACAATATATTGTAAATTCCTGAAACTTCAGGTATAGCATGACTCGTTCAACTTTATGACGCCATGCTAGATTTACGTCTAAACATGTATAATTTGTGACAATTTATTTGTTCATTGTATGCAATACTCTGTACAGGTCTACTGGCCTCAACTATTTCACGTTAACCATCTATGACTTGCATAGGGTTACAATTTATCGGGCCATCTTGTGATGAGTTTCCGATCATTCATTAATAAACATTGTCAAATTATGTACTTTCATGTTTTATATCGTTCAATATTGTATACATACAATATATTTGGGCAATACATTGCCAGCGCTTACATTTTCAATCATGCATAAAATCACTTAGTGCACGCCAACCTTGGCCTACTAAACGCTTATCTTTATTCTAGCTTATCGTTAAACAATTAATGCACAGCTGTTATCTAAGATTACAACTCAAGGTTTAATGCAGCCTATTGAGATCAACTTTCATTATTAAGAACTCTGTATTTTATATAATAAGTTACTAAAATGTATTAAAAAATCTATTGATTTTTTTTGGGCAGTTATGTACAGTATCGCGGTAATTTTTGCATTTATAGGTTGGCTAATCTGCGCTTTTAATTTGCTCAATTCATGTCTGTACATTTGGACAGTGCGTTACATACGTTCGCTAGCGGCGGTCGCCCTTGCGCTCGCTGCTATCCTGTCACATTCATTTCTTCTTTGTCGCGACAATTAATGTAGGCCTTAGGCCAAAGACTTTATATATGGCCTTCTAGGCTTTCTCACTAAATTAGTTCTTCATTGTAACGTTTTACGACTTGTATTTACGATGCGCTCATTAGCCAATCTTATATTCAAAATTGACACCTAACCATTTCAATGCTGTAATAATCTGAATAATTTTCAATAAATGTATTAACTACAGTCCACTCTTTCTTCATCATTTCTGCATCCTGGCGAATTAATTACAACAGTAAATCGACATTTCACTAACACTTCATCCTTAACATTTTTTTGGTCATAGATATCTGACATACACATAATTATAATTTTTATGTAAAATTAGCAAACAGAAAATACGCGTAATGGTCTGTAAATTAAAAGATGTTATAATATAGCTGGATGAACAAATATTCAATTACATGGCTTCGGTATATTTTTATACCAGGTAAACTGGCCGCAGAGTTTAGTGTCTCCCATTGTCCCCTTTCTCCAATAGTCGTTCTAAATACGGATTTGTATGGGGTTCTTATTTGTAATGGAATTTACTTTTTTTTTGCCGAAAATGACACATGGATCCTAAATCCGTGTGATGGATTTAATTGAGCACGTACCTTGGTGCACATATTAACCCTTTGGGGCCCGACGTCCGAAATAGGGCTATGGGATGTCTTGGTTCTGTCGAAAATGACCGACATCCGATATATCGGACGTCATTTAAAATTGCTGCTGCTTTTACAGGAATCGTTTCTGAGCGTTGTCAACGTGTCAGATGGTAAACAAACATTCGGTAGCTTTCAGTCCAACTAGCAGATAGTATAATTTCCTTTTTTTTTAGATACATAAATTGAAGTGGATTCAATACATGATATTTTTAGATTCAATACATGTATACATACATCATACATGTATTTTTTAGATTCAAACATGATATTAAAGTAGCAGTGTTCTTCTGTTCTTTTTCGCTACTTACATTAGGGTTGGTTACGTTTAGGTTATTTTTTCATCGTGTTTCTAATTTTATAAGCGATAATTATTTGTTTATTTAGTGTGGTTGTATAAGTGCTTTGTTAAAATAACAGCGCAGTAAGTTTGAAAAGCTGATTTAAACTGTGGTGTTGCGTGAGTTTTCACGTTTTTACGCTACAGACCCGCGTATTTTGCCGCGTATAGTAAATAGATTTATGCTATTATCTTTCCTTCTGTTGTAGACAAAGTATTTATTTTTTTGCACACAGTTATACTAAAATATAAGGGAATAAACTACGGCCGTTTAGAGTGCCAGTGATTTTTTTTTCTTGTAAGATAAAGAGTGAGTTGAATACAATTTTATCGCCCCAAATAGCACATTATCATTTCAACATCTTACTAATATTTTTATTTAGATAGTAATTAATATACACCATTATAAGATATTCTGTATCCACAAATTATACCTTAAAAAACATTTATACCCAAGTAGGTTTCATATGTGGTAGAGGAAGAAGAAAAATCATAGCCACTACAAGCACAGCAAAAACGTCATGGGTCTTTTCTCAACTACCAGTGTAAAAATGCCGGTCCTCAAAGGGTTAATATAATCAAATTTTCGACTGAGATCTTTGACTTGTAATTATTTTAGGTTTATTGGCTCCTCTGCAAAACTCAGCTGCATAGGACTCCAAATAGGTATTAGGCCTACTATTGCTGTTTACATAAAAATGTTCTTTTCTATTTAAAAATGCACATCACTCTCTTAGCCAGTTTTGGTGTTCACAGTTTGTTGTTGCTTTTGTCATGTGATGTTTCTAGACCAAGCTTTTGTATTTCTACATATTTACTTACGTTAATCTTTACGAGGTGTTAATAATACTTTCTATATTACTTAAACACACTCCAGGGTCTGACTTTTCCCGAAGTATGAATTGATAGGGTTGATTTACTTTTATTCGTCACCTTTCAAACTCTATATTTCAAATATAATTTGGATACGATTCTGCCACTCTTTGCTTGTGTAACACGACTGCTACATTGGAATAACATCTATAATAAAATGAAGTGGCCGATAATCATAAATTCCTATTACTCCTATTGCTTGTATTTTTCTCGAAACATTATTTTATGAACCAAAAACACTAAACCGACAAGGAAAACAACTTTTCTGCCAAAAAAGGTGTTATGGACGAAGTCACCCATAGTTTTCACTCTATCCTCACGCGCTGGCATGCACACTGTTGTACAAAGTATCGTTTAAAAAACAAAATATAAGCAAGAATATTTACTACAACTTCCTATACATTTTTTGGGCAAACGAAAGGCACTGGTGAATACTGTAGGCGGTTAACGGTCGAAAGATTATAAATGAAATTACAACTCTCACTGCAAAAATTACGTATTAAGTAAGTGGAAGGACTGAGACATCTGACGAGCGCGGTCGTACGTAGAATGTAAATCGCACAGCAATATTGAAAAAGCTAAGTTTATAACACTGCAGTGCACAACCATTGACCTATACGTATTTATGGGCCGTAATACTTTTACGATCCTATAAACTTACAATACACGTATTATACAAAATGATGTTTTCATATATTAAATCTGAGTTGTTGTTTTGACAGAAATAAACAGAATCGTATGGCTGTCATTCTGCGCTGAAGGTTCATTGTGTTTGTCATCACTGCTCGGAATAAATGGAATTAGCAGATCCTGAACTCTCTGAATCTTCTAGCTTCAGTAAGAGCTTACTTTGGTCGTGGTTCAGTACGTTCCATTCATACTGTTTTTTTCTAACCAAAGGTTACGTTTATACTATTCTGACCGCTTAAACGTTTTTAGTAGAAGTTTTGAAGAACTGGATAAATGTATCTACTTACTCAGTTTTTGTCTGTCGATTTAGTCTGGTTTCTGAATGTTTCGGCTAATGTTTACGCGTTCGGGTTTCCCGTGCATGTACTTGTCTCACGACCCACACACACGAACACGATATTCTAGCTTACCCATAAGTTTTATGAGACATTTTCTTCATAATTGTTTCTAGACGTGAGTAGTTCAGCACCTCCGTCCTGTTTGAATTATGTTCGTATAGACATAAAGATGTGTGCGGTTTGTGAAAGCGCGCGCGCATACTCATGTCCAAGTATTAAATTTAGCACTGTACCTTTTTTGGATGTAGCAAATTATTAACATTTTCCATGAGGTACTAACCGAGATTTATTTAAAACGTTTTCGGACATTAAATTACAGACACGTTCAGTTACTACTAATGTTACTTATGATGTAGATCTACTGGCCAAGACATATTTTTACCTAGTTAATACATTTTCGGAATATTAACTTATCAACCATTTCAGCTCGTTGTCTGTAGAAGTAGTTGGTTGGTTGTAACGTGATGTGGTAAAAGTGTTATGTACTGATTGTGATATCGTGAACAAGTTTGGCGGCTATTTCACCGGCGTTTCAAAAGCTGTAGTGTTTCCTAAAACAGTTTTAAAACACTGGACACTCTGAACACTCGTAAAATTGAAATGTCCATAAAAAATCTTCGCAGTGTACTGCACAGAACTTCATTCTCACCGGACCAACTACTTCAACAGACAGCGAGCTAACCATGGTTGCAAGACAATTTCCCAAAAATGTTTTAACAAAGTAAAAACATGCCCTTTCCAGTACATCATAAATAACATTAATAATAATAAGTTATTCATAAAGCGCGCGCGTGTGTGTGTGTAGTTCAGACTGCTGATGTGTATTCATCTATTAATAGGCCTGAGTGCGCTCACAAAATCGTAGCTTTTTTGTGGTTAGAGTAGACGGAATATCATTTAACTGAAACATTTAATTTGCTGTTTAGCGATCACAGGAGCGCGTCCAATCATCCCCACAAACGTACAACCACAAAACCTTTTTTGTCAACACGTGAACAAAATTGGTATATAACTTCGTTGTAGTGTCCACATTATAATTAAAAAGCAATTTCTTATTTATATCCGGACAATATTATGTTGAATTTTATGTTCGCCGGAGACAATAAAGGACGCGACCAACAAATACAGACATACGCCTGTTCGTATGTGCCACTATGGACTACGTTTGACTCAACTGGTTCCTCCCTTCTTCTCCTTTCTCTTCCTCCTCTCCCATATCTCCTTCATTCTTGATCGATGTTTCTCCCTCATTTCGTCAGTCCAGATGGCAGCTGTCCTCTTCTTGGGTTTTTCCTGAAAACCTTGGACATTTTTTAATTTCTTTTTGAGTGGCAAGCATTCTTCAGTATCTTCTTGAGTAATTTGGAGTTCTTCTATTTCTTTTTCTGTTTCTTTGTACCACGTATTGGACATTTTGACCTTTCTGAAATAATTAAAAAGCTTCCCTGTTAGTCTGTCAGGATTCATTCTTTGATCATGTACCTAGAAAGTAATTCTTCTTTTCCTAATTACGTCTGTGATGCTCTCAACATGGTGTACAGCTCATTATTGTGGCGTCTTCTGCACTGTTCTCCATCTTTTATTGATCCCAAGATTTTTCTTAATATTTTCCTTTCTGTGACTTCCAGTTCTTCGTTCCTCATTTTCTTGTTAAGAGTCAGACACTCAGCTGCATAAAGTGCTTCCGGGCGAATTACTGTTGAATAATGCCTAAGTCTGGCATTAATGGGTATTGATTTCTTGTTATATGTTCCTTGGTTAAATGGTAAGCAACTTTCATCTTATTAACGCATGTTTTAACGGCTTCTTTCTCTGAGACATTTTGTTCAGTGACTTCTCCAAGATACTTGAATTTGTCAGTTCCATAGATTTGCCCGTATCGAGTTTTCATTTTCTTGGAGACTGTCTTGATGTTTGTCATGAACTTAGTTTTTTCGAAAGAAATTTGTAAACCCGCTCTTTCGGCTTGTTCTATCAGCAATTCCACATGTCTAATGGTTGCTTCTACTGAATCTGACAGGATTGCTATATCATCTGCAAACGCTAGGCAATCTATCGACAGGTTATCTCTGCTACAGCCTAGTCTAATTCCCTGGCTGATGTGATTTTCGTCCAATGATTTTCTCCATTCTCTTATTACTTTTACCAGAACGCAGTTAAAGAGCAACGGTGATAGTCTATTCCCTTAGGCGTGTTTATTATTATTTTTCAAACTTTTTTTACAAACAACCCAGGTTCTAATTAGTACAAAATAAATTAGGGTAGTATCAACTGTGGAATTTCATAACATATAAAATCTGCCAAACAATCCCCTTCGAAACAAATTACTCTGCTTTGCAGTGAAGATTTAATATGAACTTCAAGTTTAAACTGCTCTGTAAAAAGAATGCTAACCGCTTCGGTTTACGTTCCAACTGGGCTGGAAAAAGCTCTACACGGATTTTACCATTCTAACTATCTCAAAATACCATGTATAACCACTCTCATCCTTTGTTCTACGCAGTTTATTCTTCTCCGTAACTATGTACCAATCCCCTCCCCCCAGAACTATTGAAAATTTGAGCGAAACTCCATAATACTTAAAGTATGCATATTTCTAATCCAGTTGCTTGTGTTAAAATAAGTCTTATCAATAATTGTAGGAATAAAAGGAATTACAATATTTGTAAATCAATAACATAACGTTAGATTTTTCTTAATAATGACAATCACTCGACGCTTGATAAATAATGTACGTATTTGTGGCATGAAAAAAAATTAGTCACTCGTCAGAAAACAAACACAGAGCCCATTAATGTACCGGTATCTTTTTCGCCCAGATACACTTTCTCTTGCAAGGCTGTCTATGTCATGGCTTCTCTAGTCTGATATCTCTACTTGAACCGTCGTCTTTGCACAGGCAGTTTCTTGACTTTAATTCAAAAAGTGAGGTTTTTGTTGATGGATTTTACATGAAAAATAACGGAGTTTAAAACGAACTGTACGTTGCTTAAAACATTCTTGAAACAGCATTTTTTTCATTTAAGTCTGAAGGAGTAGTATTAAAACAAGGTTTTTTTTCTTCAAAATGCCTTCAGAAAGACTTAATTTCACAAGATTAATTAAAAATTCGAAAGAATTAAAGTGATCTGTAACGGTGTGAGATCATTACCTTTAATTTGAATAACATTTAATCAAATACAATATTTAAAAGTCATCGTATTTCTCGAAAAGTGGAGAGCTCAACCTTCAAGAGCTCAACCCCCCCCCCCCCCAAGAAGCTAGTGTCATATCTCCCCCCAGGAGCAACTCCTGCTTATGCCACTGGTTAGGGCTATACGATTTTTCGGTATATTACAGGCAGGCTGACTAAAACAATTGAGTCATATTTTTTGTAATTAGCTGCTTTTTTTTCGAAAAAATGCTGCTTCACAAGCTACGGCTCACGCCGCTAGAGGGCGCGTTAGAGTATTTATTTATTTGTTATTACATCGTCATCATGATCCCTCAAGCATTAGACCCGTAACGTGTTGTGCTCTCCATCAGTGATACAGCCCACACCATACCACTGCCACAGAGACACCAGTCCGCTTTTAACCACGTGCAACGACTAACTGCAAGGTGGGAAGTATAGGTGTCGCGCTGTTAATGACTATGGCCCGCATACCTCTGCCAGACTATCGATTTGCCCCAACAGAAGATAAATGGCATGCAAAGCGAGCTCTCTGCCATAAACATATGTATATTATGACATTTTATTATAACACAACACGACAAAGAGTTTTAAAATGTTACAATAGGCCATATATAATACAGGCTATATTATGTTATATTTATATTTTATATAGGTATGTGTTCTTACAATGTTTTAGTTAGTTTTTTTATCTTGTCTTTTTAGTATTTTCGACTATGGATTGTACACATTCTAGCTTCTTTACCAACGTACAATAACAGGTAGATTATAAGAACGCCATAAAATCTATATAAACGAAGTCAAGTATCATGAAGGAACTGTATAGTAGTATGTATCATATTATATAGAATACCAATGAGTATTGAAAGACGTGAAGCCCTCTCTTCAGTAAAAAAATAAGTCAAAGCAATGTTAGTGTATCATCGGATTAAAGCACAATATACTAAACGAGAGCGATTACGAACTTTCCGAACAGTATTGGCTGTAAACCCACGTAGAGTATGGAAAGCAGAGGAACGGAGAGCTGAAGAGAGAGGGACAAAGAAGCGGAGCGAGACAGAGTAGGGAAGAGTGAGAAAGGCAGCCGTTAATCAAGCTTGTTTTTGTGTCTGCAGCCTTACTTTGAGCCTTATCTATAGCTTCACTTCACAGGGAAGGGGAAGTTACATTTAATTAAGCCTTCTCCTCATTACAGGGCTCTTATATACGAGCCTATGTAGAAACAGCCTAAGAAGAATCTAGTCTTGTGATACTTTATGACCATTAAATAGTTATCAGATAGTAATTTTCGGTTAATCTAAAATTACTGGAATCCGATTAAAATCACTTTGTTCTGGACGTGACTCACTCTAGGAAGTTATATTATTAGTGGAAAGCAACTAATAAACATGTAATGTGGAGAAAGAGAGATGTTATCGTTGCTATTTAATTGCTCCTCTAAAAATTAGTTAACGAAGTTAAAAAAAAAAGTTATTAAAATCTTATAAAACAGATCGTGACTCCTACTCAAATTGGAAGTTCATTTAAGCACTGACCAACTTTTGGCACACTTCGTGCCAAGCACACTAACACACTAACTTGTTGAGTGGTCTAAAGTTGTTAGCGGAAATAATTTGTTCTTTAATTTATTTCGTGATAAACTACGAAATAAATTAAAGAACAAATTATTTCCGCTAACAAATTCAATTCCGCTAAAAAATTTCAATTCCTAAAACAAAAATAATGGCATTCGCAGGAAAACAGCCAATAAGAGCCAAAATCATCTTAAACGATAAAACACTGGATCAAATAAAACATTTTAAATACCTAGGTTGTGATATTTCCTTCGATTACATTAAAGATATTGACAAAAAAATTAGTATTTTTAACCGTATTTGCGGAACTATCAGTCGATGCCTGAAAAATAAACCCAGGAAAGAGACAATGTTGAAATTTTATACAACAATGGCTGTTCCCGCACTTATATATGGCAGCGAAACATGGGTAACGACAAAGGCACAAGAAAATCGAATTCAGGCACAGGAAATGAGATTGCTAAGACGAGTTAAGGGCTGTAGTCGAATAGACAGAATAAGAAATGAAACGAATAGAGAGAACTTCAGGTACTCAACTTAAATAAAAAGATAAAATTTAATAGAAACAAGTGGCAAGAACATTTAGAAAGAATGCAACAATACAGGAAAGCTAGAAAATACAAAGCCATAGGAAGAAGAAATTTAGGTAGACTAAGGAAAAGGTGGGAACCGTAACAGGCAGAATGCCTAAAACATGAAGTGAAGAAGAAAAAGAAGAAGATAAACTACGAATTTGGTTTTCATGTTTTACAATACTTAAAACTATTCTTTGGTTTTAAAATATTGGAAAACATTGTTTTTTACAGGAGATAATCTGAACTTCCATTACAAAAACATAAATCTAAACATTAGTCGTAGAATACAGCGTTCTTAGATTACGGTTTCAGTTAAACAGTTAAAAATGTTGCTCCTGAACGACACAGTAACGCGAGTGTATTGTTCAACGACTGAAAACTTGTTTTTTGTGTCTATGAGACTTTCATATCACTATGGTTCAAGTCTCTCGTAATCCCTTCTGGGCTAGAACATGCCCGACTAATAAATAGTATTTATATTTATATTTCATTAAAAGTAACACGCGGGAAGGGGATAGTGCAGTACAGACCGTGTATAAAATTTGAGTTACTTTAAACAAGATTTATAAGAAAACCAGATGGAATAGGTTGTTTACCTCAAGCTTTACCTTCTGCTCGATAAGTATTCTTCAGTAACAAATTTTATTCGTCTCATTTCTCGGGTTAAGATTTTTTAAATTATTTTATTAAACGCGCTGATCCTCGGTTACCTACGTGATGTTAATTTTACAATGCAGAGATTTTATTGCGTAAGGCTCTAATCAAATTTTCCAACACCGTATGAGTATTATTGCATGTATTTTCTGTACAACAGTAGGTATACGCAAAAGTTTTACTCTAGTGCATACGTTTACACTACAGCAATTTAAAAGTTATACAGTTCGAACAACAGTCGCTGTCACAATTTTTGTCAGTTCACCTTCATTTTCCGTCGTATTTAGTTTATGCTCTCATTAATTCAGTTCCTACTTTTCATTTTTATTTTTTCCTAATGGGGAAATTCTTGCCTTTCCTTCCACTTCCACATTTCTGTGCTGTGACATTTCTGTTAGTGAAAGTATGAAACAAGATTTTATTTACACTTTGTTCACTTTACCTTTCTGTTACCTTTACAAACACAAATAGATCTTTAATAACGACATTTATAACGACATCTTTCAATTAATTGTTTCTTGTCTAATATTTATTTTTATTTCGTATTTCCTGTCATGCTGTCTGAACACAACCGTATATACTGTAGTACTATATTGCAGTAACATTATTTAACATTTGCTGCGCTCAAGTTCTAAAAGCGTGAGTAGTACAGACAATAAATTACAGGATGCCATGGCACGTTATTATTGATTCTAGCGTTAATTAATTATATTTTCGTTAGGTCCTGCAGCTAGCAGTCCGCTGTTATTGGCTTTACCGGATACCCTATTAAGCGGATCAATCAAACTGACCTACGCAGTCAGCTCACCCTATTTGTGATGATTCTAGGTACATCGTGGTTGTTATGTTGCGGCCCGAATGGACCTAAAAAATGTATTGATGTCGGCACGTGTGTACTAAGAATTTTCTATCAGTGAGAATGATGTTTGGAGTGCTATTGCCAGGATGCAGAATGATAACGATAGTGGACTGTATTAATACATTTATTAGGTTTCTTTTTTGCACTTAAATCATAGTGTTGAGATTGGCTAAGTCTGCAAGATTTTGAATTTGAAGAAACCGATTCGTAAATGAAGCTACATTTTTGATGAGGCGCAAATGTGTGCCACTCAGCTTACATTGAAAAAACGTTGAAGCCTAAGGCCTAAATAATTGTCGCGACAACAAGAAAATGAAAAAGACAGAACAGGCAGCAAACGTAATGACGTCCGCTGCCAGCCAAGGCTCGTAGAACTGTATCGTTGTAAAAACGTGATAAGCACAATTTGAAAGCGTACAGATTAGCCAACCAATGAATGCGAAAATTACCACATTACTGTCCAGTTGTGGATGGTGAAATCTACGAGAGACTGCGAACTAATATCACTGTCATCTAACTTTGGAACAACTGCTTTTCAGGACTATACTCTGTTAGTCGAACTGTTTACTTTCATCGAGGAAAACATTTTCTTACGTGGAAATGAATGAATCAGCTCTGCAGCAGAGAGATCACTAAACAACCTCAGCTCTGAGAACGAACTGTTGACGCCACCCTGTCTGTCACCTATAAAACAATACCATCATCATCATCATCATTAACACCACCACCATCGTCATCGTCATATCAACGCCATCATCATCGTCACCACAGGTAACGGGTCGCAGATACACCCCGTCTTCATTCATATTCTATTCCTGACTTCAGCCTTCATCTTTTTACACGATACATGATATTGCATATCATCCAGTGTTTCAGTCTTCCTTTTCTCCGCTTCTCTCCTCCCAACGTTCCTTCAAAAACTGTTGTTGACCTCAGGATGAATTTAATACGCTTTCCCTATCCCTTCTCCATAACCTGCAGAAGTGTTCTACGCTCCTTGAAGCTTTCGTCCACTTGTTCATTGTTTACGTTATTTCATAACAAGCTAAAATAAGCCTTATTACATAACAACCTTATTACATAATAAGCTAAAATAGTGATGTTTCCTTTCAAACATACAATATACCTGTGTCCATGCGTCCTTGCATACATCCACTCATTCTCTCACTTGTTCACTCTGTCTGCTGTTTGTTATTCCCACTCTCTCTCAATCCCTTTAAGTCCCAGGTTTTTCTTCTTTTATTTTATCAAGTACACGTGACCGAAATCATAAACTTACACCAATCTGTGAAGAGACATTGAGATAGTTAAACAGTGAATGTTCACCAATTGATGGGACTACTGTCATGCGCGTAATAGTGGTTTGATATTACTATTAGCTCTGGGCAAGCATCCTTGTGAAGCAAGCTTTTAGTTTACACAAGTAGGCTACGATACCTCGTCTTCAATTTGTAACTTATACGTGTCCTCAAAGCTCATTACACGTGCCCTCGCCCTCGTTGCTCATTTCATGTTTATTGTCTGGTGGTCAGACCAGATCTTACTTATGGGTTCGACGTCTTGCAATGAAAGTCCGTGTGACCACAAACGGTGTACATGACAAAGGTACTAATTGATTGTATTTGCAACTCACCGTTTGACCAACTCGCTGCTCGTTGCAAAACACTTTGCACTGAAATATTTCGTCAGTGACGAAGTGTATATTATACAGTAATTCCATTGTATTAATACGTTAGTAAAAATACATCAATGTTACAACAATAATAATTATTATACAATGTGCGAAATATACATATTACATATAATAAAGACATCACACACTAAATAAATTATGAAAGAAATCTGCCCTCTTCCCGCATATTATAAAATTATAAAATCAATGTCAGTACAAAGGTGACGCTATATAAAACCATAACTAACAACTACCTACAGATATTAAACGTGAACACTCTTCTTGAAGGCTAAGGTTTTGTAAGAAAGCTCCTTTTTAAGCTATACTGACTGATTAAAGAAAACGATTTTTATCGGTTCTCTGTGTCGAATTCTCTTTAATTACGAGCTGAATCCGTATAAGGACCACAGCTTGGCGACTTTTGTAAACTTCACGGATTTCAATAGCTAAAGCACATACACAGGAGAAGAAGATATGATGGCAAAGGGACAGTTTCTAGCAAGCACGAATATGGAAAAACTAGCCACGGTATGATGGCGGAAGAACGTAAGAAAAGATATGAAGATTTTCTGGCTGTTGTTGAATGGCAGTCAGTATCACAAAACCGAAACACCTGTAGGTGGAAATTGAAGCAGGCTAGGCTTCACCAAAAAACTGTCACAACACAGGAAGAAGAAAAACATATAGGCCTAAATCTATTACATCTTCTTCGTGTTGTTAATTTTCCAAATGTGTTACCAGGCAGGACCGATCAGGACGTGTTCTACATACGAACAGCGGACTCACCGTCAGTACACTTCAATAAACACAAAAGCAATGGAAACAACATTGATTAAGATTGTATTTCTATGTACTATTATGTGAGTTTTTAATTCGTCAACAGTAGTCTTGCGGTGTGGAATTTAATTTCAAGGTACGTTATAAATAAATGGAGAGGGAATGAGTTAGTGTTGCCACAGGGTAAAAATCAAATAGGAAGCAAGAGACGGACCGAGTATCAGAAACATCAGTTAATGGTAACACCAAGAACAATACAACAACAATACGACAGAGAATACAATCACGCCCGCTCACATACGTACAATACAAGAGTTCTCTGCCACACATAACGCTGCACATGTATTGTAATCATATCCTATTTAATATTTCTTTATCGCTTGTGAGCAACATCTGACCGCACGTAGTAATAAATATTCTTTATTTTAGATGTAAGCTATAGAACCTTTATACCTTTCGGAGATGGGCCAAGTTCCTTTCTTTTCACATGTGCACAAACTTTGATCACTTTCTCCATCTGTGGCTAGTACACTTGCTGCTGATATTGTTATTCCCCTGTTTTGTTTTATCTTCGCCATCCCCGATCTCCCATACCATATTCGCGCAGCACCACCACTATTTATCTCTTCCTATATTTTTTTCATTGAACTTCTCATACATTTATCACCGGGTAACTTTCCTTCAGTGGTTTCATATTATGCTTCCTCCGAACTAGCTGTTTCCGTCCTTGTAGTACAAATCTAGTGCAGAGCTCGTCTCTTATTTCCCATGGTGCTTTCTTCTTTTTCTTCTGTCCTCAAACCGGCGAAGATTAGTGTGCCATTTTCTGAAGTCATCAGATTTACCGGTTGATTGTCTACTCCTTCAAAAGTCTGTATCCTCTCAAGCCTTACTCTCCAACCATTTGGTCCAAGTATTTTTCCATGGGTCCTAGTGGTATTTTTTTTCAAGCAATTATTCAATTAATTTCTCCTTCTATCACCGAAGTCATATAGCTATTATATCTAATTTAGTGTCACCATCATCGTCGTGTTTTCCTGACGATACTTTCTCATAACCATCGTTTTCATTCTGCGCAAATATTGAATCTCCAATGCCGTTATGTTTTCGCTCCTCTTAATTCATATGACTAGCACCATATGTATTAACCTTAGGTTTCTTAGATATTCTGCTGGTAATAATAAGTTTGTTACTGATTACTGGATAATTTTATAGTTTCTTTTATTTTGTGCAGATAATACTTCTCTGAAGAGTGTTTGAAACTCTATTTGAATATATGTGTCTTGCTGATAAGCAAGAGTTGAGTAAGATTTATAACAGCAATGAGATCTGCCATTTGATAAGACATTTTGTTCTAAAAAATTCAGTTTTACGACAGGAAAAGTCTGATAGGTAACATTTACAAAAGCAAAAACTTGATAACAAATCAGAAATGTCCAAAGATCAGGATGAGTCAATTGTTGGGTCTTCCAGATCACTGAAAACCAAATCTGAAATAATATAATACGATCCTAGTACAATATGAGTAAAGTCTGACGAGACGTACCGAAAATTTGGATTAAATTTGTTTTTCTCTTCTGATCTGTGTGACCTCGAACGCGTAGTTATTGCCTTGCCAGAATGATAAAATAAAAATGATGTCTAATGCTAGTTACATTAGAATAAGAAATAAAACGGTCGTAAATCTCGAAAAGCTGTCCACTGTGGAATAACAACAATAGACTCTACATGTGTCATAAATATCGAGAGTGAAGAGTAGTGTATTTCACTGGCTAACTCACACTACACAGATTTAGATCGGACAGCCTGCAAACAAAAACACCGCCCTACCTCCTCTTTATTACCGAATGCAAAAACTTTCTTGTTTATTTAATAGCGCATTTTTCTAGTGATTTTTTAGCGAAAAATAATAATATTTTTTCAAAATATTTATTTGTTTTTAATTACTTTAAATCGATCAGTGTCAAAAAAGATACATCACAAACACAAAATCGTTCCGTTGTCTAGAGACAGAACTATGTTATTGTTAATTTCCTGTTTTACATTCTATTCCAAACGATGCTGGTGTTTATCTCTGGCAGTAGTTTGTGGTAAACTCCATGTGCATCCGTTTAAAACAAACGCGGTTGACTTGGCAGCTTACGAAGGAAAACAATCGCGTTGCATAACAAACGCCCACGTTAACATTTTAGTTTGAAGTTCACCTCCACCTCCAAGGAATATGCTGTAATCATCCTGTTCCGGAACTCGTCTCCTCTTTGGTCTGCCGACGTCTCTCTTTCCTCTCGGCTGGTACGCTAAGATTGCTACTGTTAGCCGTTTAGGTGTCAGGTAGCGTGCGGTTTAAATGCTCACACTATTCTCTCCAAGACTCCTTGATGACCTCATTTAAAGACTGAATCCCTACCTCCTTTCGGATTTCCTCATTCCTTTCGTGTCTAGGAGGGAGTAGCCCTGAACACTTCTCAGGAACGTCATTTCTGCACCCTGAACTACCTTCCTCCTTTTTTCCGTGCACCCACGTCTCACAGCCATAAAGAAATGTCAGGACAGTCAATGTTTTATACAACTTCATGAAAGTGTCTGTCCTAACTTTGTTCTTCAAAGCACTACCTCTGGGTGAACTGTTCTTGAAAGCACAGATGCTTCTGACCCTTGACAATTTCTGATCTCAATCTCTGTGGTAGTCAAATGAGAGACTGCGATACTGCATCCCAAATGGTTTAATTTACTTACCTTATCTAAGATTTTATCGTAGACAACTGGCTTCTTTCTAATGTGATTGTTACCAAAGAAAGCCATGGTCTTTGATTTAGAAGTAGATACTCGTAACCGGTATCACTGCAAGACATTACTTTATATTAATACCGCTCTCTGTAACCGACCTTCTGTCTCTTGTATAATGACTTTATCATTAGAACGTAGAGTCGGGAATTCAAATGAATGTCGCCACAACGGGTATTTCTGAGTCCACTTGAGCCTTAAATATTCGAAACACGTCGTCTACATAGATGTTAAAAAGTGTCGGCGAAATAGGGCACCCCTGCCGAACACCCATATTCGTAGAAAAACTGCTGTCAACCTCCCAGTCAAGTCTAAAGTAACAGATGTCCTACACATTAAAAATTATGTGTATTATCAGAGCCATCATATTTATTTGTTAACTTAGACGTTAAACAGATTTAGTTTACTAGTAACTTAGGTGTCTTTCGTTTTCTGTACAAATTTGTTTTCCTGAACATTTCGAATCCAAATTTGTTTAGATTAAATGTTGATTGAAAAATAAATTCAAAATTTGTAAGTGTATAGACGTTACAATACACACTGTCAATTTTCATATTTTTCAGGTGCTCCTGACGTATTATGTGATCAGTTTGCAGTAACACAAAATGCAAGGAAATTTAGTCAAGACGATAAAGACATTCAAACATAAAGTCAAAGTCAAGACATTGAAACATCGTCATGATCTTCAGCAAGAATTAAATCAAAAAATTTACAGGCATTGCACAGAGAAAGGCATTGAAAATGCTTCAATAAATCTAAAAAATATATATATTTATGTTCATTCACCAAGCAATGAATTTATTCTTCATTAATAAATGAATTCATTCTTCATTTACCAATGTACAGATTATAAGTTAAATGTAGTCGCATTCATAAGCGAAGTTTTATATGTGTACTACGTTATTGACAACAAAGAAGTAGTTTCTATGGAAACTCACCGGTTCCCATTTTCGATCACGCACCAGCGATCGGCCGCAAATGTGCGACACGTCCTTATAAACGTTTTCAATGTTAAAACAGTCCGGTTACAAGCAGATAGACTAGACCTCCTCACTGCAAAGCTTCTGCGGACATCACATACCTCTCCGTCCTTTTGGCTTATAATCCAATAGTTGTTTTGGGATGCGGCAGGCGTCCATTCGGTTAAAAAGTTCCAGCTACTTCAGACGATATTGGGCAATCCTATCGAGAATACTATATTACATATCAGTTCCTACCGTACATTACATTTTGTTCGCGATCTTGCAGAGTATAGCCTACCACGTACCTGAGAAATCTCATTTCGGCCGCTTGAATACTACTGGCCTGGGATTTCGTTAAATTCTTGTTCTCAGACCCATAGTGAAATGTGGGAAGGGCCATTACCTATCACCTTTGTTAGTCGTATAATCTTTTCATGATCTTTCTCGACTATTTTATAAGCCTTCACATGTTTTGGAGAACACGATTGACGGAGACAACGTTTCCTAGAGGTCTCGTCAAAATCAACGCGGAAGCAATGGTATGATATGCATGACGTGTGTAAAACAAATGGATGTTATGAACTGTAATAAGAAAAGAATCTGATCATTGGCCTGGCAGTCTGCTTTGACAATGTGCAATTTAGAAAAGCCAAGTAAACATTTTTGCTTTCTGTTGTCTAACTGTGTGTTACTGTTTAAATATTAATCGCAGCCTACATTCTTTTTGTTTAAAGTTCAGTAGCATGTTCACACTAATTCTAATTATTATAAAAACAAGACCTAGTAGATGCCTACTAAAGACGTGCCTACGCACTCGCACACGCACGCACGCACGCACGCACGCACGCACACACACACACACACGCACACACACACACACACACACACACACACGCGCGCGCGCACAATGAATAACGAGAGTATTTTGAATATATTTAACAGTATTCAGTACACCGCTGTGTATATCTTTCCTCGTGTTTCAGTCTTCCTAGGTAAGACTGTGATATCGTTATACAGTAATTCACTGAAAAGTTTCCTAACCACAGATATATGTGTCCTTATGTTTCAGTTTTCCTGGTGTTACGGCCATGACTAATTGTATAACGGACCACGGCACTATGGCCCATAGCCTCAGTACCAGAAAAGAGAAGCATTAATGAAGATTAAAATCCGGGTTGAAAAACAACGAATAATACCGGTGGATTTTAATTTCACGCCGCGTAAACCTGATCATCCTCGCTACTTTAGTCCATCATGGAGAGCAGTGTTAAGCAGATAAAAACTGTGAAGTCCTTAAGGCATGTGTCTATATATATATATATATATATACATACTGTGCATAAAGAGTAGCCTCTTTAGTCTTGCTACCGTCGTACGCTTGATTAGCGAGATATTATGAATTGCAAAAAACAAGAAATGATATATTAACGAGAAACGAAAATATTAATAAATAAGTGGAAATTTTAATTTATACTGCAAATATGCTGGCTACAAACTAATCTACACAAGAATTAACTTTCAATTTATACTGAATTGCAATTGCAAACTTACAGTAATTGTATTTATAATACTCTGATAACCATTTCTCATTGCAAACATTTTCAAAACGAATACACTATATGTGAAACTGTGAAACATATAATGAAGTGTTTCACATCAATTTGATATAGGCCAGAATGTGTTATTAATCGCATAGATATTAGTCAGTCTGTAGAGATATTTTCTCGTACCAGTTATAGTATGTCTTAGGTTTCATAGCTGGATGCTACTTGATACATATTAAATAGTTTTGCTGCAAGAATTATTATGCTTTAGAATATACTACGTGCGCTGAAAGGCTTTAAATGTTTACTTGGAGCCTCTAATGACACCAAAAGTTTTACTTGTGTTATTGACACTAGTGAATGCCTTCAAGGAATACCTTCGTAGATATTGTGGTTCGATTAGCCTTTATACTAAACACCTGTGAAATATTATTCTCATGTAAATTATAAAAGGGCCTCAGAGAATTCACAATGTTGTTAGTACAAAATAAGTAGTGTTTACTTAGACAAAGATTTCCGTGCTGTAGGCCAGTCGCTCAATACAGTATTTATTGCCAAACGTTTCGACTGCAGTCGCGTCAGGTATCTTTAGTGGCGGTCCATGTCCGACCAGCGACAACGACTCCATACAGGCACGGAGCAGTGTTACCGTCTTGGGCGCTGATTACAGTAGGGGCGCAGTCACTGAGATACGTCAGCGGCGCTACAGACGATGTGTGCCGCACGTGTAGTCTAAACGTTTGGTAACAACTACAGTGTTGGGCGCTGATTGCAGCAGGGGCGCAGTCACTAAGACACGTCAGCAGCGCTACAGACGATGGGTGCCGCACGTGTAGTCTAAACGTTTGGTAACAACTACAGTATTGGGCGCTGATTGCAGCAGGGCGCAGTCACTAAGACACGTCAGCAGCGCTACAGACAATGTGTGCCGCACGTGTAGTCTAAACGTTTGGTAACAACTACAGTGTTGGGCGCTGATTGCAGCAGGGGCGCAGTCACTAAGACACGTCAGAAGCGCTACAGACGATGGGTGCCGCACGTGTAGCCTAAACGTTTGTTAGCAATACAGTGTTGGGCGCTGATTGCAGCAGGGGCGCAGTCACTGAGACATGTCAGTAGCGCTATAGACGATGAGTGCCGCACGTGTAGTCTAAATGTTTGGTAACAACTAAGGTGTTGGGCGCTGATTGCAGCAGGGGCGCAGTCACTGAGACACACTAGCAGCGCTACAGACGATGGGTGCCGCATGTGTAGTCTAAACGTTTGGTAACAACTACAGTGTTGGGCGCTGATTGCAGCAGGGCGCAGTCACTAAGACACGTCAGTAGCGCTACAGACGATGGGTGCCGCACGTGTAGTCTAAACGTTTGGTAACAACTACAGTGTTGGGCGCTGATTGCAGCAGGGCGCAGTCACTAAGACACGTCAGCAGCGCTACAGACGATGGGTGCCGCACGTGTAGTCTAAACGTTTGGTAACAACTACAGTATTGGGCGCTGATTGCAGCAGGGCGCAGTCACTAAGACACGTCAGCAGCGCTACAGACGATGTGTGCCGCACGTGTAGTCTAAACGTTTGGTAACAACTACAGTGTTGGGCGCTGATTGCAGCAGGGGCGCAGTCACTAAGACACGTCAGAAGCGCTACAGACGATGGGTGCCGCACGTGTAGCCTAAACGTTTGTTAGCAATACAGTGTTGGGCGCTGATTGCAGCAGGGGCGCAGTCACTGAGACATGTCAGTAGCGCTACAGACGATGAGTGCCGCACGTGTAGTCTAAACGTTTGGTAGCAACTACAGTGTTGGGCGCTGATTGCAGTAGGGGCGCAGTCACTAAGACACGTTAGCAGCGCTACAGACGATGAGTGCCGCACGTGTAGTCTAAACGTTTGGTAACAACTACAGTGTTGGGCGCTGATTGCAGCAAGGGCGCAGTCACTGACACACGTTAGCAGCGCTACAGACGATGAGTGCCGCACTTGTAGTCTAAACGTTTGGTAACAACTACAGTGTTGGGCGCTGATTGCAGTAGGGGCGCAGTCACTGAGACACGTTAGCAGCGCTACAGACGATGAGTGCCGCACTTGTAGTCTAAACGTTTGGTAACAACTACAGTGTTGGGCGCTGATTGCAGTAGGGGCGCAGTCACTGAGACACGTTAGCAGCGCTACAGACGATGAGTGCCGCACGTGTAGTCTAAACGTTTGGTAACAACTACAGTGTTGGGCGCTGATTGCAGCAAGGGCGCAGTCACTGAGAAACGTTAGCAGCGCTACAGACGATGAGTGCCGCACTTGTAGTCTAAACGTTTGGTAACAAATACAGTGTTGGGCGCTGATTGCAGTAGGGGCGCAGTCACTGAGACACGTCAGCAGCGCTACAGACGATGAGTGCCGCACTTGTAGTCTAAACGTTTGGTAGCAACTACAGTGTTGGGCGCTGATTGCAGCAGGGGCGCAGTCACTGAGACACGTCAGCAGCGCTACAGACGATGAGTGCCGCACGTGTACTCTAAACGTTTGGTAACAACTACAGTGTTGGGTGCTGATTGCAGAAGGGGCGCAGTCACTGAGACACGTCAGCAGCGCTACAGGCGATGAGTGCCGCACTTGTAGTCTAAACGTTTGGTAGCAACTACAGTGTTGGGCGCTGATTGCAGAAGGGGCGCAGTCACTGAGACACGTCAGCAGCGCTACAGACGATGAGTGCCGCACTTGTAGTCTAAACGTTTGGTAGCAACTACAGTGTTGGGCGCTGATTGCAGCAGGGGCGCAGTCACTGAGACTCGTTAGCAGCGCTACAGACGATGAGTGCCGCACGTGTAGTCTAAACGTTTGGTAGCAACTACAGTGTTGGGCGCTGATTGCAGCAAGGGCGCAGTCACTGAGACACGTTAGCAGCGCTACAGACGATGAGTGCCGCACGTGTAGTCTAAACGTTTGGTAGCAACTACAGTGTTGGGCGAAAGCACGAAACATTTTACTCAATTGATAGTACTCGTAAACGCTTGGTTTCGTGCTCATGTTCACATTTTTGTTCCAGAAATACAGACGCATGTTTGTATTCTGTTCCCTACTTTTAATGCTATCGATCCAAAGATATGAGAACTCTTATTTGGTATCCAATTTGCATACGAAATTTAAAGTGTAAAAAGAGTTGCTACAGTTTAGTTCATCCAGTTCGTAGTATATTAATAATAAGTAGTTTCACAACGCGTATTCCAGTTATGTTAACGTTCTTTAGTCATCTCATCGATTCGTGTTCACTCCGGTTAGCACTGAGACCAGGAAGGAAGAACTGAAAATCCGCTGACGGCACCAATGGAAATCTATTTAATTTACGATAAATAAATGTATAGTGGAAAACAGGATCGCTGAAAAGTCTATTATCTATTGTTTCACTTGAGTTCACTTCAAATATCATTTAAAACTTTGACGCAAAATGTTATCTTGTTTTCACAGTTCTTTGAGCGCGTCTCCAGTTCAATAGATTCCTTATTTCTACAAAATGCAATCCTCTTATTTTTTTGCAGCATTTAATAATAAAATTCTTCTCGTTTTAAAGAAATATATATAATTCTTATCATTAAATTACCTCTTTTTTTGCAACAGCTTCAGCTCAGAAGCAGTGAAATGGAATGCTGCATCTGCAAAGCCCGCATACATTGGCAGAATGTATACAATCTGATCATTTCTGACAGCGCACCTTTTCCTCGATAACGTACTTATCAAAAATATTTTCTCTGTTGTATGTAAATACACTTATCGTGTAGGTAAGAAAATTAAGTAAAATAACTTAAGTTACTTGTACTTTAAATATATAATTTTAATCATTAATATATACGACGAAATTCTATTACCCGTATACATTATTATATATGATATTATATATTATCTGAAAAGACTGGTAATTAAAAGTAACGGAGTAATGTTACTTGGGTTTGTAAGAGCTCAATTCCATATTATTGTAGAAAACATTGTACCAGTTGTCATATAGTCTGCTCACGCTTTAACATATGAACAGATTTCATATCGTATATGTTATTGATTAACAATACTATTTTCCATAGTACTAGTGAAAAATTCTTTCTTAAAAAAATAAGTCAACCTTTCACCTAAAATATGCATTGGGATAGAACTGAAGGCTTCTTATTGAACATTTCAAGATTGAAAGGACAATATAGTGATTAAAGGTAATTTACAGATTGAAACTAACGTATTTTCGAATGTTTGATAATACATATTTTAAGGTATACAAATTATGTTACATATTATGCAGAGCATTGATGTTCTATACGTGTAAATTTGTATATCTGTATCGGGTGGCGGGAGACGGTTGTGTACAAAGCGCCCGTACTTTAAAGGCTGTGTCCGAACCTCAATTTTTAAAATAAAATATTCTGTTAATTGGAATAAAAAATGTCTTGCTTATTACCTTTCTCTGACATAAGTCATTTCTGATTGTTGTGTTTTATTTTTAACAAGGGGCAGAGGGTGGGAAAGAGGGAGAGAGGTAGACAGAGACAGGGTGGCGTGTCAATCAGGCGGAAGCGGTGGCTCGGCGCTGCAGCTGTTACAATTTGCGACACTTTCACTAAGTGACAACGACACGAAACTGTACTTCAGTAGCATTTTTGTTTAGCTGATAGCTGCAACTCTAATGTAAAGCAGAGATGTTGCTAAGAAAACAAAATAAATAACGTTGTCACGAGGAAACAGAAAGGGATGCTGCTAACACGATAAGTTAATTTTAGAATTTTTTTGGTCAACGAATATTTTAGGGGAATAGGAGACACAAGATACCCTGTCCAGATTACCGGCCATTCACTACTGCTGCGGTTTATTAATAAAACGTTACGTCACTTAGGCTATTTTATATTGTTATTTTGTAATTTACACAATCAGATGGTTAAAAATTAGAAGCGTTTAACCTCAGGCTCCCGGTTAATATTTGTATACTAAATATTAACTTTTAAATCGGAAATCAACAGCAACAGCAAAAGCTTTGTTAAAAGTACTTTTTTATCAACCCCAATTCAGAAGGACGACCAGTTAGTACAAAACTGTTTTTATATATATACTCCAACGTGCTTTTATATAGGCACGTTCCAATGATGTTTTACGTAAAGAATTTTATTTTGTATTACTAGTAGAGCAAGGCTGCGTTCTGCTATAATAAGTCCGATTTCTTTAGTATTTATATAGTAACTGGCCTCATGACAACATTGTTAATGCCATGATTTACGGAATTGTATGCACAGAGTTTAGTGGTGCGTATTAAACTACCGTAAATAACCGTTTGGTCCGCCCATCGTTACCTGTTAATAAAGCAATTTCTTCGTCCAAGAAAATAATACAGCCCACTCTTCGCTTTCATATCTTCTAGTATTTCAGTTTTCACTTTTCCCAAAGTTTTCCGATAAAAAGTGGTCTTGACCGGAAGCCATAAGATATATGTTATGTTCTTCATCTTCACTCCGACATGACCACTACTAACTTACAGCCTCCGTATATACAGCGTAGGCCTATATAGTTGAGGATTTCCCTAAGCATACCTTACTCATACGCTACCTTCACTTTTCCAATCCTGTCCTTTACGTCACACACACTTAAATCACTTCACACGCCGTTCGCCAATCGCAAATCACTTCATGTGCAGCTCTTCACATGAAGCCGGGAACTCATGTGTGCTGCCCTATGGTCATAAGTTACAACTTTAACTAACAATCTGCATTTGTGTAATTAAATAACTAAGTATATGTTCTGTGAGTAAGTATAGATAAATAAGCTCCAAAGTACAGGTGTTCTATCCATGGCAGCAGGTAACGTTGCTTACGCTTACACAGCTTCCTTTTCATATATCTGAATCTTATTGGCAGTTCCATTATTAAAAAAATTTTTTTTTATTAGTTGTTGAACTTGTCCTAACTTGGTAGCTATACAAACTTATATATAAAAATCTGTAATTCCCTACTATAAGAAGCTGTATGAAAAAAACCTGTTGCTATAGCTAATCGATTAGTTGTATATTATTTGTTCTAATAAAATACACGCACGTTAATTGTATATCAGAAATGGATAGGATATTTAATTGTTACTTGTATTTTTTCGTCTTGTCTTATACAAGTATTTTCGACATGCAGGCTATCGAGTAATTAAAAATACATCGTATCTAGTGATTTACTTGTATTTTGAAATTATTCAATAAAGGATTTTACTCTAAGAATTTGCCCCCAGACAATGAATTCGATAAGTGTTCACTGGACACACGAAATGCACGTTCTCTGATTTCTTCACAGGCGAAGATATTATTGTTTACAATGTGAAAATTCATTGCTACTCAAAAGCTTTGTCTTGTTCTTTTTATGGCTTCATCTCACGTTTTCTATCAAAACCTTCTGTTGAGCCAAACTTAGGCTCAGTTTTAAGTTCCCAAATTTCATAAATTTTTACGTAGTTCTCGCACACACTTCTGATAAAAGTAGTTTGTAAACCGCAACAAAAATCACTTGGATTTAAATACGAGGTATTTGGAGAAAGAAAAACCTTGCTAAAATTAAAACGAACTAGAAGGAATTGAACCGCAAGAGGTAACTGGAATGCAGAAATCTCATCAGAGTGGAAAAGAAAACAGAAAACAGTACTTAGCTTTTACAATGCAAACCCGTGCTCGCTTGTAAGAGGGAGCTAACACGTAAGAGATTACGCCACTCTCGACTCAAAGACGAAGCCCTGCAGGATACAACTCAAGGGTAAGACGCAGGAAAATGTGGAAATGGTAACCGGAGAAATGTATGACGTCAAAGAGAAAGGAAGAAAATATTTTGAAATAGAAGTAGGTAGGCCTACTGTAAATCTTTCCTCAGTGGTGTATAAAAATAACAGCGGAAAGCAAAGGGTACTTTTACAGAATCTATCAAAATTCAACAACATTCGCTATAAGTTTATGACTGATTAACTCACTTTCATTATTTTAAATGTGGGCCTGCTTTTCATGTGTTAACTAGTTACGTTAAAGTAAATTAAGTTTCGAAAATATGACAAGTGAGCGACAGACAATAATAATTCTAAAGCGACCGTAAATAAACTGACTAAAATTCGTATTGAATAAAATAGGAATATTAAGTCTACTATAGCAAAAGTAAAACAGAATGTTTAAAGATACTATTGCTTAGGAAATTAGTAAAGATGCATCGTTTACCATAAAGTCTCTGCCAAACGTGCACTTATTTTAATTAACAACTTACTGCGTAATATAGCGAAGAATTGATTATACATATATTCTAAAAAAGGGAAATATTTATGAATGCGGACGATAAACAGTAGTTTATGTAGAAGCAGAAGCAGGAGGACCAAGACAGACGTCGTCGTAAAAATAGTTAACGTACCGTATGTATAATTCATAAACGGAGAACGGATTCAACTGGGAGTTGATGTTTTGTATTTGATATTGTGTCGTATAAAATGTGTAATAAAATATAAAAGGCAATACACGGACAGGATAGTGGGTGGTTACTGCGATGAAGACTTATAAGAAAAATTAACTATTGTCTGCCTACAGATCTGTTGTTCTGGAAGGAGCGTAACATGTTTTCGGAAAGAATTTCACTTTAAATGTAGAATTTATTAAGGTTTGACTTGTCGGCCACGGCGCAGTACAGTTCGTGTCTTTGCGATCGTGTACACAGAAATACAGCTGTCAGTATAATACGTACAAAGACATGCGCTGGCAGTCTTCTTAAAGCCGATAAATCTCTTACACGATAGTTTACGAAAGAAATTACTTTCAGTGTTAGCGTGCTTTAGTTTATGAATTTACTAGTTTCGATGAGGAATATATAGACCTATGTAGCCTATTGCTATTTGATACACGAAAAACATTATTTTCTTGATGCCTGAAAGAGTGTCTCCATTTACAAATTATGCTGTATCATCTATAGGTTAATACTGTTTATTAGAAAAACCTTTAGTCAACAAGATGCAGTAAAGTGGTTCTCAATATCAGAATATGATTCAGTAAAATGGCCGATTCTGTTATCCAGTAGTAACTGAACGACAAGAGGGACTTTAAGTCAGTATGAAATTACAGTATACTGTTGTACTGTATTATACTTACTGACGAAACCACATACTCAGTTTGACTTCTGTAACCACTTTATTCAAATTTGCTTACAAGACAGAAGTTATTTCACTAAAAATCTTAGCCTGTCAATTTACATTTGTGGATGGTGGTTGCTGTAGCCTATATCTATAAGCAATAAACTGCCAACTATTGTTCGGAACGACAATCGCTCGTAGCAACAACTGCCAGGTTTACATACTAATAGCAAATAACTATAAAAGAGTTCCAAACCATCTATTACAAATGAAAATTGGCAACGCAATGATTGGTCGAAATCTTGTTAACGTTGAAAAGCGCTGAAACAAACTCGTGGACACGACGTGACGGTTGGTGCGGTAGCCAAGTGATAGACGTTCACTCTGAACGGGCGGAGCAAATGACAGAGTAGAACTCAGTTTCTCAGAATTCCCAATCAAGCCAAGCAGTTATGTGACATACAGCAGAACCACGTCGGCAATGTGTCAAATCCGATCAGTTGTTGCCGCGAAGAAACGACGTTTCTAGTTTGTACAAAACCCTTCCAGTTGGCGTTGTAGATACTCGGTCAGTCACTGTTACGTCCAGCGCGTATTCTCTTACTTCGATTTTTGAGTTTGACAATTTTAGTTATTAACCGCCACGAGATGGAATCGGTCCGATTATTTGATTTCGTGTTACACCAAAATATATTTCTTGCCGTTGATTTAAACCTCCGGCCAAACGACTCGTCGATTTGTTTACTTTCTGAACAGTTAGTGGTCACCCGCATTAAACGGTTCAGTGTGGTTGCGAAGAAAGTTGAAAGTGTGCCGGTAAGTTTAGAAGTAAACAGCGTGTCCGAGGGTAGAAACGGCCGTTAAAGTTAAGCGCATCGCTGGAGAACAAAGTAAAATACGTGATAGTAAAACGTACAACAATTATGACTATCATCGAAAACGTGTTTAGATAACCAAAGCATTTGGTTCAAGTTGGCTGCGTCCACACTGTAGTTACAAGAGAACAGAGCTAGGAATCCTGAGAGACACACTCAATCGACGGCTTTCACAAACCCATATTCTGCGTGTAATTTTATTACCGAGTCAGCTGCAACGTTAGACAGATTACCCATAAAACAACGTTTGCCATTATATACACTCCTCTACTTATCCGTACTGATGTCGCCATTTCTGTATTACGAAACATTAACGACGGCCTATGATGCACTACAGATAAAGTTAACAGTTGACAAATTTGATGGGAGACAAAAGAGATTAGAATAAAAGGAGTATGCGTATGGTTAAGATACCAGCTGGACATTAAACTTTACAATGTGACATAACAATATTTAAGTGACCATTACATAAAATAATACGTTTCCGCGTTATGCTATTATTCATTATATTTCACTTAATTAATTAAGGATATAAAGTTTGCCGTATAAAAAGATGAAGGCTTAAGCCTTGAACATCCATATGCAGACGGCCGTCAAAGGAGTCTGGGAGGACGTGGCGCCAGCATATGATGATGAGGAGTACGTGGAGGAGGAAAAATACTACAATATATTGCAATATGACAATTTAATAAGTCTGTACATAAAAATTTTGACGTTTTAGGACGAGTGATTAATACATACGATGCATTGCTTTACATATACAATTTACTTATGTTCACTTCATAAATTTTAAATATATAGAGTTCTTCTGTTTTACTGTGGACCCTTTCATTGTGGTAAGTTTCATCAGAGCTGTGGCAAACCCTATAAGCAATAATTTACTGATAAAATTTATCGAATGGTGTATGGCTGAAGTGCACAAGTTACTGTAAAATGAGTCTCTGACAGATAGGAACACGAAAAGTGTTCAATTCTCTTCACAAGTCAAAAGTATGGGAACAGGACATAAAATATGAAGAATGCGGAATACAAAAATAGAGTAGACAAGTGATCCTAGTTTACATTTCTTTTATCTGTTTTTCTTTGATCTCTTTACATTGGGGGGAGGGGAGGATCTGCAGTGACATGTTTTTTAAATATCAACATACGAAGTAAGGATGTAAAACAATGTATCATTTTAAAGGTTAATATTTGAAAAATTTTAAGGCCGCAATCAATTCAAATCATTTAAGAATAACGCCGTTTGGAGGGTTAACTCGCGTCTTATAGTCCTGATCACAAAACGTCATGGATTCACGAGACAGTCAGTAACTGAGGACACTTCACTACAGATGGCCGAAACGCTTGGTCATAAAAGTGAACCGTGTTTAACTCCCAAAACAGTGTGTAACAATAAAGCCACTACCCATCATCACCATCACCACGTTTTTTCATTTGCGGAAGAATATACTAGGTTTGTTATCAGAATTCAAATTATTCTACTGCCTGCCGCACGGAGCACTTAAGCGTAAAAGGAGGAGATGGATATCTTCTGCCGTACGTATTACATGCCCTCGTTCCATAGACGTAAGAACAGGTTTGTCTTAACGGAGATACGCGCAAAATAAAGGAAAAAAAGACCACATCTCAAAGTGAAACAAAAAAGTATTCCGTTTAATTTACTGCAGGCAGCATTAGTAAAAATTTAATTATATTAATATTAATATACATTTTAATTATATAGCGCCTCTGTATCACTACGACATTGTTCTTTAGAAAACAGGTATTTTTTTGGCTAGCCATGGTGTATACACTTCTGGCAAAATTCATAACAGACCTTTACACAATTTATAACTTACGTGACGATTACAGGGCAGTTTAGTAACTATTTGTATCACTCTGTAACTCCTGCGCCTCCCGTTGGCAGTTGTGGTGACAGTGTTTAAATATTTAAGGCAAAAAAGTAGGCCTACTCGTTATTCCGTGAAATTAATTAAGTGTTGCTTAGTGCTAAGACGTATGACGGCTGCTTCACCAAAAATTAAACAGTTAATAAATTATTAAAGCAAGCCATCTGTTACTACACGCAGTGTGAATCGTCTGGCGAGATGAAACGTGTGCTTAATATTTCTTATTTGAATAATAAACGACTGTAGAACGAAACACGTAAAAACTATTTACGTTTATTTTTATCTCATTTACAATCTGAGCAAGTAAGAAGGAATGCGTATGTTTGTGTGTTGTGTGTGTGTCTGTGTGCGCGCGCGTTCTGTGTTTTAATAAAATATCTAAGCATGTACTTTCGTCAAGGTGTGAGCCCACCTTCAACTGATATAGGCCTACACTTAAGTTCATCAATTACATCAATTAACATTAAATTTAAAGTATTCTTTGAAAATACTAGATAAATCAGGTATAAGTTAAGGATTTACCAAATAAAAACCGGTATTTAAAAAAATATGTTTTGCTTTGGGGCCGTTTTCGAATTTTAGAACATGTTTACCTTTAAAATAATTTACAGCAGAGAACAAACAGGCTCTTAACCATACTGACCGGTCCTGTTCGTAAGCACAAACTTGTTCGTTAAAGTAGAAATTTTATGTGTTAATTCTAGTATTTTTTTAATATCTACCGCAAAAGTCATGTAATACTGTTATTAAGTAAAAACAAAACTCTCAACAACTATTCTTGTGTTTTATGGACCTAAATCCATGTAGGTCTGTATTAACATCTATTAAAATTGATATGTTATCTCTATATCTGTTTTAAAAAAACACAAGAGCATCAAAATCCATGCGCGAAAAATCCTCAGACGCAAAAGTTATGATAAGTACCAAAGTTTAAAGATTCTAATTATTTCGGCCGTAGCTTAACCTCCAATATATCGATAAATGTAAAGAAACGCATACATTTCAGAGACGTTTGGGAAATATTCGATGAACTCTTTTAGGAAGAGTAAAGAACTCTATTATTACATTTCAAAAAATTGTAGCCATTCCGATGTTACTGTACGGTTGACAAACTTTGATAATCACTCCATGTCAACGCCAACGAATAGAATCAACAGAGACGTTTTTTACGAAGAATTTTATAGTATCACTGTGATATCAATAAAGAGGGGATGAGTTATATTGATACAATGAGTTGTGAAAAAATGTAAACGATAATGAGGTTGAAAAAAGTCGAAGAGGTAGCCAGTGAAGAGGTAAAGCTACTGTATATCTAATAGTGGTCATGGAACGAGGTATGCACTTCAATCAATATAGTTACGTGATGATGATGAAGATGATTGTTGGTTTTGGTGTTTTGTTATTATGGAAACTTCACTTAATGTTCACATTTTTCTGCTCTTAATCTTTCATAATTGACTCCAAAGTCCCTCAGAATTAATGTTTTTAACAAGTATAATATACCAAGGTTGGAGAGCAACCGTTCTATCACACACGTTCCCCTGTTCCTCTCCTGTTCCCCAGTGGACGGATCAGCAGGCATGTAGGGGATACAGACATGTAGGTTGTTTAAGACCTGAAGATGTCAGTAATGACGAAAAGCTTTGTCTAAATAATAAAAACAATTATAGCAGTTTAGCAATTTTATAAAAGAAAAATGTAGGGGATAACTGGGAGCCCTGAGGAAAATTATTATTATTAATACAAGGCCTATTGCCTCTCGATTTGAGCCTAGTTCGTTTTATTGACGTATTAATATTATTTAAAAATAGTCAAGTTGTCACTATTTTGCCAACGGTGAGGATTCGAGGATAATGTTCACAACATGTTAGAAATAAGAAAATACATGTAAGAGTTGACTCTGATGTTTACGGTATAATTATTACAAAAAATATGAATTTTCGATTACAACTATAATGTTGGAATACGCACAGTCTGACGAAACTGATGTTACAAGATACGGAGTGTATAAGTGCAATTTGTTATAAAGTTTTAAGAATGTCAGTCTGTTACGATGCAGACAACATATTGTTCTACTAAAAAAAGGAAAATAAGCACATTTTTAAATTATTTTCCTAATAAATTGTCCTAATGACTTTATTAGGACAGTTTATACAAAATAGTTCAATTGGCTATTGTAACGCTTCTTTAATTTTTAGAGTTATTAATTACCCATACTTTCGTATTTTCTGTTACAGCTCTTGTTAGTGACTGGGGTAGAGAATGACGAAACTACACTCTCTGCATCGATAAAAATGTCAAAGAAATACGATAAATGACAAAACCCAAATATCCGACCTTTTGGGAGTAACACTTAAACCAGGATCTGTATATTCTGTGTGCGCATATTTTTATAAGGTGTAGATAAACAAAAAGTAATTTAGACATTTCGCGTCCAAAGCAGGAACAAACACTTAAATGCTACACAAACAGTATAGGGTTGAGTACACAGAACGTCCATTTGGGACTGTGAAACACGCCCAGTGGCATTTGTTTACGAAAAAGCGACGTATTTTTGCTTAATGGCCACGAAGAGACAGCATTTGGATATTTTTGAAAGTCCTTAGGGAACGGACGCCTAATTATACGAAAACCAAACCAACGAAACCATCTTTTAATAATTTGTTTGAAGAAGGACAGACCTAGATAATGAGGGCTGTAATTAGCAAGACGGGGTACACTCCCCTATGGCTTGGAATTATTGTCATCTTTGGGGGATAATACTACAACCAGATGTCTGTTTCTGATATCCTAGCAGATGTCACCAGTATTCAAGTTTCAAAAATATTCTTTCCCTTCTTATTTGGACAATACTGTCTTAGAAAAACAGTTTTCCAAGCGAATGACTGCTTGTTGGTGTCTGACGACACGCCTCGAGTGAAATTCGTGTTTGTTAATTTGGCGCCAAGATATAGAAACACTAGTAACAAAAGTTAGGGCTTCGTCTGAGACCACAAGATTGTATTTTTGTTGAGTACACGAACAATTAAAAAATAATTGATATTCACGCGTCTGATTATGTTGATGCTACAGCGGTCGAATCAATAATAATAGAGGCGCCTTTAAAAACTGTATAAAGTTTTGAAACCGATTCGTATCTGTATTTAAGTTGTAATTAAATTAATCTGTCTTTAATGTAGTCCTGTACGACTGCAAAATTATACATATGTATTTTATTGTATAATTTAAAGCGTCAAGGTAAAAAAGTAAGTAGTCATTTTTAGAAATGTTAATACTTTGTACATAATAATTTAAAAGGGCTGAATTGTTAGTAGCAGTGTAACGTTAGAAAGTAAGTTTGATTCAGTGAGGCAGAGCGCCGCAGGAGGGGACAGAGAGAGACATTGTCGGACATGGAAAGGAATGTGATTGTCCCGAAGGACTAAAACATTCCTGCAACACAGGAACACCACAGGGAAAACGCTGGCTTTGTTCCCCTGACCAGGAATTTAATAGCAATTGGAACTAAGTTTTGGTATTTCTTTGAATAGGGATTTCAATTGTTGCCAGCGTTCGTCCCCTTCGCAATCCCACGCGACATGTACCTACTGATTTTAATTCTGTTAAACATAATTCATTTGTACTTTTTTACATTTATTAGCGCGCTCACTTACACGTTGTTTAACGTGAACATTTCATTTACAAACGTACAAACCACGAGTCTAAGCTAATATGTAATTCGCACAAAGATGTATCGTAGTGGAAAAGAAATAACGAATAACAAAACTATATCAAAGACTTCAAGACTTTCTGTCCGACTTCTAAATAAAAATGTATAAATACAAGCAACACACTAAAATAATGGGCCGACCATATTATTTGCAAACCGCAGACATTTGACAAAATTTGCTGAGCTTTTTGAACAGAATGTTATGGATATTTCTCTGTTACGGCGAAACAAATAACAGCTTCGTCTGACTAGAAATGTTTATTCGAATCCTTAAGCTTTTTCTACCAGTGTCAACATTGTTAGAATTATTATTATTATTAGCCGGGGTGTTACTCCGTGGTCGACAGTTTTTAAAGATAGATGTCGGACTCACCATCGGACGCCATCTTGAGTATCGGGGTGAATTGGCGGGCACTTTCCACATTTTTCCACACGTTTCCAGTGTTTCCAAACGTTTGTCCACACTGAAGGTGTGGCCTCCAATGGTGGGGCCGAAATGTTTGTTTAAATAACATTAGCCCACGGCCTAACAACCAGACTAATAATAACAATAACTCTAACAATGTTTATTCGATTTATTTTGGTTGATCCTTGTAAAAGCTAACGTTTATAATTCTTGTGTCACGGGTGTAGGCCCATTATGAAATCTACATATTTTCTTTAAAAGAATGGAAAGTTATGGGACTACATCTCACAGGTAAAAGACAGTTGTCCACAGTATTAGTTATTCTTATGATTCAGCCAATAACTATCATTTATTAAGTCCTGAAATAATAAGATATAGGGTCTACATTGTATTATCTAGTTTCGTAGTTTTGTAGCACAAGGTTTCTACTTTTGCAACCGACTGATCCTAATTTTCCTATATGTTAAAGGCATGATAAATTAAGTGCGAAATGTCAGTGAAATTGTTATTATATTCCTAACAGTATAGAAACATATCTAAGGTCATAAATAAAAACAAATACATTCCTGAACCTGTCCTGAACCGCTTTGAGCAAGGCATCATTAAAAAATAGAGTTGCAAAAAAATGTATTTTTTTATACAGAACAGCATGTTAAAATCCATTATCCAGTGTAGCGTTTCATCCAGGATGACATTATAAAGAAAAAGAACACATTATAAATAAGCACTACGAATAAATTATTGATAAGTAACGTAAACGGCCCAGTCAAATAATGAAACATTCTTTCGCAGTATTTAATTGCTTTTAACGTTTGAAACGGGAAAGATGCATTTGCAACAGAGAATGCCGAGATAGGGGATGTTTGTGGGCGGAAATCTAAGGAGTAGGAACGATCTCGATCAAGTAACATACATTGTCCTGGGGTTGGTTGCAACCCTCCGTTTACATGTCAGCAAACAATGGCATAAGAATTAATCTTCAAACAACTTAGTAGAACACGAATGAGACTGATTTTTGTAAACAATGTTTTCGACGGGTGCTTTCACGAAGATGATACAATTTCTGTAGCAAAACAAAATATCTCTGTGCTAGCATCAATGCCACTGTTTCATTTCGTATAGAATACAATCAGATTTGATTAATTTACATGAAAAGCGATTTCAAGATTTAACTTTGTTGGTTTCTAAAGGAAGTGAGTGGTTGAACCATCAAAGCGGCCAGTACGACAGGCCAACGGACAGGGCTAATTAGTGGAAACGACCACTTCATTAAGCCTAATTACTTAAGTGCCACGTGCTCTCTCTGGCAAAGCACACGGGTTTCGTTTCGGTCGCTTCTGGATTCTTAAAGATTCTGAACTGTAATGCATTTACTTTATGTATTACGTCTAATCACATGACACATAAAGAACGCGCAAAATATGTGATACAGATACTATTTGACGGCACTTTTAGATCAACTAAATTAAATCGCTTACAGTGTTTTACCTGAAAACTATTCTAGGATTGACTCTTGTTAACACTATCAGAATGCTGTTGTGTAGCACATCACAGTTCTTACGGTTCGTTAAATCTTGTAACAATATCGATGTATATTGCGTTATGATCCCATTTCGTTAAACGTTAGTGAATATTATCATTTTATATATTTATGGTGAGTAACTTTTACCGCACCTATTAAATCTGAACACGATTGATCTCCCTCCACCACGTGTTTTCAACTTTAGAGAGGTGGGAATTCTACTTCAGTATAAAACTTAAAAAGATACAAATATGTAGATGGTCTGGTCACCTCTCCTGCGCTTTCCTACGTCTGATTCTTAACGTTGCATAAAAAATATCTTGACGTAAACATCTCTTATGGCTGGTTACAGATGAAGACAGATGGAAGACAGATGGAAGACAGATTTGATACTTCTCCCAAGATTTGAAGACAAATTATTTCACTGATAACTATCTATTGTTGGTATGAAAATATGCTAGCTAGCACATGGCAGACGTATGTAGGTAGACAATACTGCTAATTTCAAATGAAGTTGTACAACTCCGTGAAGTTTTTTTGTTTTTCAAGGAATCACATTAAAATCAAATAACGCATGAAACGTTCAAAACACACACACACACACACACACACACACACTTCAACACCAAAAAAAGGTATATGAACACTTACACTAAAAGCTGAAAGTGATTGATTATATAATATTTAGAGGAGTGTAAATCTGATTTTAACCAGGGCAAAATTATATTTTTGTCAACATTTAGAATTAGTTGTACGTTTTCAGTGTTTGTAAAGACAAAAGAGGTCTAAACGAAAACCACATTTTTGTAAATCTGGTTTTAATAGCCTACCTGGCTTATTGTGTATTATTAAAAACGGTTCTAAATTTATACACGAATGAATGGATCAAACACAGGCAATACAAAGCTCTCGCAGCTAAAATTGTAATACATTCTTACGTATCTTTCAGAACATCTTCCAAAACAAACACACACACACACACACACACACACATACGAAGCCAGTTAACGTATATTATGTTTCTTATAGCACAAGATGTAGTGTAGGCTACATTATTTACTGTATGAGCTATTTTACATCATTAAATGATGTTTTCATAACATTAGGACGCAAAATCGATTCCAGGCAGACTCCATTTTTTTTAAGTCTTTACTGCATACTTTATAAGATCCGAGTTCACATGTATAAAGTAAAATTATTTTTAAAATTTACATGATACTGTTATTTGGTAGTAGAAATCGTGTGAGGTCGTCTCGGCTGGAGACTCTACAGCGGGTCGCGTATGTGACAGGCCAGGGAAACGTTAGACGTTTAGTTCTTAGCTTAGTAGTGCCAGCAATAGTAGTAGTGTAGTAGCTGTTGAATGAGCAGCAGCTCTGGTAGCGATAGTGGCAATATCAATATTAATGGTGGAAGTATAAGAGTGCTGTTTAGCAAAACGTTGCCAATACCAGTTACACCACATACTTGTTTATAATCCGTGTTCATATGTCCTCTATCACGTGTATCATGGATTCATATTACGAATTTCATTTTTGATATCTCCAATTTTGTTTCAAGTAACTACAGTGTAATGTTGCAGTTGAGAACGAAACACTAAAGAAGTGTAGAGCACTAGAAAATTTTAAAAGTTGATGCGATGTTGTGTAAATACGTATGAGGATTTGGAGTGTTTATCTAGAGTTGTATGTAATAGGAGATGATTGTTTTGTTTTTTCATAATGTTTAAGAATATCTTCAGCCTCAAACAGGATAAATTCGATTTCAGTAAAGGCAACCCCATACTAAGACAATGTCTAAATCCAACCACGTTTCGACACGCGCCCGCGAACATGAACATACGAGCGCGCGCGCACACATGTGCTTGCGGTGCGTCAGTTGTTTCCGCTGTGGTTGTGACCGAAACGAATATCTTGAGCGACAATCCATCTTTCAGAGAAGGCGGTCGCTATGCTTCACCCTAACCTCTTGGGGATGTTTTATACACAATTAAATATAAGGGATGAGGAAAGATGTTATGGCTTCGTTAACAACAATTCCATTTCCAATTTAACGAACATAAATATTGTTCCAGTCACGAGGCGACGTTTTGTACAATTCTATTGCCACCCTTGAATAAGTGTCTATTGTTTAGAGAGACCGACCCTCTCGCTACCTCGCCCACAAATTTCATTCCTCTTTCAATTATCTGTATATGTAATATGTACATGTACGCAGATGCATATGTGTGTGTGTGTGTGTGTGTGTGTGTGTGTGTGTGTGTGTGTGTGCGCGCGCGCGTGTGTTACATGGTAGCTCTCAAGTTTCCTACAGTAATATATAAGTAATATTATATATTTATTTATGACATTTTTACACACACATAATACTTGGGCAGGTCCTTTTCTTGATGTAATAAATTATTAATTTTATCATGGTCGCCCACAAGTCAAGATTTATTCAACTTGTACATTTATATAAGACATACAAATATGCTTAGTATGTGCGTGTGCGTCAAACAATGTAAACGTAGGTCTATTTGTATAGCTGGAAACGTCAATAGTAACATTGGTTCCGGAGATCAATAATTGTCATGAATGTCTAAATTATATATGTTTTTCGTAATAACATTATTTCTGAAAATTAACATTATTTCATGTAAATTGTATGCGGCGCCAGAAACTGACTCCTGATTTTATTCGAAGACAACATATTTCTGTACTTTCATCAAGAATATGACTCAGTTTAGGCTGAAATTTCTTACACCGGAGAACGCAATTAAGTGTAAAACAAAATCTTTTACAAACGGATTATGATAACGAAAGCAAACAATTCATCCGACGTTTAATTAACCTTTATTGAAAGACAGTGTTAGCATTTCAACATCATAAACGGTGTACATCACGTTTTGCCGTCTGCCGGTTTAATTAAATTCAATAAAACACGTCGGCGCAGTGTATAACACGCACATAACCTACATAACAATGCAATTATAGAAATATAATTGCTCGCTGTTCTGTTGCTAGCGTGATTCTGTTCATCGCCGCTTTTTTGTCAATATCTGTCTCCGAGGCTTTAATAAAAAAATTACGATGATATTAATTGTCGTTAATGAAGTATACAGCCGAATCAATTCGCATGGCGCCGATAAACTTAGTGTACAAAATCAATGGACGCTCGTTACTTTTTCGAAGATTGTTCACTAATAAAAATACATATATCAGTGTGCTCGCGCACGCATCCACCTGTGTGTGTGTGTGTGTGTGTGTGTGTGTGTGTGTGTGTGTGTGTGTGTGTGTGTGTGTGTGTGTGTGTGTGTGTGTGTGTGTGTGTGTGTGTGTGTGTGTGTGTGTGTGTGTGTGTGTGTGTGTGTGTGTGTGTGTGTGTGTGTGTGAGTCCACAATAGGTAGTAAATAGCTCAACAGTGCTTTTCCACTCTTAACACCTGGCCAGAGGTGTAGAGGAGACTCTTTTTTAATTAGTGGTGGAAGCTGTTGCCATGAGCAGCACTCGGAAGGAAGCTTATATTGAAATTTCAGATCAACAAGAAACTGGAAATAGAGAGAATTGATGAGAATAGTATTAAGCTGCCACAACTATGAAAGATTTATCCATCTGGAAACTGTTTCAAACAGGGCAGTATTATTGGAACATCATTGGCGGGATGTTATCTTGGTTACTGTTAACCACTTTAGCGGACAGACACTTTCTGTTGGTGGTGATGATGATGATGATGGTGGTGTGCGTGTGTAATTTTGTTTAGAATTATATTAATATCACATAATGTACCCATTAAAATCACATTATATTAGGACAGAATGATTAAAACGCTTCCTGAAACCAAAAGTGCATACACATCTACGATACTAATCGTCAATAAAATCATGAAACGTTCTCAGACCAGCTAGACACGAATGACTCCAGTTGTTACTCGTTTCACTCAGAATCTGAATGGTTGTATCTGGAGATATTTAACAGTACGAAGACTGGTAACCAAGGCGCTGAAGTCAGTACACAAAGTCAGCACTAATTAATTTGGTTAACAACTTGCGATTAAAGAACTTGGTAATCTGTGCAGCAGAAACTGAATGTATCATTCCTAACTCACGGTTACCATAGTTACAAGTTTTCAAACACTGGTACACAAGAGACGGTCTGGACCACTGACTCGGAATCTGAACGCTGTAAAGCTTATCGACTATTGTCCTAACTGTTGTCGCTGGTAATGTCGAACCGAAAACGGGACACGGAATCATAAGTAATAAATATAGTCTTCTATGTATAGCTTCCTAGATGACAGAAGTGATTATAATCGATTCCAGCAGACGAACTGCCACCCCGATGCAAATCGTTTACTAAATAAGCGTTATCGAAATGTATTAATGCAGCAGTTTATATTGTTTATCACAATACCTATCAATATATGCAGTATAATTCTTTCAGCAATTAAGTCACATTAACTCTTTGTATTTCGGGCTTTGGAATAACTTGATCTCCATTACATTACATTTTATTGAATACTGTTTAAATAATGCACTTTTTTAATGTACAAAAGAAATCGTTCAGATAAATTAATTGTTATGACGAATTGGCCACAATGACCATACTTCTAGGATACGGTTATTTTGCATGTACAAGAAGTACCTACTATAAAGCAACCGATTATGACACACTGTGTTTAGCGACTAGATACTGCATTCGGTACACTATATAACATTAGTTACAACACCTAAAAAAGTAACAGACTTTCAGCACGTATTAGCCTTATCTTTACTATCCTAGAATGCAGTACTTTACAAATGTTTGCAGTAACACTTAAACATTAAAGTGTTTAAAATTTAAAATTAAACGTAAAAATAAAATTAAAAATCTCCTCTCACTCATTCTGACATGAAGACGGAAATAAAACAATTACTATCTGTTGTTGGAAAAAATTATTATTGTTAATTATTTCTAGTACAATAAATATATGCGGTAGAGAATGGAGAAAGTAGTTTTTGTTCAAACGTCATAAATTAATTTGCTGAAAAATGTTCTGCCAATTTAAACCCTTAAGTCAGATTATTATCTAAACCTTTGTACCGTTACTAACTATATTCTTACGGACACCCGTCATCGCTAATAGTTTAAAAACATAAAGTTTGAACCATTAGCACTGTGACGTCATCTTAACAGTCAATAAATTGAAATTAAACAGTAGAACAGACTACACTTTTCAGAAACATGATATTTTCGACATATTTTTTAGGTTAACTCAGTATTACGGTTAACCTAAAATAATTTTATATTTTAATTTAATTTATTTTAATTTATATAGTTAGATGATTCAAGATTTATCATTTGGTCTGTAAGGATGTAATTAATAATTACTTTACGCCATCGAATCTTAATTTTAAGGATAGTATACTTGTATTGTTGTATTATATTTATTAAAAAATAAAAACGAGAAACGAATGGTATAAAAAAGCAAAAACGGCAAAAATATATGATGTGAGAATTTACACTTCTCAATAACCACGGGTTACAAAGCCTGATTTTCGACGTTCCGTTGGAAGTGGGTATAAACGATGTATACTACGTTCTATTGGATCTGTTCGTGTTTGAAGTACGTTCGGTAAACGTTATTACAGGCCAGAGTTATTGTTTGCTGCACAGTTAGGAGTGTTGCGTAAAGCCCGCTCCGTAGTGCGAGTAGATCATTTGCAACATCCTGACGGCACAACCAGGCACATTAATTTCCGTATTCACTGATCATTACATTACGTAACTGATAACATCTAATGTTAATTGTACCGCCGTATATCACACGCGTGACACGTTCATATAATAATTACAAAGGAAGCCCTACTCTATCAGAATCCTGCTTGTCGTTTCCCTTCAACTGTTGAATTGTGGTACGGTGGAAAACATTAAAAACATTATAGAGACAAAAATTTATACAAACAATAAAATAAGTCTCTGCAAGGTCAAGTGGTAGGGAAAGCAGATACGACCACAAACTGTCCTGTAATGTTAACAGAGAGTAACTACTCAATGTTAATATTGCTTACTAGACAATCCAGGAAATGATTATGGGAAAAGTGATGACTTTACTCTCATCATACAAAAGAAAATTTTTTAAATGGTTAAGCAGGCCTAAATGTCAGAAAATTATTTCATAATATTTTCTCAATTCGATGTCATCTCTCTGGTACAAAGCAATTTTAATAGATTGCTGATGAATTTTTAGTTACGGATCATACATACTAGAACACACGGAAACATGTATTGCTTTAGAATTTGTAAACGACTGTCGAAGTCGGAAATTTTTATTATATTTACACTATTTTAGTAAGTAGCCTATATACGATGTCTGTTTATACGCGTAGAATCTTTATGATACGCCTGAACATGATATGTAACGAATAAAATAAAACATAAAAATGTACCCGCGCTTCTCCAAATGCTCTCTAAAACCATTCTCAACTTCCAGCAGATATTGCAGTTATTATTTTAACTAAAAATTAGACCACTGTAAAATGATAAACTTGTAATTAAAAATCTTCTTAATAATTCTTGGCAGGGAAGACCATTTTACTGCAAAATCTGGTAGTCGGTTGCAGGCACACAAATATTAGACGTTATCGGAAATCTGAACTTTAATCGAGTGCAGATAGCCATACAGTAATGCCACGTAATGCACACCGAAAACAATAAAAGTGCAAATAATGCGGCATAAATGATTTGCTGATGAACAACAGGCACTTACCATCACGTTGGTATCCTCTGACTTGTCGATTCGAGTAATCAAAAAGTTGTTATAAATCAGATTATAGCCTAGTAACGTGTCTCGTAAACGCGGTATCTCGTGAAAATTCGCCAATTCCGTTCTGACACAAAATTTCCGGTCACAAATTTTCCGTTGCTTCTTTCTGTCCAAGATTATCATAATTGCTCTCGTTCAACCACCTTCAACACAGAAATATTATTTTCTCTTTTCGTGATGCAGACCTACGTATATGGTAGAATAGTCGCGAGAATCCTCTTAATCGGTACTCTTAACCATTACAAGTAAGTAAGTAATCCAATGAATATCGTACCTACATACAGGTTTCTGAGTTTCACATCATTGTATACACAATGGACGTTTTGATCTACAACTTAAATCAGATATAAAACCCCACAAAGAAACTCATATGTCGTTGTCAAAACATACAAAACATACCGTTAACGATGGGATGGTAGAAGTGAATGAAAGAATATTAAAATAAACTTCTAACAATATTACAAACACGGAGTTCCGCGCACTAGAAAACGTTCTGTTAAGCAAGGAAGATATGCAAAAACAAACCGACTTAAACCGAGCGGTATATACAGGCTATCTACACTTCTTGGTTTAAACGACCGTTTTAAAATCTACAGCACTAAACAATAGGTTTAAGTGTAGATCACAAGCGGTCGGATGAAATATCCGAAAATAATGGAAGGGGTGTCGAGGAGATACCGAATTAGGAATGATGAAGTATGTGTAAAGACGTTAGTAGATAAAATTGAAGAGAGACAACTAGGATGGTTCGACCCATTTTTATGATTAGATGAATGTGGATTGTCGGATTAGATAGAAAAATGTCGAGCACGGCAGGCGAGCAAAGACCTGTAGCATGTTGTAGTTAGGGTAGTTAGGATATTTTGAAGAGAAGAAATTATAATCGGCAGATGAGGTCTGAATGGTTTAAAACAGAACGCACTAGAGACTGAATTATAATGCAACATTTCAGTAGACATAGAGGTGTTTTAGTACGTTATGTACATGTCGCAACGGTATTTTCAGGTTTCTAAAACTCTTCATGTTTGTAAATGTATGTAAACGTGGGTATTTGTATTACTGTGTCCACCACACACCGACACGTTGAAAGTCTTGATGAATTAAGTAAGTATAAACCATCAAATACTAATAATATTCAATTTTCAGCCCAACCCAAAAACACTAACATATTTTCCTTGAGGTTACAAAATCAAATACAAAATTACAATAAACGTCTTCATCTGCTTCACGTTTACAGAAAATTAAGTTATAATTACTTACAGAGTAATAATTTAATTCAAGAAAGAGATGTAAGATAAGATTTATTTACACACGCTGCATCCCTTTCACGCTGAGATTGTAATGAAGGAATGCTGTAGTAACCGCCCCATCTCATAACCTGGAATTGTTGCACAGAACCACAGAACGCATCTACGTGATTTCCTCTTCGCCACTGGGGGCTGTACAGAAATGTTATTAAGGTTGTTACAATAAAATATGATGTCATTAAGTCGTACTTCTACCCTTTAAACTACCACTTAAACAGTAGAGGGTAAAGAGAAAATAACGTAACCAAAACTTCATCACCCTTTTAGTTTTCTCATGTACCTTTGGATTTTATAATACCTAAACGTGATAAAACAAAACAAACGTCTTTGATTAATGTGCTCCCCGGTAGGTGGCGCTCAGTTCAGTTGCCACTTGGCAAGATGTTTCTCTACTACCCTTCCAGCATAACTTTGTTCGGAAGTTGAGACGTGTTTACCTACCTTGTATGTGTATACATGTAGATCTAATACACACGCGCGTAAACACACACACACACACTCTCTCTCTCTCTCTCTCTCTCTCTCTCTCTCTCTCTCTCTCTCTCTCACACGGTCTCACACACACACACACTGACATCTATTACTTGTGGTGTGTTTAAGTTTGTGCGAAAGACGTGTCAACAAATTTATAATCTTAAGCGTGAAACGTTCCGCAAAAGTTGAAAGTGTGAACGCGCTTGTAAACAGAGAAGTTATGAAGGGAAAGGAAGACTAACGAGATACGATTTGGAAGGACGTTGATTTATTAAAAACTGTTACGACTAGGTATGAATAACTGTGACTGAATGCGGACCATCGGGATATGAGAGTGCACGTAAAAACACATTTACCAAATACGTTCGATGTTAATTGGCGACCGCTTCAGGGTACGCCGCACTGTGTGTTTGTTACACAAGTACCGATCATTATCAGTTTGGTCATCTTTTTTTATTATATCGTACTACCGTAGCGTTTTTGTTTATTAATAAAAAAATACTTGAAAAAATTAAAAATATTTTAAAAATACAATCACAGAGGCAAGTAATACCGACACGTCATTAAGGTCGTTAGGTTACGACATGGAATCAAGCACAAATCTTGCTCTTCGAAAGAACAGACAGGGTGTAGAGATTCGATTCGGTTCGGGTCATGGCTAATGACAACCTTTCGACCACTTATTTATTTATTTAATTTTATAGACATTAACTTAAATAGTAATTGTCTTCGTTTTTCGTCTATCAGAAAAACGAAGACAATTACATAAAATAATCTAGTGACAAATCAAGAAATAGTTTAATAATAAATAGAAATATATCTTATCGTCACAGTTTATTGTATTAGTTTACTTAATTAAACATATTATTAAGTGTAAATGTAAATTATAACCTGCTTACCTTCCAAGAAGATCGTCTAAGGGATTTCATACGCGACCACTCTTTGTTCTACTACTTGATTTAATTTTTTCTAGTTCACCTGAACTGACTGTCACACATTCTTAACTCTAGAACTTTATTACTCTTAAATTATTATCACACACGGGCAAACAGCCCGTAGTGTCGGAATCCCGTTCTACTAGGACATTAGCCTGGGACCGTTTAACACATTACATCGGGCTAGGCCTTCTTTACGCCCACAGGGCCTACTTCTAGTCTTGGACTACTACATCCTTCCAAGACCAAGGTCGACATTTTCCTTCTGAAGGATTCCTGTAAACCAATGTGAGACCCGTCCCACTGTTATTCTCCATGAAGCATAGTCACTAAAATATCCACGACCACTTAAAAATCATGTAGTAGTCGACTTCCCCATGCCGCCTCTCGGTCCATGATCGAACATCAGTAATCTACCTTGGGGTCTACCGTCCTTTCAGCTCACCCTGTCAAAAAATTGGTCAGTCAACAAGTGCGTGGATCCTCTCCTCCTCACTGGGTGCTTCCTTCCCGACCTCAGCTCTCTACATATTGCTTGGCGCTACCTAGTGAAGAAAAACATGTGAACCATCCCGGTAATTACCAGGACCTCCAACTCAGAAACAGTTGCTTGCCTCTGCAGCTAACTTACGGTACTTCTCCTTTCTCAAGTCCTTTCTTGTCCACATCTCCGCCCCATAGAGAAGAACCGAACTGGACTACTGTAATCAAGAGCCGACGCTTAGTAGGTCTAGATCTGGCCCCGCTAGCACTGGCCGTAAGCCTGCTGTTACCAACTTCGCAGCCTTATCTGGTGTATGTCTAATTTGCTCCAATTTGCTCCGAAAACTCCAGCCTATTGTCGATCATGATAGCGAGGTATATAGCTGCCGGCTTGCATTGTTATTATTACTATTGTCGTTATTATTATTATTATTATCAGAACGTGTCGCAAGTATCGAAAAGAACGAAGTGCAGTAATCCACGGCTTCCATGGTTTACTATTAGTACCTCTACCCTAATATCCAAAATACATTTATCAATGTGTTTTACGAAGGGCTAAATTGTGATCCAAAAACATATTCTGTTCACAAAATCGTTTTATTGGACAGACAGCAAAATCGTAACGAAATAGATATCAGTGTACATGCATCAGTAGTATTGTAACGACATTAACAAGATTAAGAGTTACTCGTAAAATTCACAAATTGTACAAAGAAATTACATAATTATACAACTCACACGCGTAATAATTTGATTGCCTCAATGTAACCGAAAGCGAAAAAAGTTTGCTGACGGTGGCTGATATCAGCTACGAAGGGAAGTGGAAATTCAGCGTTTCCTCACAATTAATCGTTTCACGCTTTCCTCGATTGCAACATTTTTTCCTAATGACTAGACAGAGTGAGAAAGAGAATCTCCACTATAATACCACCCTTCCTCACAATCACTAATTGACGAGTTCCACTGTCTCGTTCCAAGCAACCTGACTCTAGCTGAGCAGAGAGAAACCCTTTAATTGCAGAGAGAGAGAGGGATAAAAACATAATAGTGAAAAATATTAAAAATCCTAATAAGCGTATTAATATTGGTATTATTAAAATGAAGCTATCTGTAACAAACTGTAGATTGTATTTTCAGACACTACTAGTCGTAGGATTACAAGGCGAGCGGAGTAAATGTTTCCAGTTAATTCTTATTGCCTTACCTATGTGTCTGTCCATATACAGTAGGCCTATATTATATGTGTTTGTACGTATAATATATTATACTGTGTAAAGCAGATTGTTAATATTTGTTATATTTAATAACAGTCACAAATATAGTGATAATTTTCTTAATTGTAATACATTAAATTTATTGGATCAGTGTAATGTGTTGCGCTAAATAAACTTCTCACACATAAAACCTGAGAGATATAATTAGTACTCGGTTTTATCTGTACCGTTTTCAGTATAAATATTCAACGTATTGAAGAAATTTAATATAGTCCCTTTTTTAAAATATTTTTAATTACACCCTAAATTTCACAAATCCTTCGATGGTAATTCGAAGTACAAAATGAAAACAATTTATTGACATACTTAAGATATTTAAATGAAAATATGTATTAATAATATTAAATCGTAATTTCAAATTTTAGTAAGTAGTATGTTTGCAATGTCGTATAATATAAATCAGCCATCATCATTACTGTCGATGTTCACAATATATTAACTCGTTTACAATATTTTATACTTAATTTACTTAACTAAATAAGTATTTTTTAGTCCGCCACGTTAACTTCTACCGGCGTAACTGATAACATACATGAAAATGCGTTCCATCTGCTTTTTGAGTGCCTCAGGTCGTAAAGCTCTCTAAATAATGGATATTTTCAGACTTCACAAATTAAAAGGAAAAAAAGTATATAAAGGTTTTTAAAAAAGGATATGTGAACAGTTTATCTTCTTAAATGTATTCATTCTGCCTAGCATCCCTCTTACCTAACTCACATCCGACAGTTTCTCCCTCTGTGAAACATCCTCCCGCATAAACATGAAAGCCTTTAATCTACTGGTGCTTCCGCAGTATTCTTAGCCCTCACCGGACATTCCTTGACCATTTTATCTCCCTTTTTTTTAAAATTTCCATATACGTCCGCGTGAATACAGATTCTACTTTGAGAACTTTATCATTACTTCGCAATAATATGTGAAGTTAAAATTCTGCAAATATATTATTAGTTCGTTTCCAAAAACGGGATATTAATCAGTCTGTAGAATTATTTTATCACGTATAACATTATATTTACAATTATTTTGAATCGTATATCTATAGTTTTTATATAAAAATCCTTGAATTTTATTTCTTTGCTCATAATTCAATTTAAAACTATTATTTTTATCTACGATACTCAGAGATATACAGAAATATTAAATAAAAGTAAACCAAACCTAGGTGTAAACGATATTCAAATTTCTGTAAAGGCTTACAAACAGACCTGTGTAAAGGTGCGTTATAACGTATATGTGTGTATTTGATTTATGTTGTAATTTTATTTTAATAAATAAATATAATAAAATCTATAAGATGGAAACATATATGAATGTAACATATAATTATGTTATTTAAGTCATAGACCTACTGCACTCAATAGGGAGAACCTACGTTAGACCAAAGTCTCCTCAAATTATATGAAGTAATATATCGTAAATGAAAATTCACAGAATAGAGATACATACGTATGTAGTGTGTGAGCTTGGAAATATACATTTTTAGCTTTACACTCTCATAGGTGTAGACAATTAATTTTCGTCTTTCGAAATCTAAACTATTTCCGAGTTTTATATCTTCAGCAACTATTCAGTCAGACGTAATCGTATGTATTTTGTTTCAACATCAAAACTATGGTATTTACTTTTATATATACTAATATCTGATACGTAATCACGACAATAGAATGACTATTAACTAGTCTTTTTCATTTAACTGCAACAGTTAAACTGATTAAAACTGGGTGTTGTTCGTGCCTAATCTGGGTACCATCATACACTTTTAATGTGTTTAATTTTGACTCATTATTTTTACCGTTTTTACTGAACCATAAATGAAATACAAATCGTGTCTAATGAACTGCCTACAGGCACTAATTAGCCAGTATTAATCAACACAGGCAGACACTATGTGTCAGTAATGAACCTCATGATATTAATATGAAAATCGAATAGATTATGTACAGATTGTTATTAAAAAAATTAAATTTATGTACAAATAAAAGTGTTATGTCGACGGTGCGTGGTTACAATAATCTGGAAAGTGAAAACTCTGCCAATGGAGTCAGTAAAACAATCCAAAACGTTATTTAAGTCATACAAGTAACATATTTTCTCACAGATAATACAAGTTAGTGCTATTTGTAATTTAAGAATATCTACAGCTAAACAAATCACTAAAATAATTTACGGTCACTAATAAATAGTCACTTAATATTAGCCCATGTGGACATCTCTTCATTTAGTCAACAGACTACGAATTCCGGTTCTAGATGGCCTATGTGCGCTTCTTTGGACAAACGTAATGTAAGTTAATACGCAATGTAGGCCTATAACTTTTCTTCGGTAACATTACCCTCATCTGTATTACACAAGGCAGAAGAAGGCGCTCTAGACGGCTGCAGAAACATAGACTAATATCGTTCTGAGACAGTTGGCGAACTTTTCATAAATTTGTCACAAGCCTTAACACAAATGTGCTGTTAATGCCTTACACAGGCAACAATTGAGAAATCATTCACCTTTTTATACGCATTTAAATCCTTTCCGAATCAGCGAAATTTTACCTTCTTAGCTATCTATTTAATAACGGGATGCGTCCCAACTACATGATTAATACTGTACAATGGTTTATAGGGTATACTGTAAGGTTAATGAAAAACTGTTGTTCTATAATGTAACGTACATAATGTACAACTGTAACACAACGTGTATGCAGTCACAACCAGAACGTCTCCCGTTAGTATTAATGGATGCAACAACGTCGGTTATAAGTACAATTCAACTGCACCACTGCTAATGCGAAGCAAATTGGTATTCACACACGTCACATACGTGGCTCACATTCGTCTGCAACAACACGTGATTTCCTGAAGACAGAAAACTTTTCAAACTTATAACGAGAAGACAATTAGTATAAGATTAATATAATATGATCTTGTTTCTTGGGCTGAGACACAGATGTTCAAGTCTAAGCAGTCTGTGATATTTGGAAGACAAAAATTATTAAATTAGACCGTATGTGTACAAACAAAAAGACAACTGCACTTTAAAAAAAGTCAGCGCTTAACAAACAGTATGCATCCTAGAAACTTAATTTGTAAGATCCGCAGACAGAGAACTACGCATATACCAAAGTCGTCAGCATATAGTAGTATTCTGTCTGGCCATTCTAATGCCGATTGTTTAATTGTTTAGGAATCGTAATTATAAAGGGATTTAAAGTAAAATATTAAATAATAAGTTTAAATTAAATTCAACAAATAATTGAATTATAATTTTATACCTGAAGTCTTAATTTGGAGAACTACCGCATTGAGACATACATAATATGTTAATTAAAAAATACCAGTTGTCCTACAAATCCTCTTCCGCGATAAACTTAAATAATTAACTAATTTAACTAATATTAATATTATTATCTTGATAAATCCTAGAATTTGTTTTTAATTTATTAATAATGTAAACGAAGTTATAACACCACCAGTACCTGGCAGGCTACTTCAACATAGTTCGCATATGAAGTTGTTATGTACTTAATTCTCTTAAAATAAAAACTCTGTAATTTATTTGTTTTTAAATTCTCACAGAGTAACATTAAGAACCTATTCACACTTTTTCGGAATAAATCTCACCCTGCGTTAGACTTTTCATCAGCAGTAACTGAAAAACCTCTCCAACGGTAACATATGTTATCGACGTACTCGCTTGTTTTTCGAGTTGACGTCGTTTCAGACAGGGGCGGGGAGGAAGAAAAAGAGAGACAATAACAGCTTAATTTACCATAGGAATTGTTTAGTATTACAGTCGGTAAGACAGTCGACTTATCACCTGCCAGTCTTCTCTCTGGCCGTCGCCATCTGATGCAAATATCCGTCTGTCCACGGGAAAACACACGCGTGCTGTTTAACAACTAACACACGTTGTAATATAAAACCATCAGTAACTGAAGTAGAACTATGTTCTCAAAATATATACGTAGGTCTAGGCTAGATTGAATATAAAAAATATACACCATATTTTTATTTCATCATTTCTTTTCACGCAACTCTTGTCATTTTAGTTTCTTGCACTTTTTCTATGTTACTTATAAGAATAGATTACATCTGCAGGTAGGCCTATAATATTTTTTAAGTTTTATCAGTATACAGGCCTATAAAAACCTGACTCACGCTTCACAGAACAATCTATATCATCAGCGGCTTCAATGTGAATTAACGAATTATCGATTTTGTTGCGATTCTAATATAAATTAACGTATAATCGATTTTATTTCAATTTAAATTTTGATTGTTGAAATGTTTGTTTGAAGGTTATATTAAAATACACGATGTTTATATTTTCTTTAGTTTAATGAATTTATAATTTTAAATAGAGCACCTTGTTTTGTTTTTATTTATATTAGTTCTTTACTTAGTGTGTTTTTAATATTGTATTTGTATGCATTGAAATTTTCTCCCCCCCTCTCTCTCTCTCTCTCTCTCTCTCTCTCTCTCTCTCTCTCTCTTCACCCACCTATCCATTCATCCATCCATCCACCGCGCAGGCACACACACACACACACACACAACATTATTCACCTAACATTTATATTCACGCAAATTGTGTGTGCGCTGTGCGTCTTAAGTATGAGCGCATATACTGTGAGGTGTCGACAGTTTTACTGAACTACGAATGCATAATTTCGAGTTAGTGCGGTATTGTTACAAAGTACGGCTGCAGACGTATGAGTAACACGTAATTGCAATACGTTACATGGGATATTTACAGTACGTATACGATTATATAATACACATGACACCTAGTTATTTCTCTTCGTTGTACGTTTATCCCTTGCAACATACGTGAATCGGGTTGTTGCATTATCCCCTTCTCCAGCGTATGCTTTCACGAGAGTACTATGAAGGACGTTTTATGACCTCTTCTTAGTAGTCATTAGTACATAGGAAGTCTCCACTTTTCCACTTGAATTGAAACAATTCCACATCAGGACTTGTGATCAGACACAACAGCAGAGGGCACAAATAGCACGCCTATTGTAGACGTCAGCATTTCTCAACCAGTTATTACTTAACATTTGCTTTTACTATCAATTTTGTTTAGCTTATATATATACACCTTCCGTTTATTTCTTCCTGCAGACGAAGAGAATTAAGTGTGCAGGTTTATTATGTATATTACAAGACGTCATATTGTAAAACTATTTTATCATTCGTTAGTCCGTCTTTCATATTTGCAAGTTGGTGAATCGTGACATTAAATTCTGCATAATCTGTTTCCACAGGTTCCGATCCTCTACTTTACGAATCACTTGTTCCGTACTTCCTGTTCTCTCCTCTGATCGGTCCAGCCATCGTCTTGAACAACTTCCACGAGATTGTTGTCCTGTTTTTCTCGGGAGGTGGATTGTTCCGTATTAACTCCCTGTCCCCAAAAATGTGTACATATTTTCGTCTTACCTTTGTTCACTGACAAACCAGATACCTTGCTATGACTTCTGACTTTCTCCAACAGTTCTTTCATTTCAGCTTCAGATTCAGCACAAAGTGTGGTGTCGTTCGTAAATGTCAGATTGCTGATTCTTCGTCCTTCCACTGTGACTCCACCGCCACAACTGTCAACTTCCCCTTATTGTGCGTTCTACATAGAAATTAAATAGACCTGATGGTATAATGCATCCCTGCCTGACTCTTTTAGAAGGTTCCCAAGGGCTGAACTGTGTGCCGTCTAGTCAACTACTGCTGTACAATCAGCATACGTATTTCTGACGACAGACATAAGATGTTCACGAACCACCATTACTTTCATTACATTCCGCATGGCTTGCCGTCTCACACAATCGAATGCCTTAATGTAAATAATGTAACTGCCAAGAATAGCATTATGACAAGCGTTAGAAGAGTGGAGACACGCGAAAGTAATAGAACTAATGTTTGTTTTTAGAATTTGATCGTCGATACACTACAGTAATTTGGAAAACGATGAAAGAAGCTCCTGAAGAAAAAGAGTGTATAGTATAAGTGATATAAAAAAATGTATATTTAGGGTATTAATTTATAATAATAATAATTAATTATAATAATTTTATTACTATTTGAAATTTAGTCCAAGGATTTCAGGTGCATGTCTCAAGTAATGTCTTATACCATTTTTGTCCATGTTTCCATTAAAAATAGATGTTTCTTTTGAATGTTTCTTTTACAAACAGGAATTACGCTGTTGCACTCCGCTATATAGAAAATCCCTTTGGAGCCTCTCAGCGCATCATCAGATCGGAAATATAATTTTTACTTGTGATTATAACAACTAACATAACTTTATTAATTTAAAAAAAGTTTTAATTACGTTCATTTAATTAATTGATCTCTGTGGCATACGTGTGAAAGTTTCCCAAATCCCAATGTTATAATATATATTATAAAACGGTTTTATAATAATCTACGAAGGTGTACGTTTCTTGGACGTCCGCACAGGGGCACACAAAAAATTAGGTAAGCATTTGACGTGTATTACGAATATTTTTGCTTACAAATATTTTCCTTATAAAAACACTTTTCAACCTTTAATGGAAAAGCGCACAAAAAAACTTAATGCAGTGATTGCAAAGTACGTATTGATAAAACTTCAATATTAAAAGCTGAACAAAGGGCGAGAGAATATTGTACTATTATAAAAATACCTTTTTTCAAAAATAAATTCTCTTCGCTTGTATATCTAGAGCGCATTATTCCGCATTAGATTGATTACAATGATAAAAAGCGATTGGCCCTGAACAGGAAAGAGACAGATATAGTCGAAGCAAGGGAAAGAGACAAAGATACAGACAGCGAATAAGAAAGGGGGAAAGAGAGAGTGTCAGAAAAAATGTAAGTCAAGCGGGAGGGGAGAGGAGATAGACTGAAGGAGGAGGAACGTTTTACGTTTCTGTAAATGTATTGAAAAACTTTTTCATTTTATACGAAAAGCACAGATGCATGTATCTTTCTTTGCGACGAGATGTTTTATCCATGAAATGAGCTGAGACAAGCCGAAAAAGTTAAGCGATTCCACCTAACATCACTTTAAGTGTTGTCATATTTACGGAATGTATATACACTTTCTTGAAACAAGGAAAACAAGCGGAAAAACAAACATTTAAAACAGAAAATAAATGATACTGGCGTTATTCTATAAACACCAAAGGAAACAAGGGTAAGAGGTAACGTTTCTTGCATCTTAAGGGCTTTGAACTGGCGAAATGAAATCGTTTTTAACGTGTCAGCCATGTACTGTACTTAATGCGCGCTGATCGTGGCAGAAGCGGAAACCATTATAGTCTGTGGTTGTTAATATCTGCTTTTGTGTTCCAAACAGTTTTATCTGCATTAATAATGGAAAGGCTTTACACGATTGTTTCTACTCATGTTAGCACACTTGTGAGCTGTCAAAAGAACGCGGGTCGAGTCCCGGTCTAGACCCAACATCGCGAGACCAACAGTCTCACGATGTTAACTTACTCTCTGTCAGTCACGTCCGAACATGGAATACCCGTAATATGGTAATAAAAAAATTTTTAAATACAAAATTTATTTTTCAAAAAGAGTAAAACTGTTTAAGCCCTATTGCAAATACATGTTAACGTAATTACGTCAATACTAAATTTTCCCTGACGCATACGTTCAAAAATCTTTCCTCTTTTTTATTTTGTAATGTTTCTAAGTTTCATATTTATTATTCACAAATAAGTAAAACAAAAGCACTATTTTACTGTAACAGAATAATTTAAAATTTTTTAATATTTTTGTAAAAGTTATAGCCTAAATAATAAAACGAGTTTCGTCGTTTAGCGTACAGGACATTTTATAGTGTCATGAAAGAAAACAAACTTTCTTTAAAAGAAATTGTTTCCATTTTTCTGAGAACGCTCTCCTCCATAAGTAAGTAAAACATTATATTGGTAGTAAGTGTTTAAACTGTACAGATAAGTTAAAATGTAGTCATGTTTTCAAATTGTGTAACTTAAATACACAAACAAAAAGACGTTTCTACATGTCGATATGGCAAGTAATAATAAATTATTGGAATTAAATGGTTCTTGGAATTCTAAGTTAGATCAATTCGTAAAGGAGATGCACTCAAAGGCGACATACATGCAGACTGAACTTAGCGTTCATAGCATAGTATAGCCTGTAGGCTGTCAGTAGCATACACGTATCCTTTTATATGGTTCACTACAAGTTCGGATCCCAAGTGATGACTGTTTTCTACATGTAGCTCCGTCTTATCTGTCGTTCGTTGTCGAATTGAGTAGCGAAAAAAGGAAACAGACAATTTGAGTTCATGCATATTTCATGAAAAATATGGCCGAGTTTCTTTGTTGTAGCTAAACGCCTTCAGTTACGCCCACCCCAAGTATAAAAAATGTATCTAATTTGAAATAAAATTTTTCAGCAGTATGCAAAAGTATATATTTTTTTATAATAATACAAAACAGGAAACACGTATTTATACAAATGTGGAGAATCGAACACGCGGCTGTGACAAAAAGCGAGCTCTAAGACATTAAAAGTAGAGCGAATGTCCGAAATGATGATATGCCGAAAACACAGAGGGTGATCAGTCTACAACTAGAAGAGTAGGCGTACAAGTCACCAACGGAATGGCACAATGCGCAGCACTCGTAGCACACACACACACACACACACACACACATCAACGACTTAAAACGTAAACTCTTCGTTATGACTTACTGTTTCTCCACTTTTGTCATGAGTAACGCAATTGACGATCTATATAACATACGTAGACATAGACATAGGTAGAACGTCAGTGAGGTCGGAAACTGTAGTATCTCCAATACTGTGCATCGATATCTCAAAACCGAAGTACATTTTCATATGACAAGGATCATTTTTATACTAATAAAGTATTGTTACTTGAATTGAAAACGCAGATTTCACTGAAATCTTTCGGTTTTTTACAGTATTCCCTGAAAACACTTAAATATTTAGAATATTATTAATTATATAATGAGAGACATTTCGGTTACTATTTATTAAGAAAATAGGAAAATGTACACCACAAAATAGTTTTTCTCCAATTTCTATGTTTTCGTATTTTTTTATTAATTAGGACGACGAATTTCACATACACTAATGAATTTGCTATCACTGATTTTAAATGTACACCTAATGAACATTCTACAAATATAGTTACCCAATAATAATAATAATATTATAAAATAATAATAATAGAGTTAAACGCAGAAGAAGCAATTGAAAGAGAAGTTTTTCGGGCAAAAGTGTTAAATTGGAAGAAGTACATGGTAGGAGAGAGAGAAGGTTCAAAGTGGACTGAAGACAGGAAGAGAGACATAGTGAAAAGATGGAAGAATATTGGAGAAAAAGAAAAGAACAAAGGATAAAGAATTGAAATTGGCATGCGGTCCTCAGATGCCCGATACAAATAAAAAATAATAATAATGCAGTATACAATATTAACAAAACAGGTGTTTAGTATAGTCTTAAAATTTTTTAAATCACAGAGAATTTACATTAAAAAATTTTTTTAATTTCGTTCACTCAAATTACAGAGTACAGTTTTATTAAATCGTAGTACGGTATTATGTCTTACAAGTCGAACCCGTTACTATTCTAATGTTACAAAATGTGCAGAATTAATCACCGAACAGTAACTATTGAACGTGCATTCGGAAGGTTAAATAGATGGCAATCTACCATTATTATAGGGAACTCCATTAAATAGTTGGTATTTTGTAACTGAGCAGTAGGCATATACAGTCTCTGGAACGCTGACGCACGAGACTAGCGCACACTCATACGTTAACAAGTGTATTCACGTAAGCATACTTATGATACATTACAATCCAGCGTTAAACATTTAAACATTCCATTTGAGCGTTTTACGCGGTTAATAGAAACGTCTACGGTACAGGATAATTAATTATTGTTATCCATAAACTCGAATAGAAGCATGCTTAAAAAGAGAAAACAAATAGGCGGCACGAAGATTACTGTTTTATGTTTAAACTTAATTAATAGCGTTTATCAAATGGAGAGTTTGTTAACCGCTCGAGTATTATTATAAGAATGGAACGCAGTTCTCTTGTAATTAACTCGGAACGGTTAGTGCGCTTATTATTCCAACCGGCAAGTCCCTTCCCATGTCGTAACCGCTGTTTATTTTTATTAATTATTCATTTAAATTCAAATTAATTATTACGTTTATTATTTTAAATTAGAATTTCAATTCCAGTATCGTCTTGTACGCATCTAAGAAGTGACGTCACTTAATCTGATTCTATCTGATTTCTTGTCTGCTATGCAAATAACCGGTTGAATGCAAGAAGCCTTGAAGAAGACGTATTACGCTAGATAAAAGATAATGGAATCGTACAGTCTCGTTATTACTGTCCGACGCAAAGACTACTATTTTTATATCGTCATAAAAAGATTGTATATACATAAGTACCAGTTTCCCGTTTAACTTCTTTTTGTATTTAGATAGCTACTGTCATTGAAATAATAAAGAAACAAGAAAACCGCACGAGACGTTTGACTCCGCGCGCGCGCACACACACACACATAAATTATGCTACTTGCGTTACGTTCGTACCTTCTACTTTAAATGGTGTCTCACAGATATATGTTTATCCGCATGTGACAAACGCCTAAACAGTTATCGCCCTTTCGTTTTTAAGCATTCTTTTTATATTTTAAAATACGTTTTTAATTTAAAAAAATGACTGTTAACTTGTTTATCATGTGTACTGTTCCACGAGTACTAATTTCATATCTAAGACGGAAATTTCAATAAAAGGGATAATTAAGTATTTAAGACGATTTATAGACCAATTCTGATATTTAGCTGTGAGACATGATTGTCGATGACAACCAAAAAGCAGGATACAGGCTGAGGAAATGAAGTCTTGGGAATCACGAAGAAGACCATAAAAAATCATTAAAAAAACATAACAAGAAAATTAAAGATACAAGTGCCCTGAATTCCATAGGAGAAAGGCGACTGAGGTAATGCTCATCATTATCATCTTCGACAAGGATTAAACCCAAAATGGTTGTTCCGGTCCTAAGCAGATAGACTAGACCTGGTCGCGCCAGGGCTTCTTCGGACACCCCACATATCACATATCTCCGTTCCTTCGGCTTATAATTCAATAGTGTTTGGGGATGCGGCAGTCATCCATTCGGTTATGTTGTTCCCACCATTTTAGTCGATATTGGGTAATCCATCCTGTTATTCCTTACTTGATACAGTTTATTAAGTAGTATGTCCCTTGGGTATGTTACTAGCATTAGCAGGGTAAGATGATGGCGGGGCTACCACCTTACGGCTTAACGTCCAACCCGTTGAGGTGATGATGGCTATTGAAAGAAGGAAGACCTGCGAGAATAACTTGGTAAGGAAGAATTGCGATGAACAAAAAAAGAGGAAGATCTAGACAAACATTGGACGAAGTAATTAATAAAATTCTACAAAGAAAGGTTAGTATTGGAAGAAGCGAAGAGGTTATCTAGTGATACAAAACGTAGAAGAGGTTTGTAAAAAGTTTGAAAATGTAGTGTAAATGTAAAGCAAATTGTTTTAAAGGTAATTTAACTTAAATGAAGTACAGTGTATCCTACACTATTGTGTGGTTATAGGGTTATGGACAATAAGCAAACACATTCTTTTTCAGATGTCAGTAGAAATAATTCTTACTGTATTTTTATCTTTTAATACAACCGAGCCACCTTATCACCCATTCGGGTTTTGTGTTTAGAGTATGACTTCTGTCCCACAGGATGTTATTGTTCATTGTACAGAGATTAATTCAGTGTTGTATTTTAGAATAAAGATTATAAATAACTTAAAACTTGAATTAATTAATTAATTATTTGACTTTAGAATTATTCATGACTTGGACTAAAACGTTGTCTTGTTTTACTGTCTCCGGCCTTGAATTGATTTTTCACTTCAAACATAGCAATCCATTCAAACACTGCATATTTGTGTCCAAATTCAGTACCAAGCTGATATGGAATAGTCTGGCTTTTCCATACGAGGCCACGAAAAAAGGAATAATTTTTGATACTAATACGGACATACGTTTTAAAAGTGGACATTTCTACGTCTGACTCGATAACGAATACGTGTAACGTATTCAGACGTATAACCTGACACGATAAATCGTAGAAAGATAAATGGATCTCTCAAGAATATTTAATTATTCAGTTCTGTGGTTGTGCAAAACTCAATTTGCATGTTGAGTACGTCAGATCCAGTGATACGATAAATACTCTACGATAATGAACAGAGTATTTATTATTCTTACTTTGAGAACAAAATAAGAACAGTAAAACCTTCGTCAAAAGAAACTGTTTCGCATTTTGAATAAAAACCGTAGGCCTATACATGCCAACATTGTTCGTTTGTTACTGGTTTTACCGATAATAGGGTTATAAGCGTAGTATTTTTACGGTTAAACTTATAAAAATCGTGTTCTCTCAGTATGACTGATGTCACAAAGTGAATTAAACGTACCTCTACCGAGAATTTGCGGTCTACTTTCAGAAATTTTAGTTGTTACAGTATTTTAGTCCGTTAGTTCGTTGTTACAGTATCTTTCGTTCCTTAAAGTTACTAAGACAGGATTTGCTACTACTTTTCAAAAATTAGCATCGTGGGGGCAAGAAAAATATTTTCTTCGTGGACATACCAAAAGGAAAGGAAGCTATCGTAATTTATATTGTCCAAAAGTGTCTACTCTTCTCTACAGAACCTGTTCACATTTACAACGGAATACTAAAATCTGTGTATTCTCTTTCTGAAACTAGAGAGAACCTCTTTTATAAATTACACAAAATGCTTGTGATCAAATTTAATAAATAATTGCTACATGTGTAGAAATTCTGTTTAAGCAGACATGGTTTCCATATATCCTCCTTACATATCTTATTACTTTAGACTATTCGGTTTTAGATGTGATTTTTAAACGTCTTTAATTAAATCATGTTTGAAATTCACTCCTAAATCCAGTTTTAGAATCAGAATCGGCAGTAACAATGTTGTTGAAACCGCGAGTATATTTCTTTCTTTACCCGGACTGTTTTTTTTCTACTTGGTCTTGCTCCCTTGGTGTTAACCTCAGCGGATTGTCGACTTAGAGTTCAGAATTTTTTGTAACATCTTCACAAAAATCTTGTATTGGCACTTTTGGAAATGTAAAAAAGTTCTAAAATAATGCTTTCGAGTCTAAATAAGAACATTAAAGAATCTGTAACACATAACCTATGTGCTTTCACAAATTAGAAAGAATTTCTTTCCAGTCGAATCTAAACCAAGTTACTGGACGATTTGCTGGGATTCTGAGTAAAATCAATGTAGATGTTTAATGAGACTGGCTTGGTGGGCGTAATCTAGGTAAACAGGTTTGATTAGTTCAATAATAGCCTCAGGAGCTGGACGTCTAAATACATAGAAAGTTCCAGCCGTGTTTTAGCATTAAATGAACGAGGGTTAGATATTGCGCTGTACTTCACAGAATACCCGGAGAAGTAATATTATTTGTTACCTAAACAGCTTATGTCATTTCTTATACTTTATTCACACTACCTTTAAAGTTAAATCTGTAGTATTACTTTTACTCGCCTATAGCGCCAGCTGATAATCGAGTCCTTGGACCTACCCATCGTAGGGTTTCACGTCTTCATAGGTATACGTGTTATAACAAGTTATAAATTAGGGTGTGTAAGTTAGTGTTTTGTCGTGTATTATGTCGGGCGTTACCTCCGCGCACTTTTTGGTACTTACCGGTGACTGGATCCTTTGCGGTGATGTAGTCCTGTAACACAACTTAATACTATGTTTTTTGTGGGCGCCACTTGGAATCTTTTGTTCCAAGAAAAAACGTTATTAAAAAAATTAAAATTTTGAATTCTTAATTCTATGAAAAAAATTGTAAACAAGTCAGTTTGGTTTGAAAAAATAAAGTAAATTTAATGATTCTTAAAAAATCGTCTGAAGGACTAACATTCATGAAAAAATTATAAAATTGCAGAGTTACAAAAAAATTCATAAGTTATTATTATTATTGACAATTTTATTTCTCCAATCAAGTATCGGCTAGTATTTTCAATTTTTTACTCAGTTGAAAAGCATGAGTTTAATACGTGAAAAAATCTTTACTCTCAGGACGTGACTTCTTTGAACTACCAAGACATATCAATAAGATGCTTTACAAGAAAAATTAAGTGATTTGAAGGTGTGTGTGGCATGTGTAGTACAACTGTGTGACAAATGTAACCAGGTAAAAAATGACTTTAATTTTGATAACTCACGTTCCAATGGTTAATTAATCTCGCACTGGACACTCCTCTCGGGTAGTTTTTCAATCTCGCCTCCTCATGTGTGCACTGAATTTATTTTAAGTCAAAAATGCGATTATTTACAATTTCCGCACTTTTTGTGAAACAGTTTGGCAGTAGATTTTCGCTCGAATCCCGCCGCTTACAGGTCAGCTGTTTCGCGTTGGTTTCCAAATTGGCCGTCGCAGCGCTGATACCCTTGCAGTAGCGAGAAAGGCTTTGTGTATGTAATACGTTATGGGAGTTTTTTTTGTCAAGTTAGTTTGTCTTTGCGAACACAGCAGAATTGGTTCTCTATTTAAAATTTTGGTCCCTCCTGGGCCGTTGACGTTCTGGCTGCGTGATTTCTATTAAAATGTGCCGTGTTGCTGCTCTATTTCAGCAACACATTGGCGTAGATTCTTGTAGAGGTTAAGTCAGTCTATTTGTCAATGTACGGGAAAAGCCTTTCTTCGTGTCTTGTGTCGATTTCTCGCCTTCGGTTTCGCCTTGGCTGCGTTGATCAGTGTCGTGGGTGATGCGTCTGTTCTGGATTTCAAGCTTCAAGTGTCTTTGGGTCGAATTTGGTCTCTCTTTTATACTAAGTCAGGCTGATTGTTTTCATGAACTTCCGGTATATTTGTTTAAAAATTCCTTCTAGAATGTTCGAGAATAAAGAAATGGAACGTCATGGAACAAATTTAATTTCCGTCGAAGCTTTTAGAACAAATTTCTTATTCTTCACACTAAGGATATTTCAAAAATTACTCTGGTATTTGTCAAACAGTTTTACATCAGTACTCACAATTTGCATGCCATTATTACATTTGGATTCTCTGTTTTCAACTGAATCTAATGATACTAATTATGATTGGTTTTTAAATAAATTAACTCTAATAAGTAACACAATATACAACTCTCACCTTGGGTTGTTGCCATTGAAATTCAATTTTTATAACAAAAATTGTTGTGAAACTATTATGTTTCTTCCATAATATGAACACATAATATTACTATCTTCCTATAACAAAACAAACAAATTTTAATATATATAATACACAGGTAATTTCAATTTTATATGGTCCATGCCTATGGCCTATGTTGTTGTCAATGTTATAACACAATAATTAGTCTCTTTCTTTAACATATATAGGATTTCACTAGTGTACACTCAGAGTTTATTACATTGTCTGTCTTTTGTGATACCTGGTTACTCTTTATACATATTATCTTTATTACAGGATAACATAGTATCATATTGGTTTGCCTGAGATGTCCTTTTTCATAGTGTGACAAATCTCACTCTTATAAGTTATATTCTTTCATAATTGATCTTATTTTTAACTGAGTCTGTCCGTTTTTATGGTATACTGAAGTATTGTACCATTCTCTTTTATTTTTGTCAATATTTTGTAAATATTTAGCCAGATATGACTATTTCTTGTACTGGTTGATTGGCCCCAGCCATACATGGTATAGGTAAATATTTTGCTAACTCGACTATTACAATGTTAAAGTTAATCAAATATATTAGTATAGTCGCTTTATATTATATTTCAACTTTCTAATGCAATTTGGTTGCATTTTGGCAACATTAAATCCATAAATCATACAATATTATATGCTTACCACATGTTTTTAGTTAATACTGTTTTTGGCTATTTTGACTGACGTTTATTCATTTGACAGCTTTCTTTATCTAAGATAAATTGTTCATTTTTGTTCGCTTGACAATTACATATAGTTTTATTTCAATTTGATAATAATTAATTTTTACATGAAATCTGAGTGTTTGGTCTCAAATCCAACACATTAATATTTTTTGTCATAACAATTATATAATTTTTATTTTAACTTAGATTCTTTCTATTAATGTATTTAAGTCATTTAATACATTTATTTTATTTATATTACATAATATAATAATGGATCATGTCCATTCATTCACAATAAATAGTTCTTTATACTCTATTCAGAGTTACTAAACTTAATAATTAATGACTTCATTTTGGTTGATCCTGATATTATTTGTCTCTCTCATAGTATCTTATGGTTTTTTCACTGTTATTCACTTTAATAATATATATGGGGTTTGTGTCTTAGTCACAGTCTGGTCATTTTTTTCATGTTAGTAGTAATAATTATTAGACAATATTACAAAATTTTTTTAGGGCTACTTGGGTTCGATACTGTCCACCTCACTCTCCTCTTATGATAAATTGCTATGTAAATGGTTTCCTTTATGGAACGTTCTGTGACGTTACAGTGTTTTCTTTGAAAGTAGTTTATTACGTGTTACTATAAAATCCATACTATTTGTGTTGGGACACAAAATAAAAGCTTATGTTGTCTCTTATTTAGCGAAGCCCAGATTTCTAGCTGAAACCGTCTAAGTATCCCTTCCTTCGCAGTAGGGTTACAACCCGGATACTGAGCCTTGACCTCCCTCTAACATTCTCCAACAGTCTCCATCTTCTGCGGTATCTTGGGAGTTTCAAGTTGTTCTCCCACTTGGTCTTGTCTTTCGTCCGGTACTCGGCATCTATCCCTCCATTATTTTCCTGTGTAATCGACTGTCACTCATATGCTCTATATGCCCTGCTTATCATAGGTGATGTAGTCTACAAAGCTGGGTTGTGTGTATAGTTGTTTTAGTTCATAACTGAACCTGATACGCCATCCATCATAACCCTAACAGGACCAAAGCTTTTCTCAGTAACCGACGCTCAAATATGCCAGAACCTCTGCAGTCCTCTTTGGTCGTATTATCGCCTTGTTTAGATTTCAGTTGAACCAAATTGGACCTTATGCAGAATTTGAGCAAACAGGATTTCTTGTTACCCTTCAGAACTATTTCTTATCTCCTAGATCATATGATTGTTGTTATTTACGTTGTTGCCTAGGTAGTTATAGTCTCTGAAACTCGACTCTGTTATTCCTGTTTTCGTCGCGTCTCTTCCCCGTTCTCATTTCCAACACATTAGTTTTCCACATTGATTTCAACACGGATATTTCCAGCCTTCTCATTTAATTCTTCGCACGTATTCCTGACTGCTCGTTTTGATCTCCCAATTATGTCAGTGTCATCTGCGGAAAATCACATAAAACTAACTATTGGGGTACACAATATTTTAATACCTGAGAATATGGAGACATTCTGTCATGTTTTCTTTTTACGATTTCAACTGTCTTATAACACAATATACAAAAAAATAATGCTTAAAACAGACTATTGCTAGCCTTCCACGCTGATAAGTTTGCCAACATACTTTTTATAAGTCACATAAAATCATTTTTTGTTTAGATAAACAATCGATAAAAATAAATTAAGAATTTTTTAGAGTAAAATATATGTATTTCATGTTAACGGAGCTTACCGACTGTAAAAAAGAAACGGAATAATTAAAAGATTGTATTAAGTCCCTATTCACCACAGCCTCCTTAAATATTCCATAATATATGAGTCGTATAAAAATTCTTAAAACGTTTTATGTTAACTAATATTTTAAAACGAACAACCTTGTTAAAGCTTTAACTTCATGCAAATATCTTCAGTGAATAGCTGAATCCACAGCATGGTTAAGCTCTAGAGTGAGACGGCAAATTGGATTATACTTGCGAGAGATTTTTTTACCCACAAATTGGATTAAAGTTTACGTACATAAGTTTAGAGGACTTGAAATTGCTTCCTTTCTTTAATGCGATTCATTACGGACAATATTTTTGTTACGCAATTCACAACGACACTTCAGACAGCATGTAACAGACTGATTTTGGCAGTCGTTACACATGGAAGCGCGCGCGCTCATACACAATTTCAACGTTTGTTCGCATCGTATTTTACTTTATTATTTCTTCGCCATCATGCTAGCGGAATTTAATGTCGTTTAACTGTCAAATTTATTTTTTTAACTTACAGTAAACCAACGAATCAGTGTCGCGATAAGAATAGTCTTTGTAAGTACGGTGTAAGCCAGGGCTATTCTGTTGTTAGTAGTTTGAAAAATACTGGATTATTTAGAATTAGGAATGACAGGTAGCTGAAAAAATTTTGAAACAGGTTTACAGTACGTGTTATATAGTCATTATCCTACAGTCGTAAAAATCTACGTACTTTTTCTTAAGAAGGAAGAGGTGGAAGAACGAAGTATTATTGGGGTGACCCATTAGAATACCGAATTCCTGATTCATTTACTAGCTCTGTTAATCGTTTAAGTTCTTAAATAATTTCTTTTCTGTTTCCCTGTGGCACTAGATTTTGTATTTCAAATTTAATTTTGCTTTTGACTGAATCCACACAAAATTGTTAATAGGCCTACATGTTTGTGTATAACAAATTAATGTAGAAAAGTATGCTTTACAACTATGTTATTAATTTTTGTCTCAACCTGAAACGGTAAATAAATATTTGTTGTCAGAAGTGTTTTGAGTACAGTATACTGACATAAATAAATAAATAAGTTGGAAATGTATTTTATATTGAGCGTCACTTGACGTGGAATGACTACTGAGTCACAGTGTTATGTCGCTGTATTCTCGCTCTAGTTTTCATTAAACAGACAAAGAAATCGTTAGTTATTGTAGCTTGAATTCAGTGGGTACTTACATGCCACGTCCACGATGGCGGGCTGGCTGCGTATCTGTCCTCTTGAGGACCAGGCGATGCACTCGCATTTGAATTTGTCTTTGCCGAAATATTCTTCCACATCGTCTCTGGTGATGTTCACGGACGCTTCGGCGTTTCTGACGCCGGTCTGCGGATCGACGAACTCCTGGTGAGGAGGACCGCCCTCCACCCGTCCGCCGTTACAGCGGAAGTACAGCTGTAAGGCGTGAGCCGCGCGACACGTCAGAGTGGCGGGTTTGTTTTTGATCACGTAAGTGTCTGTCGGCTCCTCTAGGAACAGTGGTAACGGAACCGAATGCTGGTCGCCTCCTGCTGACGTCTGTGAGTTCAATGAGTCTTCTAGAAGAAATCCTTCCCCCTCTTCTTCCGCGTCACCATCAACTGTGAACAAAAATACATAGACTTTTCTATAGTTGGGAACATATTATAAAAAGCATTTTATACTAATTATAGGTACACTTATTGATTCAGGTATTAGTGGGTATGATTTATCTGAATTTAAATAAATCAATAACGATTAATTAATAATCGTAGTTTTTAATCCTTTATTAATAATAGTGAATGAATATGTATTTTTTACCTCCTATATAATTTTTCTGAAAATGAGAATACATTTTCACAGAACATTGAAATAAATATTTTACAATGTGTCCAGTCAACTGAATAACACAAAACCGAACGTCATAAACCAAAAGCAATTATTTAAAGTCTCTCTCTCTCTCTCTCTCTCTCTTTGTTTTTCTTCCTAATAATGTAATTATAAAAATTTTTAAAAATATTTCCATGACAAATGAATTGACAGCGATCATGAAAGAAGTATTACAGCGTTATACTGACTAATGTATTAATTACTGATATTAATTGTATGATCCCACAGTATGTCTCATAAAATATTGCTTCTTCTAATTTGGTAGGTATGACATATGACACTATATACTCTAATTTTAATACCTCTCAGTGTACACTGTTTGCAAGCATCTGTCAACACAGTCACCGATAACTGTCAAACCGCAACAATGATTTGGCGGTCGGTTATGAATTGAAAAACTTTGGTAAAATAATAGACTTCTATTAAACTAAATCCGGCTGAGAATAAACACATTCGAATCCACATGTACTGTATAAATTACACACGTCACATTCGTAATCATTTACATACGTCATGACTACGCCTACTTGTCTGGCCACTTATGATCGAATATGTCCCCGTTATTACCTTATCTTATCCTATTATCCTGTTATCTTACGTGGTAACTTACTATGAGTCAATCTCAGGAATTCCAGAGCCGTAGCAGAGTAATGACTAGTGGAAATTAATTTTAATTTTCGACATCCGAATGCTAAAATACTGTACATATAGATTGTAGAGTTTTATATTACTGAACTGAATTAAGGATTCACTAAAGTGTGTTATGGAGGACTTACGAAATCTATTACAAAGATGACTGAAATAATAATTTAACTTGTATGTACGGGTACAACGATTAGTCGAACATGTAGTCTCCAAGCAATAGCGGGGAACGCAAAACGTAAAAGGATATCAGGCTTACCTAAGAAAATTTTGGAGAGGAGCCTTTGATAGAGACTTGAAAGAAGGACCTTGAGACATCGATACTATGTACTTTGTGCGTGTTCTTACTCTAATCCTAATGTTCTATATTCTTTGGTAAATTTCTGTAATCCAGAGAAAATACAAAATAAAATACATTTCGTTTGACATATATACTCTCTGCCAGAACGTTCTCTCTGGGAAATCTTGTGCTGTAAGTGCTTTTGTTTTTAGGCGAGTAAGTAAATAGTGTTTTAAAGCACAATGAAGAGAGAAGAGACACCATTTGTCTTAATGAGAACGGTGAAGGCAGAGCCTAAAGTAACGTGTCCACAACACTTTCCAATTTCGGCCTGTTGTTTTCTGTGTTGTTTGTCTGTTGTTCACACTCTGACAATTGTAAGAATAGCGTTACCTTGCGCCTGTAAGTTAGTGAATGTGTTTTCCCAGCGTATAAAGTAAAAAAATAGTAATTATTCTCCACGATGTGTTATCAACAGTAACATCACCTACAGTAAGCAGCTAACAATTAACTATTTTGTGTTGCTACATTTTGAGTTTTTCAGGTTTCTGAAAGAATACATTCTGAACCATTCTGGTTTATAATTGGATCTTCATCAGTCAATAGTTATTTTAGAATTGTTAGAACGGTAACTCTTGGCTATGGTTTCGCTTTACGTATCGGTATTTATAAAAAGTAAATTGTTTTAGAATATTCAGGACACTTACTTAACACGTTAAATAATATTTATAACCAATCCGTATAATTTCTACTTCATTTTCTATGTCAAATACGACAGGCAATATTAATTTAAAAACAAAAATACAAAGAGCAGTTGCAAATTAAGAAACTGATTACGTAATTTAAACTAGAAAGAATCCGCAAAGTACTATAACGGTTGAGCTGCATAACAGTTCGATTAACTTTAAGCAATCCCAATGATAAGTTAAGTCACCAAGTAAATAATCTCTCTAAGTGTTTTTGCCAGTAAGGAGTGTAACGGATGAGCAGTAATGAGTATACGGCGTGACATTAGTTTAAGAACAGAGCCGGTCGCTACAAAAGACGTGTGGAGAGGTGAACTCGGAGCCGAGAGAACGACAGAAACATTTTAACGACATCATTAAATCTATTGGTTCACTCCTGCTACAAGTGCTATGTGATGTGTGTAAGTGGCATCATTAACGCCTTACGGCACATCAGATCGGATCGGATTGATTCGTGACATGATTTTTTTTACATTTTCGTATGTAGATTAATCTGTTCATCTCTAGAAGATGAAACATTTGCACTTTAGGTTTCATTACACGAAAGCTTCATAAAACGTTGAAGGACTATCATTGATTTTACGAGTTCTTTTAGTATTATATAATTTGTGGTTTTCGTCAATGGAGGATGACAGCAATATCGTGAAAACTAGACACGTCTCCATTATTCGTAAATGTATCCTAAGGCTTCAAGAGACTACCGCCACTTTTGAAATACCGATTACAAGTCAGTCGTTAATACGCATTTTTGCAATAAATTATAGAGGAAGGTGGATTTCAGCTACATTCTGTAAAACATTCAACGCGTAATAAACTGTAATATAACATGTTTATTGTGAGAAATATGATGAATGTACACGAGGAGTTTGGTCTTCTCCACCTATGTCACTGTTCGACTGCTTAGGCCTACTCAAACTAAGAGATATGAATCAAAAGTACGTCGTCATATAAGGTGTACATAAGAGATTGATTTGAAGGGAAAGGCAGTATAATACAACTTATATCTGTGCAGAATGATACAGTGTAAAGTAAAACGATGTAGCAATATCGTATCATGGCACAGGAGGAAGTAAGCCTACACACAGTGATAAATCACGGAAATCTCTTGTAACTATTTCATGGAAACGACAAATCATATTGCTTTTTATGTACGTGTACGTTTAAACATATCTTTATTACTATCGTTACAAATACTGTACACTCTGGAATACCAGATATATTGGTACGCCACGCATTTGTCAGACAGTAAAACGCAAAAACGTAATTGTAGATGACGTGTTTGGGAGACAGGAAGGTAACTTACTTGAAAAACTGTTCGCCGAAAATGGGAGGTGCACACGGAGCCAATCTGGAAACGACAGATGAAAAATTACTGATAATAATAACAATAATAAATTTTCGACAGACAGCAAAGAAATCTAACTCTAGGTCTCAAAGTTTAAATGGTGTTTACCCGGACGCATATGGATTCTCCATCGTGCTCGGTTTCGCTGCGTCATTTTTACAAATTTCACAGCTAAGTTTCGAAATTAACGCGTTTCGTTTCACACCAGCAGTTATTACACGATTCTGTTTTTTGTCCTAAGGCACTAACAAGAGTCAGACAAAGTTCGAAATCATTTACTAATCGTAAATCTTTCTTTATTTGGAATTAAATATATCATCATCGGTAAGATTTTCACACATTTGACATTTCCAAAACATATATTTTGCTACTTCAGAAGCCGTCAGTGTTCTTTGACACAGTGATTATGAAAGGAGAAAGATAAGGAAAATCAAAGATTATAGCATATTGTATTACAAACAGCGATTTAAGTGCGGGAATCATCGACGTTCTACTTTAGTTTCAATTAGTGTCTTTAAATTCTGCAACAGAATACCTCTTCGGTATGATAAAGGCCAATAGGTCGGTGTCTGAGCTTAATTCACTGTACGTACAACGTGAGCTTGTCTCACGATAACCACAAAGCAGCGTACACAGGGCTTACTAAAACAAACTGTGGTTACAACCAAAACAAGCAAACCAAATCAGTTGGTAATAAATCGACTGAACGACGTAAACATGTTGTCCATAAACAGAGCCGGGTAATTAACTTCATTTGTTGTTTTTTTTGTGGGTTATTTACATAGGACTAATGAATACATGAAAAAACAAGTGGGAAGGTGAATCCCAACAAGATTAGTTAGTTTTATTAAATAAGCTTGGATCTGATTACAATTGCACATGGCTTTGAGAATTACGCTTAAAACTGTGTACAATTTATCCTACTGAGTTCAAATTTTACGCGACTCCGCGGTTCTGTCTTCGTCAGAATGTTGCTGTCAGAAGTCATGTCATCTTCGAATCAACGATTAACGCATCACATGTACATTTACATGTTTTTAAGAGTCAGGTAAACTTGATTTCAGCTTTATAGAGGAAATTAAGTTTGAACGTGAAAAATATTTAAAATTAAACGCAAACTTTATCATTACTATTTGTACCGACGCTGCCGTTTGAGTAACATTATCCGATTTTTTTTCAAACAGATAGAAAGTACAGAGAAAATCAGACAAAATAAATTTTAACATTCAACACCCAAAATACAAAACTACGTTGTTTCTGAAAATAATTCCATGGTTCTTGAAGATGTCGTCAGTATTAACAATTTCAAAGTATAAAACTGCTGAACCGGTGAGACAAGTAGTTGAATTTCCGGTGAATAATCGTCATAAACGTTTCAGCTTTATTATGCCAAGAGCGTCTCACCTTTCTGCATGAATATCGTTACAGTCACATGTGACAGAAATATGTCACTCGGACGTCTGCGAGCTGCTGGGTCTATAGGTTTGTGTGCTGATCACGTACCGCCCTACCCCGCAGCGTTACAAGCGATCTGAAAATTAATATTACCTATAGCAGCTCTCATCAAACAGAGTTAATTTCACGTAATGCTTCAAAGAAGTACTAACCACGTGACATCGTAAACATTCAGTGTTTTAGAAGACAGTACTGTAGGAAACTTCTTATCGATTTCTGTTGTTGAGTTTACGATTTCTGTAACAAAATCGTTTAAATTTTAAAATATGAGTTTAAAATAAACAAATGCCGATCAAATGCTTTACAATGAATTTTTTGAGTTTGAATTAGTTCAAAAGCAAGCAAACAAAACGATTCGCAACAAAATAATCTTCTCGTTTTATTCTAGAAATAACAACAATCCAGCTCTTACGATGAACATTTATTGTATTTCTGAAAGGTCAGCAGCGTGATACGGTTACAGTGGTTATAGAAGTCGGTAACGTTCAATAGAAACGATACATTTGTCTAGCATTCGATCAGCACGTCGAACATCGATAGCCTACCACTTATGCCGGGCAACTGAGGATGACCATTAAGTGTGAGTCGAAATGATGCTGCATATCGAGATTAGACACTTACCACTATCTAACAGCCTGCAAAGTTTGACAACAGTTAACACACGCCGTGAAGCCTTACGTCCATCTGTTTATAGTTTTTTAAATTAATATAATAAAAATATTAGGCATAGGAAATATACGAGAAAGCAAGTTAATGGGATAAACTCATAAAAATACGATATTATTTTAATAAATTCATATTTTGTCATATTATTCTTGTAGACCTATACCGTATATTTTGTATTATTATTAACAATAATATTTTAATAAAATATATATGAACACGTATTACCTCACAGGATGACATCACAATCAGCGCGGTTATATATAAATAAAACGCTTATAAGTTTATTATTAGTATTCGTAATCGGCACAAAAATGCACGTTATAGACACAGGAGTTGGAGAAAATACTTGCCATTTGCTAACAGACTATAACTACGACGTTTTTGTATGTCAGGAACACTGAAGCCCACGGTGCTTCTCACTCGCAGGCCTATGGAAAATCAGGGTAGAGACGCTAACAGACAGTTTTAATCAGAAGGTACATTTGAGTATAGTGAGTACTTAGCATCGCAGGCTTATTAGCTTTAATTTATACACCTACCTACGATTTGAGTAAATAATTTGTAGAAATTAAACAAAAACTTTTTCAGCAATGTGCGTACTTGTACTCGAAATATACAGAGTGGCCTATACACTAGACTTACCCTTACATTAATATAGTAACCGTGAATTCCGTGAATTAATAAATGACCAAAGGTTTTGTAAGGTTCGGCCACTAACTAAACACAATTTTTAAATATTTTTGTCGACGTTTCGGCAAAATGTATTGTCATCAGTGCTTGTATAGTGGTAATGCAGAAACACCTAATAGCTTACACATCCAGTGAGTGTTTTTGTATGACTTCGTATAAGTTTCATAAAAACAGTAAACTATTACACATATATTATCATCCTTATATTAATAGGATATAGGCCTAAACTATAATACGAGTATTAATTATTTCTGTATTGCACGAACACAAGTCCTGATGGTGACAACATATTTTGACGAAAGGTCGACACAAGTTTTAAAAGTTGTTTGAGACAGAAATTCACAAAACCTCTGTTCACCAAAGTTATAAAAAATGCTTTTTGTCAAGCGATCTATGACCCTCTCTGTAGCATCCAATTAAGATATTCTGTGTGCTAAAATGTACGTAAAGAAATTATACGTGGAAGAAACAAAAGAAAAACCTGAACGAAATATTCATGAATATCAAGGTAGCTGAGTGACGAATATAACCATGTGAAATACTTAAACACTCCAAGGTTAAAAGAGAATCCTAGATGACTGATAAAACTTTGAGTATGATGGACCAACGGAGAATGTATAAGAATCAGGATGTTTCTAGGTATAAAGAGGTGCACAATGAGATTCGGCGAAATATTATGCAATTAAAAGGAACATTCTGAAAAGAAACTGAATACTGCAGAGTAAACTAGACTTGTTTAATTTACATAAAGCTGTCAAATATCTTGCCGTTTCAGGGGGGGGGGATGGAGATGCTGCACTCCTTGATAGACATGGCCAGCTTGGATGTGAAGCTGATTAGACAATGGAATAAGAAGAGATACTAGTTTGTTTGAAGATGAAATCGGGACAGACAGGACTAGTAAAGTAAAGGAAGGACTAATATACGTCATGAGGACACTGAAGAATGGAAAAAGCTCTCGACCGGCTGGACTTCCCAGAGATATCATTTAGATTATTGAAGACTATCATACTGATAAATTTGTTGGGTTATTTAATAATGCCTACATATAGGTCGGGAAGTATTTTCAGAGAGTCTGTTTTCCCACTTTCTGTTTTCATCTACTCGCTTAAAAAGGCACATGCTATGGAGTCTATTGATCACTGCACTATCAGTTTGATATCCCACATACTAAAACTTTTGTACGAGAACTGCCAGCCACATGTTGATGAGGATAACATAAGGATAAGATAACAAACAACCTGATGAAATGGATAATGGTCATACAATTTGGATTTCGCAATTATGTAGCAATTAATAGAGTCCGTCATGACCAACTAATGGCTAATATCAGAATGAAACAGTTTGGATTACAGAGACCTGCGAATTAACTGGAATTTATATTATAACCGAAAGGAAATCGTGTGCTGTACATTGGACATTGCCAATAGTCTGTCAGGGGAAACAGAAATACGAAGATGGGTAAAGCAGGGGTGTCTATTGTCACCGAATCTCTTCATGTATATTCTGAAGAAGTCCTTAAACGGCTCTTCAAGGAGAAATTGACGAAATAAAAATTAATTTGATCCGTATTAATAATGTGTGCTATATTGATGACACTGTCATCTTGGCAGAGAGCACTGATGAATACAGTAGTAGGATGCAGCAAGGAATAAATTTTGCTAAACACCAATAAGACAAAATTCATGAGAATTTCTAAGAATCCACAGAGCCGTGACACTCTCGCTGTAATTTGTAGGAGTATAGAGGAAGTTAATAAATTTACATAACTGGCCACAGGACAGACTCCATGAGTAACGATACGGCACGAGGCAGCTTCATCAAGACGAAAACAGTGTTGTGCGGCCGGGATTTGAAAATTCGTTTGGTGACGTGTTATGCCATTATGCACGGATTCTCAGCTCGTCAATAACTGATAGACTTCAAGCGTTTGAGATGTAGCTTAACGAACGTATTTTAAGAATTTCATGGGTGGATAGATTCGCAAATGCTGAAGTTTTGAGAAGGATGTGGAAAGCTCTATACGCTGGCCAAAGTTCTATATGCTGCAAATGGTATTGCAGTGAAAAAGTGAATCAACAAAGGTGTAGGAAGAAGACCGAGAACATAATTGCGGGACCTGCGTGAGCGGTTTGGTTGCTCCTCAAGCGGCCTATCACAGGCAGCAGCATCAAATATTAGAATCGCAATGCTGATGGCAACCTCCTGCGCGGAGATGACATCTGAAGAAGAAGACTCTGTGGGCTGATGTGTGTATTAAATGTCACTTCACATTTAATAATATTCGACAATATTTTTGGGACTAACAGCTAGGCCTTACTGAAGAACAATTAACTAATATTATTTTGCTTACAACAGTTGTAACACTTCAGAAGATTAGACATTCTTATTAGTGGCCTGCAAAGATTTGCTATTGTAACAGCTGAAACAAAAAGCAGGATAGCATTGGGTTTACAAACAAATTGCATGGGACTTCTCTAAAACTAACGTACGTAATACGAACCAAATTCAAGGTCACATATCACCTGAGAAACTCATAAAACTTAAAAATATCTTTTCATAAACTGTGGACAACAAAAGTATAAATAACGCAAATTCATTGTTTTATTTCAAATTATCAGAACACGGCTTTGCTTTTTAGTTTGTTTTATTTATAACTAGGTCTTCAACACGTATACAATACAGTATAGGAATTTCATTGATAATAAATCAAGTATGAGCATATCTCTTTTGTATATCTACAAAGATAAAGGTTCAAAAATTCGTAATAGTTAATTTTGTAATACCTGATGAGAAACTGTAGATATTTTTTGAATGGAGTTTATTAAATAACTTATCTGTGTACAAGTATCAGTGATACAATCAATTTAATGCAGACGACTAAATCTGGAAGCAATCGTGCCTGAAAGTTCCACTTTCGCAAGCGACCGCAGAGATTTTATGATAATAACATTATGTCAACATGAAGACGCAATCTGTGAGGTCGTGTAGTCGTGAAGTTTATTTAAAAATCGTGACTGCCGAGACAGAAAATCGTGGTTTCTCTGATAACATCCCACCTGTGACTAGTCCGTGCGCTGCCCTTAACTAATCCAGTAACGTACGTTGTACGTAGCAATTAATTTCATAGCGTGTTTCGACTGTGAATGAACACAAACGAATGTCGATGAAATCGTCTCTGTACACACTATGTCAGATCGTTTCTATACGCAAACTGCCTATACTCAAATCGAGTAATATTGTTTCAATATGTGAAACTAAATTTTAATCCAGGTCGTATACATGCGGTTAATTCTGCACATTTTTGTCGTAGATGAATTAAATGTCGTACATGCACAATTCGGAACCGACCAATTTGGGACTTAATTCGGGTCGTTTGGAAGAACAAGAGAAAGGAATAGGGAGAGATAATTCGATACTTTAAATCATTTTTCTATCCTAGCTATATTTTATATTAATAATTTACTCATCAAATCGAACAATCCTTCTATTTAAAAATATTCGTTAAACACTTAGACTAACAGTGATGTTTTCGTTAAAATTTAAGTAGAATGGAGGTATGCCTACCATAATTTTTATCATAAGCGTTAACACGTCATTATTGTTTCTTGTAAACTTTAAAGACAGTTTAGTTTTCATCCTCTAATTTAAAGTGGACAGCGTCGCCTGAAATGAAAGCTCATCAGAATTCGAGTCACACAGCAGGTAAGTAGCCCTATAGTAGCTACCTAATAGCGTAAGGCTAAATGGGTAGCTCCGATACGCATCGCTTCCTGACACAGAAAGTCAGAACAAGCGGTGATCTTACCATCAGTTCTCCCGTAAAAGCCAAGGAATATAAAGAGCTGTCGAGAAAAGAACAATCTACAATGATCAGACAAGCAGCGCTTGGTTTTACAAATGGAATCGCACTACTCTCGGACTACTTGATTGGGATTTTTTGTTTGATTCGACAATATTGCGATTAAACCTTTTTTAAATTACACATTCTTCGACCTGATTCGTCTTATTTTATTGGTCAATGTGAAAATAATTTTCTAAAAATGTTTGCAGAGAATTTTAATAATATTTTACTACTAAAGTTTTCATAGTACAAATATTGTTTGTTTTGTGTACGTTGGAAAATTTTATGTAGACTATATAGTTATTTACAGTAGGAAATGTTACATAAAATTGCAAGAAAAAAGATCATGTAACAAAATTTAATGTGACTATCATGAATAATCTGATTTTGTTCTGAAACCATCAATCATAAACTATGGTGAAAACAATTGACAATAGTGTCAAATATCGCACATCGTTTGTAGTATTAAACATGAAATTATAACCTTAGCGGAAATGACTATAATAACAGATGTATCAACTGTCTTAATTGCATTTTATTCAATATGAATTTGTTATTTTGAAACTGTGCAATATAATAACGCTATTTTATGTTGCCAATTTTGTTCATAATTTATATAATATGAGTATTAGTGTGACAAAATACCACAATCGCCACACGCTCTCCTAAAGGTGAGGTCACAAGGGTCTACTCCGTTCCTCTCATAGACATGAATGCAACACCTTTATATTTTAGTATAGCGAAAAATTGGGAACTCTTGTCAGATGGTTGGTAGCCTGATTACGCAAAAAACAACTCATATTTTTAATGTTCGTAAGTCAAGAAAAATTTTTAAAGTTGGAAAAATTGAAATTTTGTTTTTCACTTTATTAAAAACTGTAATCTAATTACTTAACATCCTCATTTGTTCCTTATGGATTGAGGATGAAAAAATAAATAGGTGTACAAATTTAAATTTTCTTTAAATTATAGGGAGAGATTTAATTATTTACCTTCATCGTCGTCATCTTCGTAATTGCCATCATCATCATAATTATCAGTTAGGGTATACACGTACACGACGGTATACATATCACCCTATGCGTGGAAATCTTTCCAACTAGTCTGACTAGCATTAATCAGATCTGTCTTACTGCGGTACCCTCTTGTAGTAATATAGGCTTATTGTAAGTCTAACCAAGACGGCTACATTGGTGAAACTCAATCGCTGACTGACATTAATGCAAATAGAAATGGAAAGATTTGTTATATATTTATTGCAAACTGTAATCAATGGGCACATTCAAAACAGGGTAATGTTAGAAAAAAAATTCAGAATAATATAATCACGCCCCTTCTTGCTGAATTAAAAGAAACGATGTAAAATGAATTAGTTGTATAATAATAAATCTAATTGCTTAGAATAATAAAAAGTGCTTTAATATTTATAATAAAAAATAATATAAAATATTAATAAAAAATCTTATTGTAAATAACGAAAGAAAATTATAGTAATAAGAAAGCGAATTTAATATTAAAATAAGAAGTTATAAGTAGCCTGCTCATAATAATAATAATCATAATAATAATAAAAAGTATCATTATTATTAATATAAATTTTAACGATGGAAGGTTTAGCGAGGATCGGTCAATAAGTACAACACAAATTTCACATTATTTGTGTCGACGTTTGGACAATATTTATTGTCATCACGAAGGGCTGTGTACGGACACAAGAGAAAATGTCAAACACAACAAGATCAATTATTGAGTGAATGTGTTTGTGTGTGTGCGTGCGACCGTTTACTAGGCTATATGTGGACATTTTTTGATATCTGTACCAATTCCAATATACATTCGATGATTACTGCATCTATAATTGTACATAACAATAACATCTATAATTATTTATAAATACAATTAATAAATTATTGCATTATTAATATTTTAAATTGTAATATTGTATTATCCCTAATTATGTTTTGGAGTATTATAATTTTCTCTATGTACATAAGTAAAACAATATGTAAGGAATGTAATGAGTTTGCTGATCTAAAACAAACTGTGAACACCCTCCCTCCCTCCTCACGCACGCACACACACACACACACATACACACACATTCATTCATTCATTCAAAAATTGTTCTTGTTGTGTTTGATATTTTCTCCTGTGTCCTTGTACAGGTCCTGATGATGACAATAACTATTGCCGAAACATCGACACAAATAATGTAAAATTTGTGTTTTATTTATTGATCGATTCTCGCTAAACCTTCCATCGTTAAAATTTATTGATCGACGGTAACTATTAATATTAAGGATTCATTATTAATATAGTTTACAATCGGCAGGATTTCTGATAAAATGTAAACTAAAATGACATTTAAATTTAAACACCCTTCCTCTTCTTTTTCACAAGAGACTTCTGATTTACGATTAAAAATGTATAATGGGAAAACTTTGTAACAAATTCGGTACGAAATTTTATGGAGGCTTACTTTTCATTATATTTACATACACACTGAAATGTTTAGTCAAAATTTTAGTTAACACTAACTGATATATATTATTAAACAATCATGACAAAATTACAAGCACTTCCTTAGGGACCCAGAAGCAACCGGAAATTACTGCCTGCTTAAGTGACACTAATGTGGACGCTAGAGGAAGTGGTAAAGGTGCTCAGCGCGAGACAGACACAAAATGTTTTGTGTTCTAATAAACGGATAAAGCTATACAAATTGGAACGTCGTCCCAGTGACATGTCTGGGGAGCACAAAAAAGACAGCATCACTATAATATAAAAACATGACGAAGTGAATTTGACGTATGAAAGATGACAAATATTGTTGGGCAAAGTAATTTGTCGCGAGGAAATGGAAATGTCTTACCTTCGAGCGCGGCTGTGAACGCGGCTAGAAATAGGACGAGTAGTAGGCCTACAATGCTCAGTGGAGCAGCCATACTGTTCCTCGCTGACATTGCCAGTATCCTTCAGTCAGTGTCCTACATTGCACTTCACGACCAGCGGCTCGCTGTGGCCACTACAGCACCTGCAAACAACGGCCATAGTATTTTAGTTTTGGTCTCAAACATACACTACAAACAATTTTTCTGCATGCAAAAAATGATTTATTATCTTATTATCTCCTGATATTTATAAATTCACATATATATGCACATTTAACATAATGGAAATTTCGCTTTTCTTAATATTAGACTGTTCAGACAATCCATATGGGATGTTCCCTTGACTTACTAAGAAGAAATATTAATTGCACGCCTACTTGTAAGGTACGTAGATGATTGTGTTCAGATGAAAAAGATTTTTTTGTCTTCTGAATCCACGAGTTATAATGATGAGAAATTGTAACAGTCTAACACCAACAATTCGTGATCACAATTGTTCACTCTCAAAATTACAAACAAAACTCAAAATGACTCCCAACTTCATGGCAATAGTGACTGGCCACGGAAAAACGAAATCTTACCTTCACCGCTTCAAGATAATAAACGACCAGTGCAATGCAGGAGAACAAACAGTGGATCACATCATATATGAGTGTGAGATGTTAAAAAATCAGAGACAAAATTTAATCAATAGTGTTAAAAAATCAGGAACTTGGCCACATATAAAAGTAGATTTTATAAAGAAACATCTAAAAGATTTTAAAACATTTATCAGTGCAATAAAAATCGAATAAGTTCTATTCTAAATAATGAAATATTGACATATAAGCATTGTAAGCTATGTTATGCAATACATATTTGTTATTACTTGATGAAAATGTATATAAACACATTATAATTCAAATAAGGAAAAACATTAGCATGTAGTATTACACAACACAATTGTAATGGAGCATGCTGTAAAAAAAAAAAAAAAAAATCCTTCAGTGTCAACAAGAATGGCTCTTACATTTAGAATACTACATGGTGACTGCAATTAGGAGAGAGTAGCTATGACACGTGTATAGAGCCATATCTGTTACATTGAACAGATTCCATAACATGAAAAAACGTCCATTCAGTCCGAAAGAATGGACAGTGCCGACTACAAACGATTGTTCTTGAAAAATGTTTAAGCTGCGAAGAAACTCAAAGGCGTCCATAAACAAGACAATTCTACAGACCAAAACTCGAGAATTTGCTTTCAACAGTTTCATGACGTCGCCATTGAAGAATTATTCTCATTTATTTCCTAAGACATGAAGACGGATATGTTGAGATGTCTGTATACAAAGACGTATGTTTCGTTATTTTACTGTTTTAGTAAATAAAAAAGGGAACAAAATAGTAGCACAGTGTAACCTGAAGTAAAAGTCTACAATATTATCACGTAAGTAATTACGGTTTTCAGGGACTACCGGCTACAGCCTCCGGTTTAGTATACTGTAAACGGTTTATACAGTAGTGTACATTTTATCTGATGCTATCTCTTATATTATATTATGCAGAGACTGTATGCAAGTTCGTATGGCGTTCGCAGGCATTCAAGGGTTCAAATGACAGTGAAGAGAACAAAGAGTATACTTAATGGTCGTATGTCGAATTGATAATAATTATATTAACAATTACTTGTTTGTTTGTTTGTGAGCGTGCGTGCTTGTGTTCAGCAGTACACATTGTTTTTGAAGAAAGACAGGAGAGTGGAGAAGTGGCAGCCCGAAGCGGACTGGTCTCTCTCGCTCACTACCTGACTTGTCTAACTAAGCTAATCATAATAATACAGTTTACGGTGCCAACTAAATTACAGGCTTCTACCCTTTGGGAACAAAACCCCCAACCGCACACTGCGTGATTGAATAAGCATTCCAACGAAATAATCTCTAAAATATACTTCTAAAATGGATAGAGAAAGACAAAAGAGAGAGAAGGACAGGAACACACAGTGGAAGAGAGCAAGATTACAGAGCTGCACTAAGAAGTTGGACTGGAAATTACAATTACAGTATTTGCCGCGTCATATACTCTTCCCCACAGACGTTTGCTAAAAATACTCTGCCGCAAATTGACGCAATTATATAATTTTTTCTTGTTGTTGTAAAAGTCAATAAAAATAATTGTGGTGCCCTTTGTTGGAATTTCTACCTGCGGTTGATCGCCTGATGAGTGGTCTGTCGGAAAAAATGATTTAATGAAATCCATCGGTAAGTATTCATTTTATTTTTAAGGACGTTACAGTTCGAGCTGCTAGTAATGCACCACTACCATTACTGCGACCGCCTGCGACTGCTTGTATTCCGTTGTGTGGGAACGTTGGGACCTAATGACGGTTAACCGCTGCACAAGTAACTATCACTGATGGTGCCGCTAGTGGTTCTGACTTGGAACAGGAGTAATCTACGATTCCCATAAGTGGCATATTTAATCGTCTCCCTCTGTGTAGCCTTGCGAGTGTAAGCTGAGAGAAATATCCAGATTTCGATAACATTGCATATTATAGTACACTACAAATCCACGAATAAAAGGTGTTTTAATTTTATGTTTGAAACTACGTTAAAATTAACGCAAAGTAGCTAAGAAATCTTTCTCGGATTCACTTCCTCACCATAATTCGATTAGTAAGTTAGCCTATATTTTCTTCACGAAAAGAAAATTTAAATTAAGATAAAACTGTTGGCTCAATTTAAATAATTTATGTTCTCTATATTACAAAGAAATAAGATTAAAACTATATTATTTTTTGTCGTACTAGTGAAACTGTTCCACTTAGCCTACAATACGGTATTAGATAAACTATATATTACATACCGTATATAACATTACATAATGTAATATTCTTACATCGTTGCAATAATGAATAATTAGAAAAACAGCAATGTACAATTCAAAGTATTTTAATGACTCTTTGTTTCTATTGTCATTACGCCTGTTTGCTTACTACAGTGAGAAGGGGTAAGGAACAATGTGCAGTTGCGTGCGAGCGTGCGTACCCGTGTCCCTGTGCTTGCTTGCGCGCGCGCGCGCGCGTGTGTGTGTGTGTGTGAGCAGCGCCTGCTGGATTTCTCTGGCGAAGTTTAGACAGTTTTATGAGCCCTAATTTCTGCCAGACCTCCTCCCCAGTAACAGAAGGGTGGCTGCCACTGCTGCTTCTGCTTCGCCCGGCTTCTTCACTGTTTATATCGTTCACACTTACAATGCAACTTACATTTACTACCGAGAACTAGGCCTAGGCCTACTCTGTAGATAATATTTAACAAGTAACTACTGTCTACCGCCCGCGGCTCCAACAGTTTCCACATTTCAACTTCCGCGTTTATGTTCTGCGCTCCCAACTGCGCAACACGTTTTACTGCAGTGTCGACGGAGCGGTTTAACGCATGTTTGGTAAGCGTGCGTAAGGCACCTGACCTCCACTTGCGTATCTCGAACCATCTGAGCTCTGTGAACAGTTTAAACAACGTGTAAGCGATGTCTTAATCACCAACAATAAAGCTGCCAAAAGTCGACAGTAACCGTTTACGAAACACTATTCTTAATGGAAAGTCAATCCCTCGAGCTACAGTACTTAACTGTTATTATTTCCGACTGGTTTATGCTTACTCACAGCCAAATTAAATCCCATATGTGTACAAAAGCCGCGCGCGCGGTTGAAAACATAGCATTCGGTTTTAATCTTCGCCACACTTTCTTGCAACTTCAATCCCGTGACTGGTGAGTGGCCACATTCTGAAGTCACCAGGCATTTTGTTGACCGTCCTATGTATATAATCACTGTACCGAGTGGCGTACAAATGTATAGTTACTTACTGTGCCTAATAAAATATAGTTAACGATCGATATTTACTTTCAGATGACGCTTTTCCACGAACGTTTTTTTTCTCATGTAGGCCTATTGTCTTATATTACCCTATAATATCCAGTGTCCTCCAAGGAATTGTACCTATCCATAACCGCCAGCACAGCAAACACCACGACTGTCGTTTTCGCTGACAATAGTCCTATCCTATCCTCACAGAGGATTTGGTTGTACCGAGTAACAATCCGCTACTGGACATCCATACTCTTTGTGAATGCATAAAACAATGGAGAATCATCCTTGGTAAAAATATATTATATCGGTACAAGTAATATTTACGACAAGACTCACATCTGCCACGCGGTTTGCATCAACCGAAAAAGAAGGCCAAAGTCTTACTTGGGAAGTTATCTGGATCGATACTTGACCTCAAACGACACCTCGTACTTAAACGAAGGCAACTGGACCTGAAATTCAAGGAATCATATTGGCTCCTCTGAAGAAGATTTAAATTATCGCTAAAAAGAGGTGCTAAGTTACGATATAGTAATTAGGACATAGCGTGCAGGTATGGCCTATGCAAAACTCATCCAACATTAAGATTCTCCATCGACAGTCCGTGGTACGTCTCATACACGAATATCTTTTAAATCCACTTCGTCCAAAGATATCTGTCGCCTGTCATAACTCTACTACAGAAGGATTCAGTGATAGAGTTCCAAATGTGTAACTCCTTCATTGTTGCAACAGTCATGTTAATTACTTAATATCCTCTAACGAGTAGATTGTAAATTTCTAAGCTCGATTTAAAAAAATGTACCTTGTTAAAATAAAACTAAAATTTTTAATTTTCAAAATGTTAAAAATCCATCATTTCTCAATCCTCTCATCCCACGGAATCCTCTTTCAGGATCATTCTCACGCGTCTCTGATCATTTTTTGACTCTCTTCCCAATTGTCCACGATTCAGACCATACAAAGTCATACTTAACACAATACCCTTTATAATTTTATTCTTTGTTTTGTGTTCAACAGGTCTAGCAGTTAGCAACCTTCTTTTTTCATAAAAAGCTATTGAGTTGACGTGTGTCTGTCTTCTACGGATGATTGAATCACTATGACTCTGTTACTCGTGTACAGTAGAGCCTTGATTGTCCAAACCGTAGTAATTGGGACATCCTCTATTCCGAACGCATTAGACTATAAGTTAATTTACCGCACACTATTTGCACGCCGTTTTTATTGTTTAAAAAGCTGAGATTTCTCGGAAAACATATAATACAGTAATGTAATACATATTTTTTATGGGGCTTGTCTAGTTACCTTGGTTACAAAAAACAAATTGTTTTTAGATTACTGGATTTTGCAGTTTCATTCTTTTAAACTTAGCTTAACACATTTCAGTACTTATATTATTTACTGTTCATTATTATAACGCGTAAATCCCATATAATAATTCATTATCTAATCTTTCTGATAATTACCTCCAGTTACGGTTAGTTAGTATGAATTATCAAAGTTCAACTGCGTTGTGTCATGTGCAGCTTCATAACACACGCTTATCAGATTTCATGTAGATCGTAACTGCAAGTTGTTTGTGTTTCTTGATGGATACATTATCATGAACTATTCTCGTAGGTCTACGCTTCAAAGTTTATAACCTTCATTTCTGTGTGAACCAAACAATCCTAATTTAATGTATTACCAGGTAAAAAAGAGCGCCAAATAATTTTATTTGTTACAACCACACAATAAAAATAAATCGATTACATAATTCTAGTCAACTCGTACCGCTAGTTACATCGTTATTCGGTCTAATTATTACAATGATCATCCAACACAAATGTGTTTTGTAAACGTCCATAATAAAAACCAGAGCAACCTAACCCTGAGACATTGGTTTGTTCAGTAGCATACAGTTGGAGTTTGTTCATCGATGAGAAAAGAAATCGTAAGGAAATTAAGAAATAAAAAACAAGCTGAAAGAAATGCAGGTACACACGCGCACCTGCACAGATAGATATACATCGTGAGAACAGCTGGGCTGGGCAAACGTGTTTGACATATTCACTCCGTTGCCTCGTTGGCTGGCTGGCTGACTCCGTAGAATTTGGTAAAGATTTTAGTTTGTACGAGTCTGAACTGTTAAATACAGCGGATCAGTCCCGCGATTCACTGCACTGTACAAGTGCCTACATCGAGGAAAGTAATGTATTGTAAAATACCTTAATGTAGAGTCAGTTTAAAGGTCTGAATTATTCTCCAAAATTTTCTAACGTATGCAGCATCACGGATTATATTCAAAACAACAAAATAAATGTTAACAGGAGACAGTATGGAAGATTCCTAACTAATGAAGGTTATAGTCTGATATCTTTACCCGACCTCTGATAGCCATTAAATCTACAAAAAAAAACAGCGTTTTTCGTATTTCTTCACGTTTTACGGTCTGAAAATCGTCGTTTTTATCCTCACTTGGCGAAAAATGCATTGTTTAGTGTATCAGTACAGCATTAAATTACCTTATAAGATATACTAAATTGCCCAAATTCTATGTAGGCTACAATTACCGCCAACCAGTAATTATGAATGTGATAGTTCTATTTTTTTCTAATGCTACTGCCAAAAAAGGAATGATTAGAAATTTTGGGCATGATTAGTTCTTAGAAATTTCTAATTCGATTTTTACAAAATTAGTACTTAACAAAAATAAATAAATGTGCAGCTAAACGAAAAACCGTTAAGTGAGTTTGGTTTGATTAGTTATTTCGCAACAAATGTGTACAAAATAGCGATAAGTTATAAAACTTTAAATTAGCCAGCTAACCCCAATATTCAAGCCGTTTTGCAAGCAAAACCATGTTGTTTGTAAAAAAATTATGTTTAAAAAAATTAATTTATGAAACTACGAAACACCTGTTTAGCACGTTTTTGAAAATTTGTTGGCCATTATTTTTCAGAATTCGAATAAAACGACGGTTTTTAAAATCGTTGGCTGCCAAGGACTAGGAAATGACATCCGTTATCCTCAATGAAATCGCCATAAACGTTGAGCCATCTATACTCTCAACCGTGACTTAGGCAACTAATAAACCCCCTTCTTTTGCAACATCGGAATGTCTATGGAAAGGCAGAATGGGATGTCTGTGTTAGCCGTATGGGCCAGCGCTATGCTTCAGCCGACCATTATTAACGTAAGTGTTATCCAAGGTAAGCCTACTAAGGGTGGAAAATGCAGCTTGATTAATGGTGTGCTCGGGAATCGAAGCCGGGATCTCTAATAGTAATAGTAAGCAAGCACCATATCCATTGGTGTACAAGGTCCTTCTCTTAATTATCAGTAAAAACGTCCGGTTGTATTAAAAAAAAAGTGTTACAATTTGATCGTTCAATAAAAAATTTCTTGTAAAGTAAAATGTTTTAATAATCACATATCGGTGTGTACTAGCGTGTGTTTTCGTGCGTACGTGTTATGATTCCCAGGCGCCAGTGTCAACGCAATTACAAGCGCGATATGTTCCATCTTCATGTGCACCGAACGCTCACACAACATATGTTTACACCACAGGAGTAATAACACTCATAAATTAGCGCGCTGTCAGACCAAGATTTACAGACTTGTTTTATCGTAATTGTACACACGATAGACATTGCGTCGTCCTCACTTGTACAATCACACTAAATAATATTTATCAGCCGATTGCTTAGTGCTAAACCGTGCTTTCGTGGAATTACGTATAAATCACGTTAAAGCAGCATATAAATAAAGTTTGTTTTCCACCGGAGTAAAACATAAAGCAATAGCTATGCTATAAATCAACCTTCTTCTCTCGGCAATTATACTCCACCTTTGTACTTCAATACCTGTTGCTAACAGGTAGTCTTCTGTTACAGTAATTTGTAATTTCATATTTACACAGTTCACTATTCATAGTAGTTTGTACTGTCACGAATTTCCATTTCAGATATAGCAATGAAATATTCCTGAACTCACTCATTGGTTGCGATTTAAGCACATGATTTCACCCACAGCATATCAAAAATTCGACCACCATTGGCCTTGAAGCTACGTTTTTGCCATCACTAATTTTTGTAATTTTAGAGAGTTGTTTTTGTTTTCCTAAATCTTCATATGACACAGTAAAATAACGACATTTTATTGTAATGTCTATACCGGCAATGTTCTTAATAAATTTACAGTAGGTCTAATATAAAAAAATTATTTTTGTTTTCACTGGAAAAAAACGTTAAACTAATTTAACAGTTAATTCAAAATATATTCTGTTAAGAAATGTAAATGTGTTCAAGTAATTCTACTCAGTTACAAAAAAATGTAATTATTTATTTACGGCACATCTTGATTCTTGAACGCTGATCGAGTCGCGAGAAAATGAACATTGTCCGTATTTGAAGTATTAAAATAAATTCTCTTAACATTTAAGAACGCGAAATTTAATATAATTAGGGATTAAAAGAACAAAGCGTAACAGAAAATACTTAATTTAAGCCTCAATAACACAGCACGTAAGGGTTCATGAGAAAGAATTTTTATTCATTTAAAACGTTTGGTTACACTTTGAGCACATATTCCCTGACCGGAGGTAAAATAATTATTCTAAAGAGAATTTTATGTATTACATAACTTAAATATTCTAATAATGAAGTCAAGGAAAACATCTTTGCGAAAACTTTTTTAGTAGCGCAATGGTTTCAGCTGATGATTTTACGACGCGCAGTTTCACGCGGTTAACTTTATGTCTAACTTGCGGAAGCAATAACTGGCAGTTACGAATGAGTCGTATAGCGCATGCATATCCAGCGATGATTCATAACGTCTGTACATAAGGCTAGTCTCATCTGAATAGCTCTCTGTTTTAAATGGAACGTGTTTTAAACGTCGTTTTGTGTGTTACAGAAACATTATCTTTACGTTGTGAGCCTACTCGTATGTCACGGTAACATTTTCACATATGTAACGGTTTAATATTAATAGTCAACGCACGTAATATTAATGCAGTCGTACACTGTATTGATTAATGTCTATATAGTTAACTTAAATCGAAACGCTAATGTATCGTTTCTAAAAATAGTATTGTAAATTTATTTTAACTTGGAATAGACAACTGTAGACATCCACAGGCAGACCATATTCGTTTCTCCTTCTTCAACTTAATGTTAAGCAGTAGCATCTCTACATTGCAAAGTCAAATTTCCCCCCCCCCTTCGCGTTGTAAGTAGATGTTGGAGGGAGGTGACAAGGTAAACACAGAACAGTTCGTAATTCAAACATAGCACTTTTATTTTTATTAATCTGTTAATCTGGTAGCATTAAAAATTTAATTACAATATTGAAATTAGTAATTGTTACTACTCTGTAAGCTTTGTTAGACAGGTCGAATATATAATAAGTTATTTAAATACGGCGTAGATGAAGGCCTGTCTCCCGTGAAGTCTTGAAACCCCCCGCTAAAGACGCCCCTGAAACTGAGACTTATAGTTGCAATTAGAAAGCCGTGTCCTCTGTCATTCCTTTCACTACATAATAGGTCTACTCTCCAGCTTCCAGCATCCCCCTCGGCTGACGTCTCTGTTTTTCCAGCCGTTTCCTTTCAAGAATGTTCAGAAGAAATCCATTCTGTGCGAACACATTGCATACACATTTTGAAATTGCTTTTAAAATTTATGTGCACGTAATATCATGAGTAACAAAAAACCTTAGTGGCACACATACAGTTTCATTATGCTGTGGGGAGACTCAGTGTGATGTTTGGGTGCGCCGACCAAAACACGGCACTTCACATGCTGCTGTCGCCGACGGTTGCCATCATATACAGTAATAACAAGACTATACTCGTACATTACATATCATCTACTATGTACTTTCATACGTGTTCCCTGACTTATGATTAACGGTTTTGGATTATATCGTATTGAATGGGCCCACTCGTGTAATTATATTTTTTGTTAAGACCGACGTTCCTTTTATAATTTTTAACACGTTTTATTTTTCCTACACCAAAATTTAGCCCACTCTGTGTTGAGACAACCTCGTTGGTCCTACCGAGAAAAAAAAGACTCAGGTGAAGTCTAAAAATTGTGTTGTTTTTAAATAGTGAAAACCAAAACAGCTTACGAATGAGATTGTTTTTTTTTGCTCATGAATTCACGCGAAACGTAATTTGGCAAAGTAATAGCATCAATAAACTTTTTGTACTGGTCTCACGTGCGAATCCCTAACAGCTTTCTAACACACGACCCCCGACGTGTGAATTTTATCGACCTGCTGTTACTCATAACTGCTAGTTAATTGCCCCGCCCTGAAAGCATATGACTCAGTCTCCAGGTCGTTGCTGTCTTTAAAGTGTTTGGGGTGGTATTACGTTTCACAGGTAAATAAAGTAAAGATAATTATCCTTTAAGCAATACGTGGTAATAAAATAAGCATGCGTGAAATTAAATTGCTATAATTACTAATATTAACTTGAAATTGTGCTCAAGAATGGATAAAAACATACTGAAGCGCTGAAATTCAAGTAGCAGTTGGCTGTTTGTTTACAATAAACACAGCACGTATTCTGAAAATCACAGCACAGGATTTGCGTGATTTTGAGTTTAATTTTTTTTTTTTATGATAGTGTGTCTGTAATCGAATACAATTATTTGCCATTGACAGAAACATTGGAAAAGTATTTTTAAGGACTTCGATACTAAATCTGATGTCAAAGATATCTTGAGCACGAAACTGCTCAAAAGATATATGTACACGACACGTACGTACCACTGAATACAAAAAATGATTTTTGGTTATGTAATAGTGAAGCAGAATTGTAAGAAAAGTCATACGGGTGACACCGAATTTTTTTCTTAAGTGAGCTCTATAAGAAACAAAATGATGGGTGTCTCAGGTGTGGACTGAGAGATATCCAAACAGAGTGCAAGGAATCGGATATGAGGTTCAGATTTTCTTAAAATCACAAATAGGAAAATAATTTTAATAAACTTTAATTGTAAATGAGTTAAGTTTAAATTTAAACCCGTTTCTCACAAGCTTACTTTAACTATTGACCAATTCGATGACCAGAAGTCGGAGACCGTTGACCGTTGCACAATCTTCCGCGGCAAAATGACTAGCCCTCAGCGATTGCACAAACGAGCGTACAGTCCACATTTAGGACAGTTACATTCCACACAGGGTTCTGTTACACGTAACGAACACTAGGTAATAAAACAAAAGCAGTAAAAAAACAATGCTTCTTGTCCGTTGTTAGCGCAGTGCCAGAAGAAATTAGGGTTAACTGGTGTCAGCGGTAATTCAGCGAACACGTCCCCGCGCTCTGTACACCTGCACAACACGGTGAAAGCGCACAAACCATGTTACTCTGCTACTCAGGCTAGCGTAAACACATGCCGCGACGTTGCCTTGGTTCAATTAATTAATTAGTATTCGATTAATTAAGTGAGTTGCGTATCGCATAGCTCTGTATACAGGTACGACGCATAGTTGTAACTGGGAGACAAAGTACTATAAGCTTAACCCATAATATGCTAGAAACCGTATCAGACTCTGTCCACGGTCTCCATATGATTTGTTTGCCTCCGCCAGTACGAATACGACATTTCCATGTTGAAACAGTGGCATCTGGTACACGCCACTGATCAAATTATCTGATTCAAATTGCTCATACACAAAATCGCAATTCAATAATATTGTTAATATAATTAAATTACCTTGTTCGGTCCACCTTAGTGACACTAGCTGCTGTCGGTTAATGACGCGTTTCGGGATAAAATCCCATCTTCAGATACACAATTATCAAACTTTAAATGTATACCACAATTTGTGGTTTGTCATAATTTTAAAATATTTAAAATCTTTTAAATAAAATATATATAAACAAAAACGTAACAACAGAATCGTTCAGAGCGTCCGCATGCATGCACGCTGTATTACGACCTCCTCACGACTGGCTATACTTATCACTCAACCGTATAGCAGTGTCAAACAGGTTATTAGAACCGAAGTTCATTTGATCGTTTAATATGTTATTTTTGGTCATAGCGTTTTTTGTAGCTTTGTATATTTCAAACTCCTCTAGACTATCCATTAATTTACCCTTCTTGCAAGTATGCAACGCCACGAAATTGTTTTCGAAACTAGTATAACTATGATCATTTTCTATTAAATGTTGTGCATAACTGGAATTATTATTATTTGTTTTTGGAATGTGCTCTAAAAATCTTGTGTAAAAATCTCTGCCGGATTGGCCAATGTAGAATGCTGCACAATTATCGCATTTAATTTTATAGACACCTGATTTATTTTTTAAAGGAATATTTATTTTAGTTTTGAAAAAATTTTTTTTTTTTAAATTATTACAGGTTTTGAACGAAATAGTATAACCTTTACTTTTAAAAACTGATTTTAAAATATTTGGCAACAAGCCAGTATAATTAGCTGAAATGAATTTTTTATGGTTTAAATGAGTTTTTTATGAAATGAATAATATTAGCTCCGATGTTGTTAAGACATTTGGAAAATTAGATAAAAAAATAATGAGGCCAAAGACGCAAAGCCTTCACCTTTCATACAAAACGTCATACTTAAAATTATAGTATCGTTTCTGAAGTACAAGTCTATAAAGAAACATATAAAAACTTATTGACAATTACATTTAACACATAAAGGACAATTTTGGGAAAAATAGAATGATTTATATAACTGTTTGACGTATATGACATTACTAACAAGTACACTGTTTGAACTGTGCAGATAACTGATGTTCAAAGTTCGTTCGATACGATGTAAAGGCGTCCCATCTGCATGTTAAAGGTTGTAAGCATATGACCAGCGCTGACTAACTCCATCCATAGAATATATATACAGTTTAAGTTTAAGGTACCGACTGAAGGGATTCTAGTGGCGTGGATACGGTTTCTATATTCGGTACGAACTGAAGGAGTGAGGAGTAGATACGGTTTCTATATTCGGTATGAACTGAAGGAGTCCGGAGTAGATACGGTTTCTATATTCGGTAAGAACTGAAGGAGTGAGGAGTAGATACGGTTTCTATATTCGGTAAGAACTGAAAGAGTGAGGAGTAGATACGGTTTAATTCAACCCTCGTGAAATCACGCCGAGGTTTGATAATTGGAACGCGATAACAAAAAGAAGTGTTATATATTTTGTAACCTTTTACTGAATTATTACAAAATCCGATGAACCCTGACTTTTATGAGTGGTTTGAAAACCAGACCACAAAATCGTAATTTAAGAAATCCCATTGGTAGTACTGTCTCGACCAGAAGATAACATTCTGAAGCCTTTGTTGTAACAAAGTGTTAATAATGTCGAAGCACTTCCCGACACTGTCAGATTGCACCGTAGTAAGATGACGTAATCGTTTTGAGTACACGTTACCCTTGTATTAGTACAAGTAGTAGGCTATTCCTCAAGCGTAGATCATCACTTTCAAAGGAGCCGAAACGTCGTTTCCTCATTATTTATCTATCGGTATAGCTGTTGTTCAGTTATGAGTAGAAATATGTCAAAAACGGATTGACACTGATACGAGACAAAAATTTTATTACGGTTGATAACAAATGAACGGTTGATAACAGTTGCATTGGTACCGACTGTTATCCTTCTATCGGAGGGATCTATATCTGTTGTTGATATAATTAAGTAAATTTTTGCAACAGAAAATATTTTAATTTGTAATATCACTGTGATATTTAATACTTTAATCCCCACTAAACCCAAGACTGAATAGGAAAACTGTCACTACGTGGCTTGTCCGTTATCAGAATTTCAATATCGTTGTGGGTTCTGAAAAGCCACAACAGAGACGATGTACAAAGAAATATTGTAAAAATGTTAACAAGCAAAGGTTTGCTAAAACGTTTAAAGGCCGTAATTTACATTTATAGTTGGTTTTAGTAGAGTTTTAATAATCCATTCTTAACCTATGTTTAATGTTGTGTATACCTCTATACTTTTCATCTAACACACGCACTCGCACGGGCGGGAGGGGGCGCCTGCGCTCATGTGACATAATCACAAAAGTGGTTTATGCCGCAAAAAGTTTGGCCACATCGCAAGCAGAGCGAGTACAGTTTACGTATTCGGTCGGAACCGAGGGCGCCTTGAATACAGAATAGGCCTATAGTTTAAATATTGAAGCTATTGGAAGCTACTTACAGAGGTGTTCGGTGTAAGGCTTAAAGACACTGACCACCAGGTATGATGGAGTGTAGTGCAGCACACTGAACTATTTGGTGTCTCAGTGTTCTCTTGGAAATGTAAATAACATGGTTGCCTTTTTGATTTGTTAAATGTTACGGATAGGTTAGGTTAAGTTAATTAATTACAAACTCGTAATTAATTAAGAACGTTTGTAACTTCTTGATTAGAGTTATGGGTTAAAGACCGAACTGTAACTTCTTGTTACCAAACTATTTCCTCTCTCCGCGTTTGAAGATTTTAAACCACCACTATATTATGGTGTATGTGTGTATGTGTGTTACCTAGAAGATTATTTCTTGTACAGTATATGCATACACTGTATTTTATTTATAATGTCTCATTTATTTATAAGGATCCAAGCTTATTCTTACAAATGTTTTAGGAAATAGCTCTGACAATAGAGCCTATTGGACAGTGCTCAACGAATTTTGCATTACAAAAACCAATAAAAATAAATTTTTGAATTTTTGGAAACGTATTATGTAACCTATAAAATTATACTTATTACATGTTGTAACGCAAAATTTGAGCAATCGCAAATTTTACTAAATCAAACTATGCTGAACTCAAAGAAATATGTATGTTTTAGAAAGCGGGGACCGTTAGTGAAACGCCTGCACCGTTAGGCGGCATTACTTGAAAGAAATTAACTTGTAAAAAAAAGCTTTAGAGTATAGCGGTAGGTTAGCAACGCCGGCCTTGGGGCTGACGTCTATAAGGAAGATAATATTAGGCTAAGTCAGGTTTTGGGACATAACTATCATAAAATGTATTATTCGCTAGGATATTAGGGGTGTTTGCCAATGTTGTAAACTTTAATTGCATGTAACAATAGATACCGTTATGTTCGAGAGAGCGATGTAAGAGTGAGTTAGATAGTGACGCTAGTTTTTTAAGCACGTGAGACGCGAAAAACGTTCGGCAAATCAGAGGAAGCGTCCTGTGTTGCGCGGGAGGTTTTCGCTAAGGAGATTATGCGATTTTGTATTTAGCGCTAGTCTAAACCTATGGGATTGTTTTCTATCGAGACTTGTTAAGGTAAATTCAAAGCCTAGTATAAAAATATGAATTTGGAGAGAAATCAGGCAGTCTTCTTGATATCGGCGAAACTACACTGAAGAGACGCGCGTGCGCTGTTTTGGGTTAATTATATAGATATAAATTTTATTAGTAATTTAAAGAATAAAGTAAATTCGCAGCGGTAAACAGAAGTACGGGAACGCGATAATTGCTAACGCTAAATTTATAAAGTTTAATATACAGTAATAAGTTAATGAGTGAATGTTCGGAGTAGTAACGAATAACGAAAAATAAATACTGTACATAAATTTTCATCAATCCGGTAGTTTGTGGTGAAAACACTGAAAGAGCGAATTAGTTCGGGTTAAAGTCACGACGGTATGAGATAATCGAGACGCACGCGACGCGAACTGTGTTAGATGCACTTAAGGTAAATTCAATAATACGTGTAAACCAGAGTGTATAATTATACGACATAATTGTATGTATCACCAATATGTCAAGTGTAGTGTACATCTGTGATAAAGTGAATTAGTGCATTCATAACCAGGATTAACACGCAACAAACAGCTGCTGACGACTCACCGACCTGCAACACCTTAAGGACTACGCACATCGGAAGGATTCTCCACGCAAGTAACAAATAAATGAACAGTTCATTCTATATTGTTTGATAAATATATATTTGTAATCAAATATAGTGACTCAATTTGTCTAAAAAGAACTCATTGCCGCTAAATAACGTTCAAATTGTAAGGTAAAAACTATCCAACTCATATTAAGAAATTTTGTAGTATATAAATGCAAATGAATCATTAAAAGTTGATTGATATATATTAATTTGTGTTTATTATTACTGGCGCCCTGAGGTACAATAAAGAGTCGGTACACTGGAGTAAGTGTTATAGACTATTAAGTGGAATTAGTAATATTATCAGTGATTAAAGTAGTTTGTAAACCTTACTTCTCACATGCTCGTAGGCCAATATAATATGCAAATTAATAATTTAACTCTTTCATAAAGGCCTATCAAGTAGTGTATTACAATGTAATATGTATATCTAAGTCTTTTGCCTGTGTTTTGCAAGTCTCTTGTGTTTTCTACTTGCTTCTAGAACGTTTGTACCTATCCTATCTTAATTCTGTTTGTGTCTTCTTCTTTTCTTTTATGTACTTCTATATTTTTTCGATATGTGCTTCACACTTCTTCTTACCGGTCTCTTCATTCCCTGTAAGTTCCACCACTAACTCGATGTTTTTCTTCTAAAAGTTTCAAAGTGTAAATTGTATCTTCGGGAGTCTTCTAATTGGTAAGTTACTCATTCCGTCTGCCTCTTCTCTTCTCAGGCACTTCATCTACCCGATTCGTAGGTATTTTTTTCGTACTTTGCTTTTCTGGTTTTCATCGATGCAGGGAAATTGCAACCAATACTAAACTACACATATAAGTTGGCTTAATTACTTCATATTTCGATTCTCTGTTCTTTATAAAATTTTTATTCACAGGACAGTAAAAATTTAGAGTATTGACTATTCTTTTGTTCACTTCTGTCTGTACCGTTCCCTTCTCTTATTATTAGTCTTAGGTATTGATACACTTTCCCCTGCTCTTTCTTTATTCCTTCAATTTGTACATCGGTATCTTCTCTTTCTTCTCCAACAGACATCACTTTGGTTTTGCTTTTTGCTTTTCCTTCTCTTCCCATACAGTATAATAGGTTCTATATTTATTAAATCTTTTTCATTTCTAGACATACATACATCGCACCTGTGAATTTCATTTTTCTGAAATATATACTCTTGTAAACATTTCTGTACAACAGCGTCTACATATGATAACTATGTACATGAGAGGAGGGAGAGAGAAAAGAGAAAGAGACAGAGAGAGAGAAGGGGAGAGAGAAGGAGAGAGAGAGCTTGTACGTATAGTGGTTTCTATACCTGACCAAGTGAAACAGTTCACATTGTTATTCATAATTACGTTCCTTTGAATTACAAGAAGGTGTGTAATTTGAGCTCGGGCGTGTGCGTGTGTGAATCAAGCAAAAGACATAAACGACCAGGTAGCTAAGTGAATTATGTGTGCAGCGTGGGTAGAAAGCTGTGGCAGCGAAACACGGGTTTAAGTAAAAACAAAACGAAAGTTAACATTAGAATAAAGGCGATGGGAAGCAAGTTTAATTAATTAAAAGTGGAGTTAATAATGTGTAACTGGATAGAGTTTAAATATAACCGCAAATACTTGTCACTAATTAGTGAGGTTTCTAGTGGTGGGCACGTCAGTCATGGGCTCCCTCCCAGCCAACTGACTTGACCCCACACGAAGCACAATGCGCATTCCTACAGCCAAACCAAACATTATTAACTACAACAATACACACACGCGCCCCAGCTAGCACGCGCTCGGATGCTTTTCATTGTTTTACTTCTTACCTACTTACTTTCAAATATTTAATATTCACACGTGCATTACCTTGTTTCAGCAAGGCTGACGTGTGTACACAAGAGATGAGCCGACATCGGTAGCGTTGGCAAACTGCGTACAAACACGACTGTTACATCCGTCAGGTAAATGGATACACCTGGATCCACGTGTACACAGTACGCCTATCTATTAGGCAAACTACATTACCGGGAATTGCGGTCAGTAGCCATTGTTTTGGATTTTCGTTGTTCCCGAATACGATTATGTGGAAAATTTGTAGGATAAACTTTGACTACAATTACTTCAAAAACAAAAGTAAACGTCGCGAATTTTTATCTTATTCCTTTATCTCATATTAATACATTAATTTAGATAAAATTTTATTCATTAATAACCTGCCACAGATTAAATTGTTTTTATTTGAAATCTTGAATAAGGCGGTGTGCGTAAAGTGGAATTAATTTCCTTCGCACTAAGTTCCTATTTAATTCATTACGAATGAAGGATGTCGAAAGTTATTACATCGAAGTGGGTAATCATAACTATAGCGCAACGAAGACCACTTGTACCCTTCCTCAGTACAAGAAAAATTATAAAAAATCTAAAGTTTCCAAATTTCAAATTTTGATCCTCCTCTAGGCTTACTAGTGAGGTAGAGCTTTTCAGTCGGTAATACGATATCGTCTGCTAACAAGGTCCCCAAGTGATCTGTTGGGACAAATGTAGTTTTCTCAAGTTTAGGCTACAGTTAATAAGGATGATGTACATAAATTCTATTTTCTTTTCACATTATAAAGTTATAGTTGTTGAAAGTGAAACCTTGGTATTTGTAAAAGTTTAGTGACAATTTTCGTACAAGCAAACCAAATAAAACCAGTCATCAACTCGATCTTTCTCCCCTTTTCCAGTCACACACACACACACACACACACACACACACACACACACACACACACACACACACACACACACACACAGTGTTTACGTGTATCAATCAGGTTTAATTAAGGTATTAAGTTTATAAAAAATAAACAAAATTTGAGTGAGAGCCAGGGAGAGAGAACGAGTGAGGGAGAGAGCAGAACAAAGAAAAAATGAGATCGTGAAGTAGGCGATCGAACTGGAAAATAATCAGTTTTCTCATTAACACTTATATTTGATTGTATATGTAACGCAAAAATTGAGCAATCGCAAATTTTACGAAATCAAACTATGCTGAACGCAATGAAGTGTGTATGTTTTAGAAAGCGGGGAGCTAGTGAAACGCCTGTACCGTTAGGCGGCGTTACATGAAAGAAATTAACTTGTAAAAAAAAAGCTTTAGAGTATAGCGGTAGGTTAGCAACGCCGGCCTTGGGGCTGACGTCTATAAGGAAGGTAATATTAGGCTAAGTCACGTTTTGGGACATAACTATAATAAAATGTATTATTCGCTAGGATATTAGGGGTGTTTGCCAATGTTGTAAACTTTAAGTGCATGTAACAATAGATACCGCTATGTTCGAGAGAGCGATGTAAGAGTGAGATAGGTAGTGACGCTAGTTTTTAGGCACGTGAGACGCGAAAAACGTTCGGCAAATCAGAGGAAGCGTCATGTGTTGCGCGGGAGGTTTTCGCTAAGGAGATTGGACGATTTTGTATTTAGCGCTAGTCTAAACCTATGGGATTGTTTTCTATCGAGACTTGTTAAGGTAAATTCAAAGCCTAGTATAAAAATATGAATTTGGAGAGAAATCAGGCAGTCTTCTTGATATCGGCGAAACTACACTGAAGAGACTCGCGTGCGCTGTTTTGCGTTAATTATATAGATATAAATTTTATTAGTAATTTAAAGAATAAAGTAAATTCGCATCAGTAAACAGAAGTACGGGAACGCGATAATTGCTAACGCTAAATTTATAAAGTTTAATATACAGTAATAAGTTAATGAGTGAATGTTGTGTAGTAACGAACAACGAGAAGTAAATACTACATATAAATGTTCAGCAATACGATATGTTGTGGTGAAATCACTGAAGAAAGCGAATTAGTTCGGGTTAAATTCACGACGGTATGAGATAATCGAGACGCACGCGACGCGAATTGTGTTAGATGCACTTAATGTAAATTCAAGAATACGTTGTAAACCAGAGTGTATAATTATACGACATAATTGTATGTATCACCAATATGTCAAGTGTAGTGTACATCTGTGATAAAGTGAATTAGTGCATTCATAACCAGGATTAACGCGCAACAAATAGCTGCTGACGACTCACCGGCATGCAACACCTTAAGGACTACGCACATTGGAAGGATTCTCCACGCAAGTAACAAATAAATGAACATTTGATTCAAATTTTGTTTTATAAATATATATATTTGTAATCAAATATAGTGACTCAATTTGTCTAAAAAGAACTCATTGCCACGAAATAATATTCAAATTGTAAGGCAAAACTATTCAAGTCATGTTAAAGAAATTTGTAGTATATAAATGCAAATGAATCATTAAAAGTTGATTGATATATTTTAATTTGTGTTTATTATTACTGGCGCCCTGAGGTACAATAAAGAGTCGGTACACTGGAGTAAGTGTTATAGTCTATTGAGTAGAAATATTAATATTATCAATGATTAAAGTAGTTTGTAAACCTTACTTCTTACATGCTCATAGGCCAACATAATATGCAAATCAACAATTTAACTCTTTCGTAGAGGGCTATCAAGTAGTGTATTACATATATTTGGAAAACACTGTAAAGAAAGTGTTGAAAAATAATTTGAGATTACAAATAAGTTGGTTTCGTGACTAAATAAATCTTTGAAATTAAAGTATTTTATATTTTATTTTCGCAGAACACGACTGGTTTGACTGATATTTCATTTTTTTTGTTTCACAACGTAGATAACCACACTGAAACGACAATAAAGTCTCAATAACAACAACCTAGTAATAATAGTAAATTATAAACTAGATGTTTCAGAGGTTAGGCCTTTTCCTCTTCAAACTGCTGTACGAGCTAGGCTCATCGCCGACAGTAAAACATTAGGCTCTGGATGACCTCATCCAGTTTCGCAATTGAAATTTTTGCGGCGATTATTTTGCGAACTTCTGTATTTGCGGCTTTAGTAAGACAAGTAAACACGACTCCAAAGTTTTCTGCCCTCCATTCTACTATGCAGTAAATGACCCTACGTACTGTAACCTAAGTTGAGAAACATAATCTTAGTTTCGGGAACTTTCATGACGTTCCAGAATCCCGGTAGTGTGTGCGCGCGCATCCGCTCAAACGTTTGTGCTTGTGTAAATAAGTGGTCGGTACATCTACAGTATTTACATAATAATCTATTCGTAGAATTACACATGCATATACCCACTTGTTTACTTACAAACTTTCTTGTTTACACATTCAATGTTTATTTACAAACACACTTCTTGCAGGTAACCGCGCAAAAATACAGCCAGCTCGCATGGATAACAGGCAACGAATACATTAAGCTGTAGACCAGATACAAACGTAATATCCGCTTATTCAGCTATCGTTTGCGGAGTTACATGTATAACTAAATTTTCAGCTGCCTAATAAGCGTTTTTTTTAAGTCTCGTAATTTGTTCTAAACCACAGCAATTGTTGTGGTTTGACTCTTTTCCATGTGACCATCAGCTGAGATATTGAACTCCTATAACAATCGGGTTCAAAAACTAGAACAGTCCCGGACATGAAACCTGTACATCATTAACAAGTCATTCATAATAAAATTAGTACGTTACTGTAAAAATTAAAATTATTTTAAAAATGACTTCCTTGTTGTTGTAAACAACAATCTTTAAAATCTAAAATATACTTAACATTTATTAATAAGAATATATAAACATTTCAATACGCTACTGTTATTTACTATGGAACGTAACCATCTACTTCCAAAATTATGTTTTAATTAAATAGGAAACTGTTATAAGTAAAAATATTGAAAATTAATCAGAAAAATTAATGAAAAATTGAAGATTCACAAAGGCTTTTCTATTTTTTTACTTTCTAATGACAGTCCCATTTTCTTTTGCGCCTACTTTGTTAGGAAGATCTTTCTAAATTTTATGATTTAAATTGATTTTCTTTAATTTAAAACACTATTAAAGAGCCAAAACAAACGCTATTTTTATATAAGCTACTTGATGCCTAACCGTACTAATATCCTTATCAGTATCAGCGTTACCGAATAAAATTTAATTATCAGAAAACTTTTTTATTTTTTTGTATTTATTAAACCGTTAAAAGAAAGAAGAATACTTAAAAAATTCATGGGCAAAAACAAATAAAAAATTTTTTGTTAAATTTTAAGATCAAGATCGAATGGAGAAATTTACAAGATTTTTCTAAACTTTCCATATAAATGCGGAAAAGAGTATTAAAATTTTATGGATATTAGTAAGGACTGAAAATAAAAGATTAACGCGACAGATATTTAAATGTCTACGAAACACGAAAACAAAATTTGGATGGCACAAAGAAATACTGGAAAATATAGGACTGATCCCAATTATAGACGAAGAAATAATTAAGGGCAGGAATAAGTACAGATAAATATCATAAGAATTCAAGCTGCGAAAAAGGTCAAGGGAGGCGGGGGGAAATCACAGGCGAGTACAGAAAAATCAGAAGTGAAAGAATATAAGCTTAATGGGAAAAGAGAATAGATTGAAGTGAAGTGAAGTGAATAGAAGCGCGGTCCGAAGTGACCTCAATATCTTGGACTTAAGAAATTTCTCCCGGATATTTCCCTCTCGCATTACAAAGAGGATACATCAACCGAACGGAAGTTAAGGCTAATTTTATTATTTCTATCACAATACGCTTCAACTCTTTGAAAACTCTCACTAAAAGCTTGAGGTATCGGTAATGGTGTCGGTGATTCTGTAATCCAGAGGAGCGCGGAAAGGCTCATATGGTACACGATGAATACATATTCGACATGCAAGTGGTTACAGTTCTTAGACTCTAATCTCGAATATACGGACCGGTTAGTATCATTATGTAGCCCACAATTCGTCTCTTCAAATATTAACGGAAACCCATAAAAATGCAAAACGCTTTTATGAAGTTTTCGTGCATAAGGTCATTGTGTAACGAATGATCCCCAGACTGGTTTGTTCAAAACTCGATGGATAACGAAGTGAATATTACTAAAGAGAATAACTTAATTGTGTCACAGAATACCAGCCAATGGACTTTGCAGTGATCGAACGTTGACCTGAAAAAAAAACTATTCTGAAAATGAAAAATATGTCTCTTAGATACGGTGATTGAAAACAAGTTATTAATTTCAGAGAAACTAATACTTTTAAAATCTGCACATGATTCTTCAAGCTAAAATTAGAGTGTTATAGTAATAAGAAATAACGGTCACAAGAGAGTTTTTGGGAAAGTGAAAAGTAATACTGCACATGACTGGATGTAAGGAAGCGCTGAAACTTCCAATTTTATGTTCGGTTTAAATCATCTTTGTCCTCGGATTCTCTGCGCGTTCGTCACCACGAAGTTATGTTGTCTAAATAGGCCTACTTCAGTAATAAAATTTAAGAAGGAATATTTGTAAGTACTTTTATCTGAAAAACGCATTTCTCAAACTATTTTTAATACACGTTAGCTTAATCATGATTTTCAACATATTCACGTTGACTTATTTATTTTTCTCTTTTTACTAATTTAGAAATATTAAATACAAGTTCCGATATGTTCGCGTATACCTTGTATTGATAATATTCTTTACTGAGTTTCAGTCTTGTAGTGGTAATAAAAACAAATTATATTGATAAGCAGATTGTTGGGGCTTCTCTTTCGTGTTTTAGATGGCAACGTGGAAATAGTAGTTTAAGCACTGAGACAAATGAAGACGTCAATTTTATTTTATAACTTTATGTACAGCAAAATTATATTAAGTACTAATACACTTTCATGGAGTCTGTAGCCACGATAATGTGTTCAATACAAAAAGTACATAGTTTAATTAACACGTTTGTAACTGTCTACAGATTAACACATCCGATATCGAATCTCCTGCCTGTTTCTTGGGTTCTCGTATATTGTGATTTGTCTGCTGTTAATTTATCTCCCAATATCAAATATTTTGGCAAAAGCACACAGATTTCTCGCTATGTATCATGATGTTTCTCATTCCATGTTCAAATTACATTCTAAAGTTACAACTGCGAATTTTTAGAATTTACCAAAATTAACTTCGATAACTTTTGAAGTCTTTCATTATAAAATCCACATAGGGAGGACATTCAAATAACATTTTATACTATTTTATAATTCCAATGACCATGAACACAAAATAACTTTTGCAATTAAAAACATAGGTTGTCCGGGAACATTTTAATTTTTCTTTACTTTTTTAGTATAAGAGAGATAATGTGAATTTTTTAAATCTTGATTGATTTTTATACAGAAAAGTTGGGTTTATTGATCGTGACAGCACCTTACTTACTTATGTAGCCTAAGTATACACTTCTACCGGAAATCAAAAGCGAATAATCAAATTAAATCTGCCAATGGGATGAAATATTCATTAACAGCATCCAGTCCTAGACATAGTTAGTTTTATCATATTATTAAAAATTTAAAGGAAGCTGGTGTACAGAGGTGAACAAGAAATCATAGACACGGAAACGTAAAGATGCAAAACAGTTATACTCTTTAATTCTACTACAAACCAAATAATTAAACTTATACAAAGCGTTTTACAGAGATTGAACAGAACAGGATTGATTACTATTAAAACTGATGCATGTCACTGTTTGTTAGATGTACAGTCGCTAACAGATTTGGGCTTGGCTTCCATTGGTAGGCTATACAGCGTTGATGAGGACAGCAGAAGCCGACTCTTCTCACACACATCACAGAAGTGTCTTTTTGTTGCAATAAATATTCAAATGAAGTTTCAAAGTACCAGTTAGACTGTGTTTATTGCGAACGCAATGTTGACGTTCTCAAGAAAATTTCGTGTGCCCCTTAGGGCGTTTCGCATACCCCCAGCAGTACGCGCCCGGCATACTGAATTGATTTGGCCTAACAGACTTACAAGGTCATCAAAGAATTAATTGAACAGCATTTCCTCTGTCTAAAGTTGATTTAACGCTGTAAAATCAAACCAGTAATTACTTTAAAATTTTTAAAATTAATATTCCGATCAGCGCTCACTGGAACACAAAGACACACAACACGCCAGCACACAAACTCGCGCGCGGGCTCTCTCTCTCTCTCTCTCTCTCCCTCTCTCTCTCTCTCTCCATCTCTCTCTCTCTCGCTCTCTCACATTTAATTCTCTTTGTCTATTGGATTTTCTCTTTCTCTCTTCTTTTGTTAATATCTCTTGATTTCTCTCTGCCAGTCAGCTCTGACTTATATGGTTGAATTAGACGTCGTTTTAATAAACACAAAATAGTACAATTTATTATACTTCTATAGCAGTTAATATAATACCTGTATTTTCTGTTTAACTTAATTTAAAATGCAGAACTCGGTAGTTATCTTTATTGTAGCTTCGTCAATGTAAATACGAACTGCTGAAGCTTAGTTCCACAATACGTGGATATCTCTTTTATACATACAAACGTATATGCGATACAGATTACTATAAAAGCTGTTATACTATAGCCAGCGGTATTCACTGTTTCCGAATAGTGACGGGAGTAGAAATTCTAATATTATATTTTTAAGAAATAGAAAAAGCTGCGTTTTTACTACACTTTGACTAAATAAATGTAGGTCTACTTTATTTGCAGACCTCAGATTGAAGGATGTAGCAAGTTTAGTCGGCGCATCAGTCTCCACAAATACTGACAACAGTTACGCTGTAGGCTCTTTCCTTCAGTACTCCAATGTCTGTAGTTAATTTAGTCCAGTTTCAGCATGTGAGCTTTTATAGGTGTCAGACATAATTAATAAATATCCCTTTTCTGACCCTCTTCCTTCTAAAACTTGTTATTTCTCCCTGTTACCTATTGAGTGTTACATCTTCTTCCTGTGACTACTTTTAGCTGTTTGCAGTATCCCTTTTCCTTTCCGTGTTATCGTCCGATTTCACTAGCATAGTGACAATAGCCACTGCCTTTAATTATAAAATCTCATTTCATTTCCGTTTTTAATTGTTTTTGTTATACTCGTCTCGCTTTATTTTTCACAACAAGTACCTTTAGACATTAGTTATACTAAATAAAAGGGTGGGTTATAGCTTTACTTTCCAACGGGTGTACTTTCCAATAGCAACGAACGACACACAGGGACCTCAAACAGGATATTCTTAAACGAAACATTCTGCGATCTACCTAATTAGGCTAAAGTACACTTCAAGTGATTGTAATGCTTCAAGACGTAAGCGACATAAGCACTAGAACGTTTCATGTCACGAGACGATTCCTGATGATACCCATCCGCAGCACCTACTGTATGTAACTGAGCTAGTCTAAAACAACAGATATTAGGAATTCTGATATTTCACCAATACTAAGGCAAATCATGGTCAATTTACTACAAGCTTAGAGGATACAGTGTGTATGTTTTATGATAAAAAATATTCAAATGACTGTCGTGATGAAATATGGATTCAGTTCAGCGTTTCGTATGTGACATGTTGGCCCATAATGACTGTACTGGTTTAGAAAGTGACAAATATACATACGATTGTTGTAAATGTGAAGCCTTACAACGTACTGTGATGATAAACATTTATCTATGCTTTATCATTTTCGATTTTTGCTTCATTTTTATGTTTTTGAGCGTAGCCAATATATTATTGATAAAATTGGTCTTGTCAATATAATCAATTTATAATTGAATTGCTTAGTATAGTACAAATTTAAGTTTCACCAGTAGATATATAAAAAATTTTACAACTTAAAATAGGTGTAGACTAAAACATTAAGAAATGCATGAAATTTTGTATAGTTCAAAGTATATTAACGGAAATATAAAGCAACCGTCAAATTTAATAAAATATATTTACGAAAAAAGAGACGTGAAAATTCGTTTTGTTGCATAACTTACCAAGTGTAAGTTCATGCTCGGGGAGGAGGTCTCAGATTTAGTTCAGATTTTGTTTCTGCCATTTTATGACACAGGGAAACAAAAAAATATCAAACATATTCTTCTGACAATTAAAAAAAAAAGAAGCTCATCATCTGACTATATTGATCCTAATTTTATGGATATTTAATAAAATTATTAAGCGAAAATGTAATAGTTATACCATATTAATACCTTCTCTTCTATAGATCTTTGCAGTTCATCTTCAAGTCTTCTAAATATCACGCTATCACCATCGAACAATAAAGTACTTTCATATTGATACTGGGTGAGTAGGTTCACATTATATATCGCTGTATCTTCTTTTCTATGTGACTCTTTACAGCACACTTCCACGTATTTTGTTTTCTGTTACCCTTCCTCCCGCATCATACTATATTTCCACTTCTAGCTACGTTCGTTGTTTGTTATAAATTTTATAATAACTTTATCGCACTATGTTTTTCTTCTATTTTTTTAATTGATTAGTGCTTTTGTAGTATTAAGGCTTCTAATTTATTGTTTGAGGTTTTAGTTATGGGTTCTAAAGAGCTTTGGGTATGCAATGTTGCATCTACAGTGAAACCTAAATTTTACGGACTACAGTGGACGAGGCCACATAATTTTTAATTGAGTTGTTCGTGGTCTTGGTTGAAGAAACCGGCTAATCTTTAGTTGAGAACAGTAACGTGGTGACAGTATTCGCATAGTCCCTCATCCAGTGTCTCTTCTTAAGAAAAATTCCTTATGACAGGTTTCATCTTGCCTCCAATTTCCTTTGTCCTGTGCATCTGTCTTCATCTGTATATAGCTCCTCCCGTTTCTGATGTCATCAAACAGTCCAATCATTCTCCTTCATATCCTCACTTCCTTTGCACCTTTCCCACTATGAGCCCTAGCTGCACACAGTTTCTACTTAATATATGCCACAACCAAGATGTTTTTCTCCTATACTCATCAATACTTCATCGTTACTCACTCTATCAATCCATTTCGCCTTAATCGTGCCTCGTCACAACCACGTTTCGAAGCTCTCTAGGTATGTTTCTTCTTTGTTTTTCATTGTCCATGCTTCACTGCCATACAAATAACATTCTAAATAAAACGTTTATCAGATCTCTTTCTTATCAATAATCCTTCTTGTTGTCAACATTGATTTTACCTTCTCAAAACCTCTCTTACCCATAGGCATCTTACTTCTGATTTCCTACGTACAGCTTCCATTCCATGTCAGACTATTCGGCAAATACTTAAACGCGTTTGTCACTTGTTCTACACTTTTTCTATCCAAGCATGAGTTAAAAAGCCTTCATTCTTGCTAGTTCTCAAATCTTTAATTTTTCAGACACTTTTCTTCATTCTCAACCATTTCACACTCTTACAATATCCTCCATAATAAATTATAGCTCTTTCTGCCAACAGTCCTTGATCATTTGTGTATTATTTATTCTTTCCCTTCCCACTACAATTTCTCTTGGTTTTTCTACGGCTTTCTCTGTCAGTTTTTCAGACTAGATACTGAATAATGTTGTTGACAAACAACATCCTTGTCTAATGCCTCTTCCATCTCTTCTGTTTCACCGTCATCTATTCTTATTACTACTCTGTTTTGTGTACAGCTTCTTTATTAGTCTTCTGTCTTTCCAGTCTGTACCAACACTTTTAACATCTTCAGTAGAATATTCCAGTCAACTCTGTCGAAAGCTTTCTCCCAAACGACAAAAATCATACGCCTCCCTCTTCACTTCCAATATTCTTTTCCCAAAAGATATCCAATTGCATCGCTTGTCCCTTTACGTTTTCTAAAACCAATTTGGTCTTCCCCCATATTGTTATCAATTCTTCTCTCTATTGTCCTTACTACATACCTTTTGACAACCTTTCTAACGTGACAGATAAAACTAATTATCCTAGTCTTTATATAGTTCATAATTGTACTTCTTTGGTAACGGGACTGGACTAGTTCTCAGTAAATCTACACGCCAAATATCCGTATTGTAGGTCCTCTTGACTTTGCATGAGATCAGAAGGCTGTCAATGACTCAGCGTGTGATGGTATTCTACCACATCCCATCGCTTTCCTCTCCTTAAGATCCTGATGCTTTCCTCATCTGGTATACCACTAACAAAAACCATTACCATGTCCGACCTTCTCACACACCAGACAGTTTTTGTTTTTGGTATGGTCCAAATGTCTGTCCTCCTACACAACAAATCCCCACCACTATTCTTATCACTACATCAGGAAATACCATTTCTTGTAAAATATTATATTAAAATTTGAGGTTTTACTGAAGTAAAATTATAATTCCCTTTATGAACAGAATTAGGTATTAAATAATTGTAAACTTAAGATTTAACAAAATTTAAGTGCGAGCGCGCGCATGTGGTATATACATAACGATATCGTAACAATTTAAAAACGTAGCTTGATACATATTGCCAAGATTATAGAATTAGAATTCAAGGCTGAAAAGAAACAATAATGAGGTTAATTCATTTTTGTATTTTAAATTGCGTAAAAGTTTATTTAAAAGTCTCCTGCCTTGAAAATAAATCTCCTCCAAACACTGATCGAATGCGGCCAGTTATTTTATATTTAGAATATTAGTCGTAAATAATAATTTCAAAAGAAACTGGCACAGAAACCGGATACTCTGGTTACGTACCAGACAACACAGGCACTTTAATCGAACCACTTAACGTCAGTGTAATGCAGTAGGAGATAAGTAGGACTGGTAATACGTCATTTACATAGCTATCGCTGTCCACCACATAGTGTCAAAGGGCCGGTAGTAGCAGTAAAGATAATAATGACATCAAAATAACTCCTATTATACGGTAACAGTATCACACACTGAACTAAGTCGACATTATTCACATTTAAAGATTCGAAGAAGTCCCTAACCGCACGCAACATGTTGTGGCACTCGATCACCAAATCACAAGAGCTTTCTTAATTACTGTCGCCTGTGTCCTGTAATTGAATGACGAGGGACATTGTGTCCAGTGTGTTCATGGAGAGTGTCTACTAGGGATTATATATTTAGACTTATGTATTTAATTAAGACACAGTAGGCCTATTGTAGATGGAGTATAAAACTGTGTTACTAAGTACGGTATACAAATTCTTTGGAAGACACGTACTGACTTATAGGCTACATCAGAGTCATATAAGAATGTCAAAGAAGGATGAGAGCCTGTTAAATACACCTGACAGGAAGAGCTTAAATCTTTTGGAGGACCTGGAAACGTCTTAACAGCACGATGTATAGTGAAGGCGAGATACTTAAAACAAAACAACTGAAGTGAAAATGCAACAAACACGTAGGCCTATATAGCCACCAGTGACCGGAGAATAAAACTAGTGAAATTAAGTGAGCATGACATGTAGAAAGCACGCAGAGAGCGAATGAACAAGGAAAATTAGACATTAGACGGAAAAGAACAAGAGGCAAATACAAGCTAAGGTGCACCAGTAGGGCTCGACGATGTTAGGCATCGGAATGTGGGTAAAGGGATGTGCCAACGGCGATGTGTTTCACAATTGGCCAAGAATCACACAGAGCTCTAGCTAAGAAGAAGAAAACATAACTGTTTATATTTAGGCCTAATTCTGGTATCTTATGTTTCAGTAGGTATGGCTGCAAAGGATTCGGAAGATTACTTATTTTTCATCATTTAGTTACAGAATTTGAGCAATTCTGAAAAAAAGCTACGCTTAGAATTTGAAAATAATGTAGTCCGGTATCAAGTGACGGTCAGATACAATGAAGTGAGACGATCCACTTTTCCTGAATAAACGTTATCAAAATCAGACGGTATGAGCCTCCGAAACTTAATGAACAAGTCAGGATAATTCCAACTGATAAGTTATGGTCTGATCAGAAAACAGTTATTAAACAACAGTGTTAAAATCAAACTCGTTTATCGTAACGAAAGAGGAACATTCAAGAATAGCCAGACACAGAACGTTTAACCATACCCAATGTAAATCTGTAAGTTAAGACGTCAAGAATTAAAACTTAGGATGCTGGAAATCTAATACTAGTGACAGCGCATGCATCTGTAAGATGTAAGATGCGGGGGGAGGGAGAGGGAAAAGACCATGTAGCAGGAGGAGGAGGAGAAAAGAAAACAAGTGAAAGAGAGAGAGAGAGAGAGAGAGAGAGAGAGAGAGAGAGAGAGAGAGAGAGAGAGAGAGAGAGAGGGAGAGAGAGAGAGAGAGAGAGAGAGAGAGAGAGAGATGTCTAATGGTAATACATAAAATAACTGCCTAAAAACAACTGACTATGCAAAAACACAATATTATGGATTTAACAGAATAATCGAAGTGTAGGCTACACATTCGAACATTTTTAATATGAAAATTTAATGTTACGTTTATACAAATAGTTCATGTTTATTTATTTTTTTTTAAATTAAGCACTAAACATTAACTTCTCTTGGATAGTCTTCAGGCTCAACAATCTGTCATGAATATGAAAAAAACCACTTCTATTAGTATTGATGTTACACATTGTACTAAGATAAATAGAGGATAAATACAGTATTCAGAATATAATTGCAGCACTTAAAGTATAACATAATATTTATTGTGTAACACCTCCAAGTCATCATCGAAACGCTTTCAAGAAACGTGTTACGAGCAAACTTGGAAGAACATAATGTATCGAAAGGAACGATTATCCGTAATTGACATAATCAAATACAATTTTGCCCCATTTCATTAATAACGTTCTGGAAACTATTATTATCAACTACAAACTTTGAATTCTGAATTTCAAAAATACGATTATAAAAAATTAATGGTTATTATTTTAAACATAATAAGCTATCATTATCGTCAAATGCTATCTGATGTTCAAGCTGTTCCTAATGTATACTAGTCAACCTGAATTATCTGTAGGTTCTGTGGGCGTGTGTGCATTGTACGTATGTATATACAAATGTACGCTGCATCTCAAAACATACCTGGCATACACAGTACTTAAAATCATTGTAATTGTATACTAAAAATTAATTGTATCTTAATTTATATTTTAAAAATCTCTTAGAGAAATTTTCATTTAAGTACTATGTCGCAATTATCATAAATTTTAAGAATTTGTTAATGACATATTTGTCTAATTTACAACAATTTTATATGAATTATATACATTATTATACAGTGAATTATTCCATGAATATTGCCTGAATTTCGACTTTATGCTCTTAGGATGTAAGACAACTAAAAGCTCTTACGAAATGCGGAAGCGTTTATTAACAAATGCTTGTAAATACCATAATACTGTAACTAAAATAAAAGTAAAATAAATGCTGCAAGAAACTATCGTTTAAATAATCTCTCTCTCTCTCTCTCTCTCTCTCTCACACACACACACACACACACACACACACTCCTCTCTCTCCCTCACGTCGCATGCAAGTATATATACTTATATGCTCCTGAATGTCTTGCAGCATGTAGTTAAAATATATTATATTTGTATACGAAATATAAAATGATTACTCTTATATTAATGATATATTTTATAGTCTCTAGTGATGCAAAATCAATCTGTGAAACATGGTAAGACAAAATAAAATAAGCGTACTCTTTCAGAAGAAGTCAATAATTATAATTGTGTCAGTTGTTTTATAGGCCATATACTATAACATACAATAATGTATGTGTATGTACATATATTTATGTGTGTGTGTGTGTGTGTGTGTGTGTGTGTGTGTGTGTGTGTGTGTTTATATATATTAATAACCTACAGACCGTTGTCTTAGTTTATTGTTCGTTCATCATACATTATATATTTCCGGACTGTATCTCGACATGGTTGTCACGAAGAAAACTCTAGTTTAAATGGGGGATAATGACGACAGCGGTGTTGACTAGTGCCCTGAAAATAAACCAATGATTACTCACGGTGACTCCCCCCATTCTCTTATTCAATATAACATAAATTTACATACGTAGCATTCATTAAGACGGACATGCGAGCTGACTATAGGTTGTAATACCCTACAAAAGGAATATACCACATAAAACAAGTTTCACAACGTGCGGATCTGGAATACTATACACATTTACCATTACTATGTAAATAATTTGAAATACTCGCTTCAGAGAATAAAAAATGAAACATTCGATAGCCAGTGAAGATCCAGAGAAATGAAGTAGAAGAGCCTCTGTCGTCGAGTAATTTCTAAAATAATTAGAAAGGCAACAAAAGACGAAGCTAAATGAGTTGGCCGAATGCCTAGTCATGTGTGTGACAACGTCTTTCGGCTAAACTGTTGTGTTGTTCTGATGGATACATCGCAGCCATTCTGTCACTTCCATGATAAACACGTTGATGACAGCATATCCCAACTCCGCGTCTGCTCGTCTATTTCCAGAGTGACGCCTTGCTTGCTACGTGCCTTCCTCTCTCTCTCTCTCTCTCTTAAAATGGGCTCTATAATTACAGTTTCTTGCTTATTGTCTGTCTGTAAAATGACAGATGAACTGTGAGAATTTTAATCACCACTATCGAAATTTTTAGCTATTAGCAATGTTATCACGTTAACTTTAAAATTGTCGATTTCCGGTGACATTTCGTAAATATTTATAAAACACAAAAGAATTAAAATCGTTGTCTGTATTGTAATTCTTGAAAACGTACTACCTGTGAATAAAACATTGGATAGACCAACGATAATTAGCAAAACATGAGAACATCTGCCTAATCTTAATCTGCTTCAGTTCTGTATTGCCGTATTGAAGAGTTGCTTATAATTTTGTTTAAGGTGTGTCAAATTAGTTCACTTCCGTTCTTCCAAAAGTGTTTTCATATGATTCCTCCAACATGAAAGACCAGAACAGATCAGAGCGTGTGCCAGTATGAACACGTTGTTACATAAAAACCTATAAAAACTATTCGTGAAATGCTTGTGTATTACACGCATTGCAGAGAAAATTGTGTAAGGAACTAAGTAGTAATAACAAGGATAAACCGGAAAAAAATTAAATTCGTACTTCTCCAAGCTACAAAGATCATATATCTGAAGAAATGTGAGAATTAAATGGGGGATGGAAATATATCTGACTAGATGAGAGTTGGTCAAAGAGATTGCTTCGTTGGAAGGCAAGAGACATACAAGACTTGACGATGGCCCTTTGCGGTGTGGTTACTTAATGTGAAGAATGAGTGGGCTCAGCTGTGGGCTAAGATATCAATTACGGCGATGACAACGATGATAATGATGGTAGTGATGTCGATAGCAAGAATAACGCATGACGCTGGCTAACATTGGAGTAAAAAGTTGTAATTAGTTTGTCAGTTTCGAAATGCTGAAACGCTAAGATAGTTTTGTCAATTTCTTTAGACTACCTGACAATATTACTCTACGTAGGTCAATTATAAACGAAGAAAACGTTTTGGCAACAGTTCCGGCAAATAGTTTTCCTTAAAAACATACCGGTGGCAAATCCAGAAGGGGAAGCCGAGGTCGCTTGCCTCTTCTCAGAAAAAATTAATCCATTTCTAAAGGGCCAACACGGTCCACAGTAGCGAAAATCTTGTTCCAATAAATTGTTCATTTGTAATTTATGACCATGTAGTTTTGTTATCAAAGCCGTACAAAATAACAAAACACTAGTTTTAAGAATTAAAAATCTTAACCGCTACGAGGTGGTTTAGTAAATTCCACCGCCCTCGGACTGAATCGGATACGGGATGAATCAATATGGTGTACCAAATCCATTACGATAAAATGGGTTGTCTTACAGTGACATAAACCAGTATTACCGTTTAGCGACATAACAAGGATTTGCAGGAAAATATTATGGTTCATTTGTAAGCACGGCGTGTTTTAGAAACTCGATTGCCGTGGATCGGTTATCAAAATTTGTCCTATTAACGCGAGTCATATGGTACGTTGTTTTGTAGATCTTTGAAAACTACGAATTTAAATGAAAATGCGTCTCAATGATCTTGTGTTTACCTTAATGCTTAAATAACTTGACAAACGTTCTAAATTAAAACAATGACCGATCTAACATAATGGATTCTTTTCAATTTATTATTTAACAACGTTTTCATTTTAAAACATTTTCTTGTGAATTACTGATATTGATGAAGCAAGTAGAACTACAATACGAGTCGGATACTGTAATTGTAGCGCGCTCCTTAGAATAAAGCTAGATCCGCCGCATAAAACTTTTACTTCTAACAAGTCAATATTGTAAGATATTGTAAAATCTATGTTTCCTATGTAACTATGAAACGAGTATAACGAGAGACTACTCTGAAACAGTAATGAAACTTTCTTCCTTCAAACAATGTGAAAATATAGAACTGTGTTTACAACGTTAATTTTTCTGATGTGACTAAAATTCGTTCTGTAACAGATAGTCTGTAAGTTAATGGCGTTTTGAAAAAACAAAACAGGTGAACGGGATTAGCTATTAGACATATATACTTTAACATATATGTGAACGGATTTTCAAGATAATGGACTTTGTGTGTAAAATACAATGCAAACAATACAGTTTCCTCAAGGGTTTGGTTGACAGCTGATTTTTAAGAAAAAAGCGTACTAAATATAAGGTTAACGGCTAATATAATCCAGTTAACTTATTCGAAGGGTACAGACATTTCGTGTCAACATCTCGCATGTGTCCTTTCCGTATCAAGTATTGTCTCAACAAAAAATCGCAAGCTGGCCGTAGTACAAGGATGGCTGACGATATTAACAACTCACTACTACTTAAAAATACTGTACTTTAATTTTACGTTACTTGTACTTCATCGTCACGCAAAATAATATGCGTTTTCGTATTACAATTTTTATTAAAATTTAATTTTAATTTTTAATTTACTGAAAAAGGGTATAACACTATAAATAAATTTCAAATATCTATAATATTATAATCAACATAACTTTTATAGTAATTTTATATCATAACATAATATTATATAGGACTATTAATGTAATGTTAATATAAATAAATGTTTATAAGATTATAGGCCTAAATACAATATTTGTTCAGCTTTGGCGCTGTAAGAGAGATGTTACGACGGCGACGATACTAAATGCGTGTAGGCCTACACACGTAAATTTTGCAAACATCAGTAATGTACACGCGGATGTACTTTTTTTAGTGCTACGAAAGGGACGTAATCGGTGGTACGCATCTGTACTTCTATTTCTTTATTTTACAAAGTTAAATAATGAGGTGTTTGGATTAATTTACATTTTCATTACATTGCAATGATTTAATTTTTTATTACATTATATACTCTGTCGAAAGTGTGCTTGAGTCACGTTATACAGCAACAAGTTAACAATGTTAATTGTGGTTGATTAAGTGTAAAATTTAACAAGCGATATTAACTGAAAAGAAAAGTTGTCGCTTAATTACAAATCACAAATATCCGACGATGTTTTGAGCGCAGTTAGAATTTTTTATTGTCTAAATTTTTTAGTACGCTTAAGCAAAGGTTAAATCGACAATAGTTGGCTTGACGTCACCTTTATATGCCTATTTAAACCAGAATAGTCAAACAACACTAAAATTAAGACTTACTAGCATAAAAATATATGGTAGTAACATAGGTCTGCATAATGACATTATCGTCATTGTAGGCTGTGAGATAAAGCTTTATTAATTTAGAACAGTACACAGTGATGAGTCTGAAAACTAAGTGAGTATACCTACCTATTTTTTTAATGAGTACGGTTACACAGTATGACAAATCATGGCACCCGCTTCACAACCACAGTGGACTTAGAAACGTTTTAATATTAAATTATTCAGGAAATTTTGTCAATCGCCAGCAAGTTGTTTTTGTAAGAGGTTTGAATCATACAATGACACAGTCACTGGACCTAAAAACGTTTTTAACGAAAATGCAGTCATCTCAACGCTGCTACTACTGTCTGTCCAACGCCAACCACGGGGAAGCAACAAACTGTACTTGGCTGTTCAGAATAAAACAGCATATACCAAGTAATATGGAGTTATAGACTACGAACAAAGAATAGTTATAGACAATAAAATTTTAAATCAGCGTGGTCATTTTAATTACCTGGGACATCTCATACAAAAGTGACACTGATTGTGAAGAAAAGTCAGTAAAGTTCAGTGGCATCGACCCCTTGGTAAAAACGAAGAAAAGAAAATTCAAGCGGCTGAAATGAAATTTTTAAGAACCACACACTGATACTCTCTCTTGGGTAAGGAGAGAAATGAAGATATAGGCAAGAATTAAACATCGAATCGTTGCACAAGAAGATTAAAGACACGAAGACTTGGGCCGAATGCCAAACAAGTGATTACCAGTGGCAGCCTTGAAATATGAAGATAAGAGGACAAGGGACGTTGGTAGACCGAGGAGAAGATGGGTTCCGGAACATGTCAGCTAGAGCCCAATCTGTGGTGAAGAAGAAGGAGTAATAAGTGCTCATTAACGTAGTAATTCGAAGTAAACAAGAAGTAAAACTATAAAAAATTGAACACGGGAAAAAGAGAACAATTCGACCAAAACAACCTCTGATAATAATATACAAAGGAGAATGATTTTTTTGTGTGTAGCTTTTAGGGTGTGTCCCGTTATCCTCTAACTGTCGCATTTATCTTTACTTTACTCTCCATCGATACTGTCTCTTGCTGTATCGCCTCATATCTTCACCCTCGCTCTATCTTGACATCATTCATAAATTAAAAGCTCTTGTGTACCTCACAATTTACTTAGGTACATGGAACTGCATAAAGTCACTTTATATGTAGGTAAAAATCAAACAGTTGAGATTTCATAGAGTACCTTATTCAGACGTAAACAGTTGTCACCCGCATATGAAGTAACTTTTAAACTTCCCATCCGTGAAGTAGTCGGATGGGATAGTAAATGCATTACGTAAGAAATGAATTTAGCACCTTCACGCTACTCTCTCTAAATTGATTTAAACTCCAATGCGCTAGCCACAACCGTATACAACATATTCATTTTTTCAGTTTGTTTATCATTTTGTTCAAAAATTTAAAGTAATCTTTTTAAACAGATTGCTCTAGCCTGTATGGAGCCACAGTAGTTAGGCCTGTACTTAAATGGTTTATAGTAACTGTCATAGTAAAAAATAAAACAATTTTTGTTTTCTAACATAATAGTTAGTGACGCTGCCACTGTCTATTTAATTTTACTCGCACACCATGTAGATATCAAGATCCCGTTTAATTTGTAGGTGAAGATAAAGTTCCCTATCTTAATATTGCTGTGAGTATTTGTGATATAAAATAAAATTTAAAAAAATACTCCACCTGTAGAAATGTACACTGAGGTGCAGGCCTTTAAGCCATGTTGTATTCTTCTTGTTTTGGTGTCAATAATGTACAGTCATTATTACGACAGACCAAAGAGTTGTACACTTCTCTAATCCGTTTGTGAATACCTTTTTCATACTTCCATCAAATCAACATATTTTTCATTAGATTTTGTGAATATAATTTTAAATGGGGAACGATTAATTCTTATAAAATCCGGAGTAAAACACCTGTAATTCTATTTAAGAAACAACAATCCGAAATTGTCGTCTGTCAGAATAAACGCACACTGAATGGCAAAGATATGTATGGATTTAATAAGGTACTCGTTAGGAGCGTTGGCGCTCGTACTCGGCTGAAGTAGACAGGTGGCCAGACAAATAAAGCAAATCCAGAGAAAATTAAAATTACACTTAGTGCAGTGAAACGATATTATACGTCAGCGTGCGCACATGTGGCAAAGTTTTGTTACAGTCCCCTACTAACTCTTCATTAACCACTTCAGCTTAAAATCAAACCTTGGGCACAGCTGTCGGAGATTTTATAAAGTGAGACATGCTCTCTTGCACCCACTCAGACGCACACAAACACACTGCTCCTCCTGCTCCTACCCTGCCCGCCTTCTGCCACAATAATAGATCCGTTATAAATAACAATCCTATACTTAGATATTAATAACGCCGTCCCTGGGGCTTAATCCTCCTTTGTTTTTATTGTGTTGCGGTACATAAGCGAGTACACAAAGACCCACACAGCGGTCCTCACCGAATCCCAGCACGCGTAATTAAGTTTTACTTTTGATTTCCTGCAGCCGTGCGGACGACGTTTTCAGTCCGACATTACGAACTGTTCTTCGTTTGCAGAACATGTAAAAACCATTATCCTTCATTTTCCTCACGGATTACAAAAAAAAATTACAAAAATTTCGAACGGTTTAGAGAAATTGAATTTCCAATATTATTTAGAAAAGCAGAAGTATAAAGCGTAAATATTAAGAGAATCTGACTCGATCCGGAACTAATTACAGTAAGGTAATCAGAAATCTGTACAGCAGAAACTTCGTGAAAAAGATAACATTTAATTCGGCACTTTTTGAAATGTCTACAAGCAACAAATTAAGGCAAGGCGGGTTTGAGCCCAGTATTATTTATTACGGTAGTTGATGATATAACTATAGAAATGGGAATTATAACTAAAAAGACGTGTGCTTAAGTACAGATGAAGATCGGATGAATTATCTCAGAGACTTTGCTGACTTGATAGCATGCACTCCAAGTGAAAAAATACAAGAGCATGCAAACCAGTGGAAGAAATGTTACAGAACAGAATGTAAATATTAATACAAGCAAGATAAAGGTCATGGCAGCAGGGAAAGAAAACATAGATGAACGAAGAAAAACTAATACAAAATGGCGTATACCAATATTTAGGACAGATAGGGAAACGTGGTAGTTGAAGTAAAAAAGAGGATAGCTAGGCCTTGTGTTTTACAATAGTAGGCTAGTCTAAACAAAACAGTTTTACTAAAGAATGAAACAGGCTAACCAATAAGACAATAATATTACAGTTTCATACCAATGTTAATTTATGGCAGTGAGAATTTCAATGAACGATAGTGATTATTTTGCGGTACCCGGTAACCCACGTACATACAATCTACAATAACAAAACAAATCAATATCCGAACAAATAAAAGCCAGTACAAAGCGTGACAAAATTTTTAAAACACTAAATTTTGAAACGAAAGAAGAGCAGAATGAAACACACTGGAATGTACGCACAACCCACAGTCTAGGTAGACTGTACTCAGTTTTGTCATGGTAAGCTCTACCGTCTGATTGTGCGCCAGTATTAAAATTGGTTACGAAGTTGTTAAGGAAATTAAGCTACGAGAATTAGTGCTACATGATCATTCTCAGGCTCTGCCATGTGGACTTGCAGCGTTATTGTCATATGCCGCATGTAACAAGTTTACATTTGGAACACTTTGATGTAATAACGTAGGCTGTTCATAAAACTGTGGTAGGTTTACTACCACATTTTGCACGAACCAAAATGACACGTTCTGTCCACCAGACGCGGCGTTGTTACAATTAATACGCCTTCAGTGAATAGTACATCTGTTGAGTCTTCGTCACTGTCCTTAAATTCGTTTGCAACTGATGATGACTGCTATGATTGTCGATGTTAACCATTTCGATTAGAGTCTTAAGTAAAACGTCCTGACCGCGTTTTTTGCAGATTTCTAATTTTGGGTATTCTTCCCTGAGCGCATCTTTCAGATGTAAGCCTACATTGAAAACACTCACAGAATAAAGTTACTCACCAAAACCAATCACGAGAATGAAACCAAAAAACTCATCACCACCGAGGAACACCAATATTCAGCCAAAACACAATACATCATCTGTCAGAGAAACCCCAAAGCTAACGATACGCATAATGCTCGGAACATGTTCCAAGTAAGCAAAACAGGTCTTGAATGTGTGTGTGTGTGTGTGTGTGTGTGTGTGTGTGTGTGTGTGTGTGTGTGTGTGTGTGTGTGTGTGTGTGTGTGTGTGTGTGTGTGTGTGTGTGTGTGTGTGTGTGTGTGTGTGTGTGTGTGTGTGTGTGTGTGTGTGTGTGTGTGTGTGTGTGTGTGTGACAAGCATATCATCGAAAATCATGCTTATCTTTAACGAAAGTCTGAAATATTAAGACCCTATTTCCAGCAAATCAAGAGCTTAGATATAACATAGTAATGACATAAACTACAGTGTTGTGTCTATGAAGTAGCCTAGGGAATGTAGGTACTATGGGCGCGTGCCGGTAAAAGAAAACCAGGGTAATAACATTCTGCTCATTCATGGTCACGCTACGGTGTGAAGAATGGTGAGGCAATATAGACGAATAATTTAAACTTTAATAAAATAGTATATTATAAACCCTTCTTAAGGATTCAAATGCTTATAATTCATGTCATGTGGTATAGAGTGTTCTCGGTTGCCGGAAGTTAAACATTTTACAAGTGGTTTGGACGTTAGAAAACGATCTGAAATTTTTTGGTTTTAATTTACAGGCGTACTATTAAAGCCAAGCAGGTTGCAGGATTCATTTTTCTCCAGTGTGATATGATATCGGTAGATCGTACAGCGATCATCATGCTTGTTAGAAATCGTGTACAGTTTCAGTTCAGCCGTCAATCAAGAAGGTCGTCTCAACAAGTTCGTACCTATGTTCCAGGATCTACAACAATAATTGTACGAGATCATCCAAAATTCTTGACATCTTACTAAACCTAAGAGAGAGAGGTTGGAGCGACGGGCGGCACCGCAGTAACATCTCATGAGCAAAAGAAAGCGGGAGAACGGGAGACAACGCTTTGGACATCATCAGGTAACGTCACGCTTCACCCAGAGTTTTCAACATTTCTACTAATTGTAAAGGCTCACAAAGAATTTCACGGCCGACGTCAACACTGATGATATTGTTCTCTACCGGGCTACTACGCCGTGGTCTACTATTGACATAGGTTACTACGCCGTGGTCTACTATTGACATAGGTTACAGACGTTTCGGCCCCACCATTGCACGCCATCTTCAGTGTATCAGAACGATTGAGTAACTGGCAAGAAGTTCGCCAATCTCCTCAGTACTGAGGTACAGATTAAGACTGGTCCTAAACGGGCCCACTTAAGTAAACTCCACACACCAGCATAACGTAAGCTGGCAAGCAGCATCAGCCAATCAGATAAGCGCTATGTGATTGGGTCGGGAGCACAGTACAGGATAGCATTAACGGTGCTATGAAATTATAGCCTACTATAATTAGAGTCTTTTATTGCTCTTCACGCATATGAGCCTTTACACTGTTGGTGTTATTCTGTGCTGGGCTATTAGGCCCGTGGTTTACTACAGACGCTGGCCCCACCGTTGGAGGCCATATTCAGTGTATCAGAACGACTGAGTAATTGGCAAGAGATCGCAGTTCCCTCAGTACTGTGTTGCACGTCATGTTAATACAGTAAAGGCTAGTATTCTTACATTTTTCTGAGGCTTTTCTTAAAGTAAAGGATTTATCGTTTTCTTAAGTTTTTTCTAAATATTTTTTGCAAAGAAAGCCATTTTCTTTAATTATCTGTTACATTAGTTATACTAAAGGACTCTGAAGATTACACAGAATTAAAGAGCTCTTTTTTAATTTAACTTAATAGCCTATATGAAAAGAACAATCAATGGAAATCTTTATGTATAAAACTTTTTTGTATTAGTTACTCTTCCTAAGACTTTCTACAGTTTCTATACAGCCCCCAACATTGCTGTGTGTGCGTACCTTATAGGGCTATTATAGTAGCGTAGTAGTTAGAACAGCTTTTACTGTGAAAATAATAATACCCTATATTCTACTAAAATTGTGTTTGAATAAATGTAATCTGCTACACACAGTTGCCTTTTACATTCGAGTTAGTGACGCGCCAAAGTGGTGTGTGTGTGTGTTTGTGTGAGCGAGCGCGTACGCGGGGGAGGAGAAGATTTCTCTGACGAGGCTGTCATCTTTCGTCTCTGACAATTTATGGAGCGGCAGTAGTTAGGTAGTGCTTTGTTCGAAAGTTTGTTTTCACAGCTTGGCATCGGCAAAGTGGAGCGCTCGGCTGTTGCGGAATGTGTGAGCGGTTTCGTCAGTGGGAGCTGTTCCTTATCTGTTCACACGTTTGTTTGTGATTGTCGACGTTATACCACTGATAACGATTTACATGTTGCAACACCTCTACCTCTACCGGTTGCTTACTAACGTATACTCTCATGTCTGCTGCTGCTTCTTCTTCTTCTACCTAGGTTTCCTAAGTACGCACAACTGTTGCTTAACAAATTTAAATTATAAATGAAGCTCTGACATTTTGAAATTTACAAACGAAAATAAGTTAGCAATACGAGAAGTAACGCCTAGTGTGTGCGTGCGTATGTGTGTGTGTGTGTGTGTGTGTTTTGAACTGATTCGAGTTGTTATTTACATGGCAGTTACAAGTGCTGATACGACGTTTTACTCCAGATTTGCATTGACGTTTTACGACGACAGGTCTGCATTCCACTCCAGATTTACCATTTGGTCGCAACTGGAAAGCACAATGTTGTTGGATCTTAAGGCGGCGAACAAAAGACAACGTCGCCTTTTTGTATTAAATTCCTTGCAAAATTAATTTCAATTAAGCAAAATATCAGACTGAAATGAAACACAGAGACACCGCTTTTCTAGTTTTATTCGCACGTGAGTTTATCTATACCAGCGTACTTGTCAGAAACGATTTCCAGTAGTTGCCTCCTCCAGTCGCGTCAAATTTGTTAACAACCACACTAGCAACAGAAACGTCGTCGACCAAGTACCACCGCTTTTCTAGTTTTATTCGAACTTTGAGTTTATCTGTACCAGCTTACTGCTTACTTGTCAGAAGCGATTTCCAGTAGTTGCCTCCTCCAATCGCGTCAACTTTGTTAACAAACGCACTAGCAACAGAAACGTCGTCGACCAAGTACCACGCTTTTATAGTTTTATTCGAACTAGAGTTTATCTGTACCATCTTACTTGTCAGAAGCGATTTCCAGTAGTTGCCTCCTCCAGTCGCGTCAACTTTGTTAACAAGCACACTAGCAACAGAAACGTCGTCGACCAAGTACCACCGCTTTTCTAGTTTTATTCGAACTTGAGTTTATCTATACCAGCTTACTTGTTAGAAGCGACTTCCAGTAGTTGCCTCCTCCAGTCGTGTCAACTTTGTTAACAATCACACTAGCAACAGAAACGTCGTCGACCAAGTAATGTATACTTGCCGATACACAACTAAATTAATCGTTGCTAAGCAACACAGTTATTATCTTATCCAGCTATTGTTCCCCTCAGTCTACCCCTGTCATTGTTTAGCAACGCCGATGTACGACTTTTTAGCAAGTACGGTCCTATACGAGGCCACCAATTGCTGTCCGCAGGATTCAGTTAATCAAGAATTAGGCTACACTGTAAGTAAGCATGAACAGTGTGTTATAGGCCCATAATACTCCATTCGGCAGCTATGCATAAGGTTCCTAACTTAATTTTCTAAAGATTTGTACATTTTTCGGGCAGTTCAGTCAATTGTCGGCTGACGATTTTCAGATTTTTACTAATAAAGTTACTTTATTCTGTAAACATTAGCGATACAGACGTATATTCTCCTGTATTTGACACAATTATTTTATAATTTGGATGTCGTTAGAGTATAGCAGTAGGCCTATGTACTAAATTGCGACTGGCATGCGAAAAAATTATTCTGTTCGAAATGTTTGTTAGTTATGCATGTGAAGAAATGTAAAAAAAAAAAATCAGTGGAAACTAATTGATCTTTCTAATTGACCTTCCATGTTTTCAGTAAATTGTTATCTTACAAAATACAGAACGATCATTAGAGACGCTATATTATGTAAAAAAGCGTCAACATTTAAATATAAAACAATATAAATAAGCCAGTTTGTTTGTGTAGCTGTGTACCTAATACGCAAAATTCGAAAGACAGGAGTTAAAATGAAGAAGAAAGTCGTAGTCATCCGGACCGAATTAATTTAAAAGGAACAATTAAGCGAAAATACTCAACGAAGAGGAGAACACAACAAACGATAATGCACTGTTGGAGTCTGAGGGAATCACTTAACTTCCTCGAGGAGGAACAAACAGCTGAGTAACCTCCCCGTCTAGAAATAATAATGCAAAAATTCTGCTGATTTATTGTAGACAAATATAGAAGATTTATAGCAGTCGCTAACGGCAATGAAAATCAAGAAATATTTTTATCTTTTCAGTCCGCGCTGATGGCTGCAGTTTATAAATATTTATGTGTACGAAGGATATAAATATTTATATGCATGACAAAGCACAGCATCCAGAGCGAGCGTACTGTATCAGACGTCGGATTTCACACATAACAAGGCATTTAATTGTTTACGTTCTACATTAATTTGTTGTTTTTTTAATCATATTTTCAGTACTGTATGTTATGAGTTAGCTTACTATTAAAAATCTTATCTAATTGATGTGTTTCCATAAGCAGAAAAAACTATCAAATTTTCTTTTAGTGCAAAATTAAAGCTGAATACACTTTAAAATTTCTTAAAATCTGTATCCGTTATTGGATTTATTTTAAAAATTCGGAGGCCTTAGATTTTTATAACTGTTTAAATTTTTGTAATGTATATGCCTGTACATTAACGAATAACACGTAGGCCTAGACTATTACTCAACGCAAAAGTGTCGCTTTCCTCGTCTTCAGAGTAAATAACATTTAATGTATATTAAACTCGCTCGTTTAACTAACCGTCCAATTAAATATAGGCATACACATCACTTTTGATGCAGGCTATTCGTGAAGTATTTTTATATATACGTACTTTTATATCTGTTTATATGTATATAAAAGAATATATGATGGAAGAATACAAAAAAAAACGTAAAATGCACGGACATAAATGATAACTTCCCTTAGAGAAAACGATCAAATTAGTAGACTATCATTATATACAACAACAAAATAAATAAAACAAAATAAGAGGAGGGAAGTGTTATGCAAAGTTAGGCTTGTGTGAAAGCGAAGACAGAGAAGAACAAAGTGAATAGTTCAAACACAATTTCAAATGCTGATGATATATTGGAAATAATTTAAATGAAGAAGAAATCGATTCTTGAAAATAGTTATACGTTACTAAAAAAGATTATATAATTTATAGAATCAAAAGTTAGTAAGAGAACAAAAATTTGGAAAGGTGAAAAAAAGGCAGATGGTGGCCAGGAGTTTGCTAGACTGACAAGCGGCAGATTCATATTGGTTATTCAGTTCCAAGAGACATAAAAACGCCACAATGGTGGCCTATATGCAGGACACATGACATTGTTACGCAACATGGCACGATGACCAAACAAGATTTCCTTTGGTGAAAAGTGACTGAATGTCGCATATATCTTTATTCGTAATATGTTACGAAATAGGTACTATTTAACCTCTACGAAATATAGCCTACTGTATAGGCCTATAGCTTACAATACGTACGTATGTGTACGTTTTTGTATGTTTACAAATTTGTTTGCATCTAAGATACGTCTGTTTTTATATTATTAATTGTAAGCTCATCACTCGCAGATCTGAAAAGAGCGAATTGTGAAATTCATGCTTTAACGTAACGGTATAATTAATGTGTCGTAAAAATACGTGTAAATACGTATATTTGCAGCGTAAATTAGGTTTAAAATATAAAGATATCTTGAATGTGTGTTGAACAATCTACTTTTCTTTGCTTTAAATACGTTTATCCTCATATAGGGAAAGAAACTGTAAGGGGAAAGTTCTACTGAAGGTAGAAAATTTTTAATCTAAACCGGTAGAAACGTGGCCTAAGCGATTTCAGAAATAACAAAGCCCAACGTCTTTCTTTCTTACAGGCTGCAAGCCTAAATCAAACTTCTGCACACTCTGTTCCATAATGTTATTTTCTGCACACTCTGTTCCATAATGTTGTTTTCTGCACACTCTGTTCCATAATGTTGTTTTCTGCACACTCTGTTCCATAATGTTGTATTCTCGTCTCTCCATCTCTTCCTCGGTCGATTTTTCATCATTAGCACCTTAGCATATTGTAATTTACAATGGCGAAGAACTTGTAAAAATTAACTCAGAACTTCATAATCACTAAAGAATCATCCTCATACTCTTTCACCTTACTTGTCTATATGAAGGTAGTGCTCGAGCTAGACCAAAGATAGCGATGTAACACCCTATATTTTACTTTCATCAGCAAAAGAGTGTACGTATTTTCAAAGAACCGGTACAAATGTTAATTGTCTCAGAAACACGACCATTATCGTTGTATAGGCCTACTTACTTGGTTATTAGTACCTGAAGACTCTAATTAATTATATGCTATGGAAACGGATCTTTGTAAACATATTCCCTATAAATCAAAATTATTCATTACATTTCATTACTTGACATTAACTCTTAATAATAACAATAAGAGCCCCCATCGTCTTACGAAACGCTAAATTAAAGGTAAACTATAAAAAGACATAAGTTATGGAGCAGAGAAATTGGGAATTATGGGCCAGTTGAGCATCTGTCGGGTACAGGCTCGGCAAGGGCTCACAAAGCGACCGGGCAGGCTGCGGTCTATTCAAACAAAGGAACAAAAGCAGCAGACAAAATATTATTTGTTGCTCTTTCGTGAGTAATCATAGTAAATAAATATTTGACGGCTTTTGAAATAATAGAAGACCACGAAACCGCGTGTGAGCGAGCGCGCGTTCTAAAAAAAATAAAAGGAATATATAAGAGGAAATACCTGATGCTAATGGGAGACTGCACGGCGGGTGAGAAAAAACAAAAAAGAATAAAGAGCGAGAGAGTTGATGAGAGAGAGAGAGAGAGAGAGAGAGAGAGAGAGAGAGAGAGCTGAGGCTGAAAGAGAAAACAGGTTCTTAGCTACTAGGGATGACACATTCTTTTCCGAGCTCGGGTTGTTCCTAATATTTTAGTTCGTTTGTTCTCATAATACCGTATTGTCTTCAAGTTTTCATCAGTTGCCACATGTCGCATTTGTAATATTAATGGGAAATGTATGTCTAAGCGAGCGAGCGCGCGTCTGTGCGTGCGTTGTCTGGCACTGCAGGTATTCTGAATAAACAAGCTAACTTAGCAAACGAAACAGAGTAGCAGTTGGAGAGTTGTGTGCGTAGTGGTTGATTTCGACATTAGAACATTCAAGCTGGAAAGATGGGTCCATTGCATAGCGACCCAAACGAGGATTACACGTAATAACGTGGCGTTAGAGGATTGCATCAATACGCATGAACAATGCACATACATTAGTTACTGCTAATTCTGATAAATATGTGACGTAATCCTATTTGTAGTTTCAAATTTTATTGTTGCCGAGTGTCTTGTGATCCCAGAGAATGTAATCAAATCAACAGTTTACGATTAGGCTTACAAAACCCGGTGTTATTATAATTCTGAAAAATACAATCTACTATCATGTTATGACGTAAGGCTATATTTTGACCTTTCTTGCCTTCATGGGTTACACGTATATTTTTCCAAATATAGACTGCAGTCAGAATTTTATTTGTTCTCAGCAAATGCAAGTTAATTATAACCTTTCTTTCTCTTAGCTTTAATTTGTATCAGCTCGATTACGAAAGTTAGCAATAAAAAATGTAAAGTACCGTTTACCAAATGGTAAAAGCTTAAGAGCATGATAATGTCTTTCAGCCGCCAGCTAAACGCAACATTATTATGGTTACTGACTGACTGATTGGTTACATACCTATCTACAGCTATGCAGTGTTGTTTGCTTGTTAGGTCTTTAATCTGCGACGGACGTTAGCACGTTAGCGGTCGCGGTTTTAGTTAACGATTCCCGGCTGGTAAATGATGACGTCATGCAGCGTGATGCGTTACATTTCAAATGACCCCCAGCCATAAGACATTATCATGTCAAAAATTTTGCCAAATACATTTTAATGTTCTTTTTCTCAATTATTATTCTTTACTTCCTACCAATGTGCTGTGAGAGTTCAAACTCTGCTCGCTACGGAGCGAATTAATATTTGCACTGAGTTAGATGATCGTTATTGGAGTTCATTTTGCCTTACTGAAGATTGGTTTTTAAAGCTATTTGTATGTGAAATGTGTCCGCAGTTAATCTGAAATATCTGGTCAAGATTTTGCAACGTTCACCAGCGTCTAACTGTACCGTTTAATTACTAACCCAGCAGAAAACTCATTGGGACGAACGCAAATACTGTGCAGTCTGACAAAGCAATCTGAATTTCTTTTTCAGTCAACTGCAGTGCTCTCGTTTGAAATGCACTGAGTGTTTTAAAATTACTTTTAGCAAAGTTAGTAACGTTTGAATTGTACAATCAAAGGAATTACTTGTGATCCTGTTTTGAGCTGTGCGCATGTGGTCAGCAAACAGGTATATTTAATCGATGACGTTGACTATCCCCCCCTCCTAAGGGAGAACTGTAAACAGCTGCAGATTCAAATAGACGGATGGAATGGCATGTAGGTAGTCAAGCCAGTGGGTACACAGACACTGATACAGTAAAACTGATTATCCATACATCAGTATACACAATCACTCAGTATAGTCTCTGCGACTTATTCAGTTATAGGCCTATATACGTTTGAGTTAGGCCTAATGGGCGATTATGAGCAACTAAGGCCAACGCTAACACGATTGCTATGAATAGGCTACACCGTTTAACTTGAAACGGTGCAAGCGAACTAGACATAAAGATTACAGTTAGGCCTAGAAGCAAGCAGTCATCTACATAAACTTACGTTACGCTCATTAATTTGTTTTATGTTAGAACAAATAACGTTTATCTTAAACATAGCTTTTCCAGGAATTTTTATTTTTTCCCGTATTTTCGTAAGTGCTTTTGTCCATCTCCGAGTACCGCACACGAATTTTCATTCTGTCTTTCCTTTTGGTGATACTACAACTGTTTCTAAGATCGTCTTTCACGCCGAGGTCTCGGGTAAAATACATAAATTAACGTCTTTATAATGATATATGCATGATGTTGATAGTTAAAACTATTGAAACATTGTGAATATTAAGATAAAATGTATAATATATTCTCGCAAGCAAGGTGTTATTTATTATTAATAATACAAAATTACACAAGATTAATGTGGGAAGATATGAATGTAAATATGTTTTCCGGAGAGTACCAAGTAAATTGTAGTTTCAAACCCGACTAACCTAAGAACATAGGAATTTGTGTAAATTTTATTTTTCTTAAGTTCATGTGATAGGTCTACTGGAAAAGAAGTGCATTCTCTGCTAGTCATGTCTTGTGGTACAGAATGTAACGAAATTTATTACACAATCAGTGCGTGCTCGTGTTTGTGCCTGAAATTATCCAATATTGGTCAACAAATAGCCCTATTCTATGTTCAGTTATGTTATGTTCAGTTAACCTGATCTGCAGTGCAACACGTCGGTCCGCTTAGAGTAGGCCTAAATGAGGTAAACTAACCTTATACTTCCGTGGGTACAGTTTCTCATCTTTGTTCAAACTGTAATAGGATATCAAAAGTAAATAACTTTGAAATGCACCTTATTATAAAAGCGAGCAAAGTTAATAAAAAAAATTAATTCTTTACTGGGTTATAAGAGTTACTCGCTCCTTCCTGTAAAGAATCTAACGGTGTTTTCACATCAAGAGACTACATTACACCATCTTCTTAGCGGACGACCATCACTTTTTCCTGTAGACGTGTAACGATATACTGCAACATTTTTCTTTGACCAACTCTGCTAAAATCAATTTCTCACCTTGATACACCGAAATAAAAACAGAATTTTAACTGTGTTGTTGTTAGTGTCTCATCCCTTCATTTTTCATACATTCTATGGAAATTAGTTAGTTCATATTTATCCCTGTCAGCAATTAGTTTCCCATTGTCACTGAGAAATGTTAACTCACAAATAATAGAAGCTATAAAACAAGTCAGTAATTATAATTTTGTCTATTATTTTAAATCTTCAAAGAGAGGTCGTTTTTCGCCGAATCATCCAATCGAAGTTTTTGTTCTTGATACAGATAGAATAAATGTGAATTTACTATGTGAATCGTTCAGTCCGTGAATGCTTACTCGGAAATCGTTCCCGAGTTATCAGACGTAACGTGATTGCCTGAACTTCAGTATACAATGAAGCACAAAGTCAATCGGGAACCTTATCGCTAAATATAGGTAAATACTTCGCGATAATTATTGCTGCTGCTGTTTAACGATTGACTATTATGGGTCAAAATATCTGTCATATATGCAAAAGAAATATGCGGTAGTAATTACTGTGAGAATAGAATAGGGACAGAGATGTTAATTATATTGACACTACAAAGATACTAGGCCTACTGTTAACATTTATACTAATAAAATTTTTTAAATTTATTATCATTACACCAGTAAAAAAAAATTACAGCAGAAATATCAGATATACGACAATAACAAATCTCTATGATTTGGACATACAGTCTCACGTGATTAGAAAAAATGAAACGCCGAAATTCATACACAACACGTCTATCCATCATAACATAAATGAATTAGACTGATGACAACCACAAGCTTCGAAGCATTAGAGGAAGACGACTCAGTTCATAAGATTAAGAATTGGTAGGCCTATATTAAAATCTAGCAATAAAATTAACACGATTTAGCAAAACTGTGTTACAAAATGTAGGCTAAGCGAACAGTGGCACTGGCCTCCCAGTAACTAAACAATTCTGTCGCCTTAGAAATGTACAAAATTCTTCTTACTGTATTAGCACCGTACGCCTTGTATGAATGCTAAGATTCGTTGTTGACTACCGGTTGATTATCACTGAAAACAAAGGAATGTTGTTAATAGTAGTAAACTAAAAAGGAAGGAATAAATAAAGGAGGGTGGAAACAGAATATTGTAACGTTTCTTTTTTTATGGGTTACAAAAATAAATATATGAATTTGTAAAAAAAATTTGTTTAAATTTAATTAAAGAAAAAATTTTTTGGTTTTTTCTTTATTTATTAATTATTTATTAGTTTATTTATTTATTATATTTGGACAGTAATGTGGTAATTTTCGCATTAATAGGTTGGCTAATCTGTACGTTTTCAAATTGTGCTTATCATGTTTTTACAACGTCACAGTTGTCCGAGCTACGGCAGGCGGCAGACGTCATTACGTTTGCTCGCTTGTTCTGTCATCATTCATTTTTCTTGTCGTCAGACAATCATTGTAGGCCTTAGGCCACAACATATATTGCATACTTGCAATACATTGCTAATTCTTTTTCATGTAGCTTGAGTGACGCGTAGTCGCGCCTCAAGTCTTACGACAATTCATACGACATTCGTCTAGGCCTTAGGCCTTAACATTTTAATCTGAGTGCCGCACATTTGCGCCTCATCTAACATGTAGCGTTCTTAACGACTCTGTTTATACAAAATTAAAATCTGTTCAGACTTAGCCAATCTCAACACCATGATTTAAGTGTACAGCAGATACTTAATAAATGTATTATACAGTCCACTATCGTCATTATTCTGCATCCTGGCAATAGCACCACAAACATCATTCTTCCTAATAGAACATTTTTTGGTACACACGTGCCGACATCAACATTTTTTAGGTCCACTCGGACCGGATCTCAACAATATTAGTCCTTAATTGTTTTAATTACTAATTTAGTTGATTTATTGTGTTATAATAACAATAATTTGTTTCCAGCGTTAAATAGATTATGAAATGTAATAATCGATTAGTGGTATTCAGCTATTCAGTGATTGTACTCCTTTGCGATGTTATTCTCTTCTTCCTTGAAGTCCAGGTTTCAAGTGCTACCTGAAATTCTTCTAAATATATGTTCACCAAGAAATAAAACTCAAAATTGGAATGTTAAATGAATTTATTAATCTAATTGCGATTAATCGACTTTGAATCGAACTACTAATCCACAGCTCGAAAACTCATATCTCAGGGCAAATTGTTTCCTTTATATAAATTATTAACATTGAATTATAGGTTCTTTTAGCTGTTATTAAAAGTCAGAGAAAGGGTAATGCTGAAAAGGTACAATACTTACAATTAACAAGTTTGTAATGACAAAAATAGAAATAATATTTAATATAAAAATGTTAATAAAATTTAGACTTTTTCGAACCAATGGCTTTACGTAGGCTGACGTCACCACAGCTGACTGAGGCTGGTCTGAGATTCAACAAGATGGCCGTCTCCTTGCTGCGTATGCACACTGAGATCTTCACGACGAAATTCCTCCAAATAAATGTTGATTCTTTATGTGTCCTTCATCATAGTAGTAGCGATCAATTTTCTTCGTCGTTGAGCGATTATTCCGTATAAATGATCCGTTGTTTGGTTCGGCAATAAGTGTTCAGAAGTGTCCTAGTTCAAATAGCTCGTCCAGTTTTATAATGGTAATTTTCATATCGGCAAATTCTGAATTAGTGCTTGGATTGTTCTAATATCTTGATTACACTTTCCAATCTTCGTAAATATAATAGTTGAATTTATTTGATTTGATTTTAGTGTTAGTAACTCATATTTTAAATTTCTCTTTTTTTTATATAGGTTTAGTTCTTGTCAAAATTATATTTTCTATCTTTTTTAATTTGTGTAAGATCGTTCTGATGTGTTCATCTCGACGTTTAACAATTAACTCTCGTTTTTTCTTCATCATACAAAAGGTCCTGGCTGATTTATTAGTAAATTTTCATTGTTTTAAATCAGCTGACACTTAAGCCTCAAATTTGATGTACAAAAGAATTGAATTTTACATTATATTATAAACTAGCAAAATACCCGTGCTTCGCTACTGAGTTTCATGTTGTACATAATAAAAATCTTATTTAATTAATAAAGTTCAATTAAAGTAGGTTTCTTATAAATAAATAATTAAAACCTCTTATGTATTTTATTTAAAATAAACATTAAACATTTTTGTTATATGAAGTTGTGTTGAGTATAAAACATTTCAGATTTTCATTATATTTGGTCTCCAGTCGCAGTGAAATTGAAATTAATGAATACCTTTTTCTTTATCCGTGCTGTGGATAAATCAAAGACGTAGTCGCAGCACGGATAAAGAAAAAGGTATTTATTAATTTCAATTTCAGATTTTTCTTCAATTTATGAACTTGTAATGAAGAACTAATCATCGGATCATTAAAGAACTTCTTTGTACACAAAGTTTTTAGTTTTTCCTTCTGGCTGAAGAATAACCAGACTGTCAGGAGTGCTAACTCTTGAACAGGCAACGTACAACTGGCCATGAGAGAAACAGTCTTCTCTCAGATCTACGCCAGCCATTTTCAAAGACTGTCCTTGAGCTTTGTTGATTGTCATTGCAAAACAGACTTTGATGGGAAATTGTAGTCTTTTAAACTGAAAATGGTAGTCTGACGGGATCAAAGGAATGCGAGGTATGAAAACTGTTTCTCCAGAACCACAGCCAGTGAATATAGTTGCCTCAACAACGTTCTTATGTAAAGATTTTACCTGCAGTCTGGTACCGTTGCAAAGTTTCGGTGGTATTAAGTTCCGCAGCAGCATAATGGGAGCACCAACTTTTAGGTGAATGTTATGTGGGGGTATTCCTGGAGGGTTGAGCGTGTGGAGGAACTCTGCCGGATAATGCACAGCGTCTTCTACCTCTACTATGGAATCTACCGACTGATATTTTACAACATCGGATGGAAGTTTTTCTAACAATAAGTTGTTAATGATTGCTGCTGTCTAATTTCTTGGGGTTAGAATAGCTCTTTCTTTGAGCCAAGATGAGTCACTTATATTCATTAAGTCTGGGTATATTTTATCTGTCAAAGTCTTAAGGTCTTTTACAACTTCACATAGGTTGTTTGGAATGTTTACATTTCCATCTTCCTCTTTTAACTTTCCATCGCCAATCTGTAACAGTAAGATTGAAAACTCTTCCGCTTTAAAATCACCTTTAAGATGTACCCGCATGTTTACTCTTAAGGAACGAACTTGAACTTGGGCCAGAGGTTAGACGACTTCAGGCAGGCTTTAACTTCATCTGCTCGTGTTCCCCGAGCACAACATGTAAAGTCTGTCTAAAGTCTCCGGCCAGTAGTACTGTTATTCCACCAATCTGGTTTTTACTGCTACGAATGTCCTGTAAAGTTCTGTCTAGGGCTTCTATCCCTCGTTTGTGAGCCATGGTGCATTCATCCCAAACTATCAACTTGCACTCTTTCAAGACCTTGGCTGTGTCACTTTGTTTTGAAATGTTACAGAGTGGAGTCTGGGAGATGTTTAAATTCAGAGGCAGTTTAAAGGCAGAGTGAGCTGTTTTACCTCCATCCAGCAATGTAGTTGCTATACCTGAAGAAGCCACAGAGATGGCAATTTTTCTGTCTTTCCTAACGCTGGCAAGAAGTAGGTTTAGTAGGAACGTTTTTCCAGTGCCACCAGGTGCGTCGAGAAAAAACAGCTGACCGAGTCCATCATCAATGTTGGCAATGAGCTCATTGTAAGCGTTCTTCTGATCCGCATTAAGTTTAGGAAAGTTCTCAGCAACCATATCAGAAAGCTGAACTGTATTGTAGGAGAGCTCTATCAGGTACTCGCGATTGACTGTAATAATGTTTGTGTCTTGAGTTGGTGGAGGTAAACCGAAGTCTTGGAGAGATTGGTTTGACATAGAAAAGATCATATTTTCAAGACATAGTAAGCATTTATTATAAACTGTGTCCTTGCAAAGTTCAATCTCTAAACCATGACTTTCAAACTCAATCTGCCTTCTTATGTCCTCTGATAGACTTTCTTTGTCTTTTTCCCAAAGTGCTAAGGGATCTGCAACTTGGCAAAACACCAATATTACAGCAAACAGCTCTCGGATCTTGTGAGGCGAATCTGAAATGGAAGCTTCTTGCAGGATTAGGTCCCATTGCATGTCGTCTTCCAACAACCCTAATGCTCTACAGGCAGTCTGGTACGTAGGATGAACTATACCAGATACCTTTTTAAGATCATTGAAATACGTTGGTCCTCGAATCTCGTGTAGCAGGAGACGCAGATAGAAACACTCGACATTGTTAGGATGTACAGTATATACCCTCCCAAGTACATGATCTTTTTTTACTCCTGGATATCCTGGAACGCCTTTTCCTTGCTTTCTTCTGCAAAACTGGTTATGTTTCCAGACATAGTATGTTGGGACCTCACAGTAAAGAAGGCCTCTGGCAAAGGAATCGGTTTTGCAGAGTTCGAAAAATGCTGTTAATGTGGTTTTTGGTGGATGTTGGATGTTGTCCAGAAGGTTGGTTGTCGAAAGTGAAAAATACCCTCTGGCCGTTCTCAAGGTGGACTGCTAACTGCACTACTGGTTGGAACCTTTCATGAATAGGAAAACAGAAAATACGCCAAGCCGCTTCGGAAGTGCTGATGAAGCGACCTGATTCGTACTTAGAAACTTCATCACACTCATTCTCCAACCTAAACGCTGCCTGATCACTGCCTTTGTTCACATATTTACAAATATACTTTATCGACTTGACGGAGTTGCACAGTTCAACATTTATGTGGGCTAAGAAAGAGCGGGAAAGAACAGGATTGTACGGTACCACCCATTGGTTGTCAAGATCAACTCCTATAATGTTGACCGAGAAACCACCATCGGCAGGAGACCGTCGGCGATACTGGGGGTAACCGTCATCCGCAGTTTGAGTTTGTGTTGCTAAAGGCCACGGATATCTCTTGGTGCATTGGCCGTTTACCATGCAGGGCGAGTTTATGTTAACATTTCCACAAGGGCCATGAATCATTGTGGACTTAACAATGTCATGAAGGGCAGGATCGACTTCAGGATCAGGGATCTCTGCACTTATCACACTGTCGATTTGATGGGGCATGATCCTATCCTGCAGCCAGAGCAGTATGTGCACGTGCGGTAAACCTCTTTTTTGCCATTCCACAGTTAACATGTAACACCTTGTTGGACCGAAAACATTGCCTTTTGTCAAGACATGCATCATTTTCTTTACTTTGAGGTGAAATATTCTGGCAATAATATCGTGTCTGTCTTGAGGCTTTTGTCGTGCACTTATTGCTTCTTGTATTTCGGTCCATTTAGGGTTACATGTAAATGTGATGAACAGATCAGGACGGCCGTACTTGCGTACATATGTCATGGCGTCCTGAGTCCGCTCGTGCATGTAACGGGGTCCACCTGTAAAGCTGGAAGGTAAAACAGCCATTTTGCCTATATTATTGGCTTGCCCATCATTTTTGCACATGGAGTCCCGCAGATGCACATAGTTTTCGGTCCGCAGCTTACTCTGATTGTTCCTTACAAAGTTGAGTCTTTCTGTCTCAATTTTGGCATACATGTCAACCAAAAATTGATTCAGGAGACTGCGATAAAGTAACAAATAATTTTGCTGGCCATCTCTCTCCATTATGCTGAATGAGTAAAATTCTGAAGCTGAAACAGTTTTTTTAGAGGGGCTTTAGTGTTTGGGTCGCACTGTGGAATGGCAATGGAGTAACCATCTTCCCCACGACAGAACATAAGTGGATACTGCAAAGCGTCATAAGATCGATGAGTTTCACTTATGCGCTGTAACTTAGAGTCTCTGCTGTGGAGAATGATGTCCCTCTTTGCAAACTCCTGGCCTACGATCACTAAAGCCACCTCGCTTGTTGTGGGCGCATTGAACTGACCCCTATGTCCATCTACGGGCTTTCTGTCTGCATGGATTACTACTTTGAACTCCTGGCCTTCTGGAACACTTTCCAATGCTGTTTTGAAATCGTTTATGTAAGAATTGTGATTGTGAAGCACTTTTTGATGTTTGGCAACTAACCAAGGCTTTACGCTTGGAAAATTGTTACATCTAGTGTTTGTCTCCTTTTCGTCGTCTCCAAGGAAATATATTTGTAAAAATGAGGGATTGTTTGGAGGTGAAGACAACAAACTCCCTATCCTGTGGTAGACTTGACCTTGTACTTTAAAAGTTGGCGTGAAGTTCCCTTCTTTTATTTCCTTGGCTCCGAAAGATGTCATTTGGAAACAACCATTATATTTTCTTATGTTTACCAAAAAGTGTTCAGACTCTGGATGTTCACTTGTGAGAAGGCTGTGGAGAGGTTCTGGTAGTTCTTTAATGAGAGGAAGGTGGACTTTTCCGTTGCTACAACATAACCCAGGACTTTCCTCTTTCCACTTTTTAGCATTACACTATTTACACTGTATAAAATCACCAATAGATAAAATCTTGTCATTGTTGTAGTCAGTATTACAGTCATATTTAAAGCCCGACAAAGATTTTATCTTCCAGGGAATAAGTGACCTCTTTTCATTGTATTTTCTCACCGCCTTGCATACACCACCTTTGTTATCATAACCTATATCTTTATTTATAAGAATCGTGGATTCTGGCCCTAACGTCTTTCGTGGGATCCGACCTAAGACTCCCCGGGTTCCGTGGATGGACTCCGGGGAAGGCCCGTCGGACAACTCCCGCACTATTTCCTATGCGGAAGACTTCCACCGATGCTATGGTAAACAGAATCTATTCTATTGGGTTGCCATAGTAAACAGATCTAATAGTTTTAAGACCCAAAGGACCCCCCAGAGGATCGTATCGAAAAAAAACACCTGTCCTATGTTGGTTCTCCCGTTGCGTAAAATATTTGTGCCAAGTTTGGTTGAAATCGGTCCAGTGGTTTAGGAGGAGTGTGGAAGACCCCAAAGGATCGTATCGAAAAAACACTTGTCCTATGTTGGTTCTCCCGTTGCGTAAAATATTTGTTCCAAGTTTGGTTGAAATTGGTCCAGTGGTTTAGGAGGAGATGTGGAAGACCCCAAAGGACCCCCCGAAGGATCGTATCGAAAAAACACATATCCTATGTTGGTTCTCCCGTTGCGTAAAATATTTGTGCCAAGTTTGGTTGAAATCGGTCCAGTGATTTAGGAGGAGATGTGGAACCCCCCAAAGGACCCCATCGAAAAAACACCTATCCTAGGTTGGTTCTCCCATTGCGTAAAATATTTGTGCTAATTTTGGTTTAAATCGGTCCAGTGGTTTAGGAGATGTGGAACATAGATACATACATACCTATTACCGGGGGGGGGGGGTTTGCCCCTTAGGAGTGAAAGTTTTTAAAACCGTTTCTTAGTGAGCACCTAAGACCTATGATGAAGCTATGTTCAAAGTTTCATTGATATCCATTCAGTGGTTTCAGAGATATCGTGATCAGTGAGTCAGTCAGTGGTGTTTGGCTTATATAGATATAGATTACATTTTGCTTATTATTTTTCTTATTAAATGCTAATTACATAATCAAATTCCTTATTTAATTCTGCATCATTTAATACAACAGATGATATATTTTATAGTATTTTTTAACTCAAAAAGTCATATTTACAGTATATTTGGTTGTAGGCCTTAACTAATTTACTTCTTTCCACATTAAATGGTTGACAATTTATGTTAGATTCTAATTATCATTGAACAAGATCATTGATTGAATTATTATGGTTTGGGTTCTTTAATTCTCAGTAATTTGATGATTTGGTTAGCTAATTTGAATACTATCTTTAATTTAGGCTTTTCTTTAGACTCCAGTTTTATTACACTTGCATTTTTACTAATAATATCTTATACATTCCTTAATTACTTTCACTAAGTGTTGTTACAGTTATTATACATGGTTAGTGATTTACATTCAACAATTTTCATTCATTTAATTAATTTCATTAACTTATTTACTAATTATAATGTTGGTGAGAGGTACCATTTGGCCAATTTTTTATGTTAGTTCAATTATAAAGTTTACTATTATTTCAGCTTGCTAATACCCTTTCTGACATACAATTCTAATAAAATCTTAACTAAATTGCCCTTACTTAATTACAACAGTGTTTATTATTAATCGACATCATTAAAATATAATAAAGATATTATATTAAAAAAAATAAACTTAATGTCAAGCATTTAATGCTTTGAGTTCAATGAACTGCTAACATAAACAAAACACATCTGTTTTTATTTAAACAGTTTATTAAAATCAATTATTATGCAGTCTTTTGCTGTTTTTGTTTTAATTTAGGGATTTACCCTCACTATTCACTATATTCCCAAATTTGATTTCTAGCCATTTTATCTAGTCATTGGGGAATAAAGAACATCACTTAAATGGGATTATTGTTTGTCATTTTTTCATAATCAAATTAAATTATCTTAGTACACTTTCCATCATATATCTAATATTTCTACTTATATTTAATTTACATAGTTTCTTTTTTTTCTACTGTATTGTACTTTTCTTTGTTATACTTTGTTGGGGGTTTTGTTTTTATGTGCTTACTAGTTATATTTTTAGTCGGTGGTTTTGGTTTATATTTGGTTTTTTCTTAACTGCTCCTATTCTACCTGGGTATATATACTATATAAGTTGGATTATCACTTAAGTTGGTTTTAATGAACTTAACTTCTTTTAATTTTGGATTTCATTTTACTTTTATTCTTGATTAATTATTATAATACTTTTTCTTTTTTGCCAGTTTGGTTTTTTAATGATCTATGTTATATTCTATTCTTGCTTCTTTTTTGGTCTTATAATAAGATGGATTTTCTGTCATGCTACAATATGGACCACTGAGAGAAGATTGTTATGTGTGCAACTTGAGGTCTTTCCACAGTTGCCATTATCCTCACTGTGTTCAATTAGTGTTTGCTATCGAATTAATATCGGTATTAAACAAATATGAAACAGTTGTCAGGAAGCTCCGTTTAACAAGCCGAATGTTCTGTACTGTACGGGCGCTTGAAACACACAAGTTGAAAATTTGTGACGAACTTAAAAAAAAGATACAATTAATTATACTGTTTATAATTAAAGAAAAGTTCTATGTAAATTTCCTGACAATTTAAATGTATAAATGAGTTATCTTTCAACAACCCGTATTTTAAATTCAAATTAATGCAGTCTGCAGTTAAACGAATGCATCGACTACGGGTTCTCACGTCGTGATTTTGCATAATGCATCTCAAAGTTTAACTTCTGAGCGTTCCTGACCTCTGACGGCTTTCTTCGCGCGCACACATACGCGTCTGGCTACCGAGAGTGTCTATTGATGTGAGCGTCTCTGGTCGTGCATGTTTATGCGATGACAAACTGACGCCGCTAATGAGTTTAAACAACAGTTATTAATAAAACCTACCTTACATCATATTTGTGCAGTGTCACTTATGTATTGCTATTAAACCATTTTCGTGAACTGACAAGTCACGGATTTATATAAATCGAATTGCAGGAATTTTCATAATGGCTTACGTGTAAACGTAAGTCTGTACAGCAAACAAAACTAAAGCAATATCACAAATAATAACCGATATTGTCAATAACAAGTAGGAGAAGTTGGGCATTACCTGTGTCTGTGGGGACGCGTTTCCTTTCACAAACCCACCGGCTGTTATTCTTGTGTAAACGCCAAATAATGGACTTAGCACCAGTATACACTTCACCACACTACAACACTACTACTGCGTCTGCAAACCGCACTCACAAAGGGCATAGCAAAACTACTAACTTCAATGGATTTTCACTTTATAAGCCTGTGTTCCTATTTATAAAGCTATTATGCTACAAGAATGAAAGAGCGGTTTTCAAAGGGACAAAGCAGGTATCGCTCGTCTCACCATACAGCGAATAACTAACTGGTAAGCATTATACAAAATTATCCTACCCTACCTACCCCACTGGTGCACGCCCCCTACGGCCACATGGCTCCAGATGTAGTGTTTTTGGGTGAGCATTTTTGTTCCCACCGGTTGTGACCTATAATTATTTAAAACGGCCGCAATACGCTAATTAATTGATTGCACCGGTTTTCTGGTTTTTGTTTAAGAAACAACTTCTGGTTTGAAGTTAACTGTTCGTCGTCTCGCTTCTCAGTAATTTATAATTACACCAAATTTCGCACTTTATTTAAGTTGCAATTGATATTTTAAAAATACAATATACTTTCACCTATTAGCCTATTATGTTTTCGCAGTTTATTTTTAGTAAAAGAGAAGAAACATATTGTATAACTATAACGTATGCGATTTTTAAAAATAAACTCATGAGTGCCTCGCAGGCAACTAAATGACGGGAAAATGTAAAATAGTAATGATAGGTGTGAAAGTTTGAAAAACTGTCATCAGTCGTCATTGCCGAGTAACGTTCTGTCTACATACAGTCATCAGTCGTCATTGCCAAGTTACGTTCTGGCTACATATAGTCATCAGTCGTCATTGACAAGTAACGTTCTGGCTACATACAGTCATCAGTCGTCATTGCCAGTAACGTTCTGGCTACATACAGTCATCAGTCGTCATCGCCAGTAACGTTCTGGCTACATACAGTCATCAGTCGTCATCGCCAGTTACGTTCTGGCTACATACAGTCATCAGTCGTCATCGCCAGTAACGTTCTGGCTACATACATTCATCAGTCGTCATTGCTAAGTAACGTTCTGGCTACATACAGTCATCAGTCGTCATCGCCAGTAACGTTCTGGCTACATACAGTCTTCAGTCGTCATCGCCAGTAACGTTCTGGCTACATACAGCCATCAGTCGTCATTGCCAAGTAACGTTCTGGCTACATACAGCCATCAGTCGTCATTGCCAAGTAACGTTCTGGCTACATACAGCCATCAGTCGTCATTGCCAAGTAACGTTCTGGCTACATACAGTCATCAGTCGTCATCGCCAGTAACGTTCTGGCTACATACAGTCATCAGTCGTCATCGCCAGTAACGTTCTGGCTACATACAGCCATCAGTCGTCATTGCCAAGTAACGTTCTGGCTACATACAGTCATCAGCCGTCATTGCCAAGCAACGTTCTGGCTACATACAGCCATCAGTCGTCATTGCCAAGTAACGTTCTGTCTACATACAGTCATCAGTCGTCATTGCCAAGTAACGTTCTGTCTACATACAGTCATCAGTCGTCATTGCCAAGTAACGTTCTGGCTACATACAGTCATCAGTCGTCATCGCCAGTAACGTTCTGGCTACATACAGTCATCAGTCGTCATCGCCAGTAACGTTCTGGCTACATATAGCCATCAGTCGTCATTGCCAAGTAACGTTCTGGCTACATACAGTCATCAGTCGTCATCGCCAGTAACGTTCTGGCTACATACAGTCATCAGTCGTCATCGCCAGTAACGTTCTGGCTACATACAGCCATTAGTCGTCATTGCCAAGTAACGTTCTGGCTACATACAGTCATCAGTCGTCATTGCCAAGTAACGTTCTGGCTACATACAGTCATCAGTCGTCATCGCCAGTAACGTTCTGGCTACATACAGTCATCAGTCGTCATCGCCAGTAACGTTCTGGCTACATACAGCCATCAGTCGTCATTGCCAAGTAACGTTCTGGCTACATACAGCCATCAGTCGTCATTGCCAAGTAACGTTCTGGCTACATACAGTCATCAGCCGTCATTGCCAAGCAACGTTCTGGCTACATACAGTCATCAGTCGTCATCGCCAGTAACGTTCTGGCTACATACAGTCATCAGTCGTCATCGCCAGTAACGTTCTGGCTACATACAGCCATCAGTCGTCATTGCCAAGTAACGTTCTGGCTACATACAGCCATCAGTCGTCATTGCCAAGTAACGTTCTGGCTACATACAGTCATCAGTCGTCATCGCCAGTAACGTTCTGGCTACATACAGTCATCAGTCGTCATCGCCAGTAACGTTCTGGCTACATACAGCCATCAGTCGTCATTGCCAAGTAACGTTCTGGCTACATACAGTCATCAGCCGTCATTGCCAAGCAACGTTCTGGCTACATACAGCCATCAGTCGTCATTGCCAAGTAACGTTCTGTCTACATACAGTCATCAGTCGTCATTGCCAAGTAACGTTCTGTCTACATACAGTCATCAGTCGTCATTGCCAAGTAACGTTCTGGCTACATACAGTCATCAGTCGTCATCGCCAGTAACGTTCTGGCTACATACAGTCATCAGTCGTCATCGCCAGTAACGTTCTGGCTACATATAGCCATCAGTCGTCATTGCCAAGTAACGTTCTGGCTACATACAGTCATCAGTCGTCATCGCCAGTAACGTTCTGGCTACATACAGTCATCAGTCGTCATCGCCAGTAACGTTCTGGCTACATACAGCCATTAGTCGTCATTGCCAAGTAACGTTCTGGCTACATACAGTCATCAGTCGTCATCGCCAGTAACGTTCTGGCTACATACAGTCATCAGTCGTCATCGCCAGTAACGTTCTGGCTACATACAGCCATCAGTCGTCATTGCCAAGTAACGTTCTGGCTACATACAGCCATCAGTCGTCATTGCCAAGTAACGTTCTGGCTACATACAGTCATCAGCCGTCATTGCCAAGCAACGTTCTGGCTACATACAGTCATCAGTCGTCATCGCCAGTAACGTTCTGGCTACATACAGTCATCAGTCGTCATCGCCAGTAACGTTCTGGCTACATACAGTCATCAGTCGTCATTGCCAAGTAACGTTCTGGCTACATACAGTCATCAGTCGTCATCGCCAGTAACGTTCTGGCTACATACAGTCATCAGTCGTCATCGCCAGTAACGTTCTGGCTACATACAGTCATCAGTCGTCATCGCCAGTAACGTTCTGGCTACATACAGCCATCAGTCGTCATTGCCAAGTAACGTTCTGGCTACATACAGTCATCAGCCGTCATCGCCAGTAACGTTCTGGCTACATACAGTCATCAGTCGTCATTGCCAAGCAACGTTCTGGCTACATACAGTCATCAGTCGTCATTGCCATGTAACGTTGTGGAAATCGGTAACCGTTTGCAGGCTAATGTAGTTTTCTAAGAAATAAAGAACAAAAACAATTTAAAGATTAGGCTATTGAAGTCATAGAGAGCCAGGCCAACAAAACTTATATGTCATTGTCATCATCACCATCCCAATCACCTTCGCTATATGGTTCATGCACTTGACTGTCCCGTCTTCAAATATCTGACGTATCCCGTCTTCTTTCTCTTACGCATCCCAGTCCCACTACTCCTTCGTCTTTCCTTATGTTTGAGATTTTGTAGCCTAGGACTATATGTTAATAAAATAATTGTACGTTCTAAATGCTCTTGCAATGTTTGCGTATTTTATGGTTATCGCACAGTTGACACCGACCGTGAAAGCCTTACGTACAGAGTACTGTTTATGTTATTTTATTTCTTTATGTTTTATCATTAGTTTTTTAACCTGAAGACGGCCAACCATTTGTTGGTAAGCCGAATCGCTGCTTTAGCAATAGAATTAGTGATGACAAACGACCGTTTTCAAGTAACCCACCACTGTTAAGGTTTCAACAAGCACTGACCTGTTATTTTGTCTCTGAAGGCACGATAAGGTAAAATAAAAATGATAAATAATAACCAGAGTACAATCGATGTTACATCATTCGACATGACTATTTACGCCGGGAACGAGGAATGGTTTTTTCAATACTCAGGATCCACTTTGTTCTGAAAACCCGTTAATTACTTACGCTCAAAACATTATTTAAACTTTTTTTTTAAATGCGTTAGTCATCCTTCGTAATTAGTTATGTAACAAATTTAGTACAGAAAACTGGGTAAGTGACCCTGGTGTTCATGATACGTGCTGTCAATGTAACATGAAAGCTCCTCCGCGCGACATGTGAGTGTGTGTGTGTTTCGTTAACGACGTGGTCATCAATCATTTTTGTCTTTCGTGTGTCTAAACTTTTGACAATTTCATTAAGAGCACGTCGTAGACTCGAGACCTGGCTGTCTCTGCACAGTTACAAATTATTTTTTTAAACAACATAGTATTCGTCGACGTCAAAGGTTACAAGACGCAAACGATACTCCGGACTACAGCGATTCATTTACTTGAAACACCGGGCACGTCGATTCCTTACCCGAGCACTTACGCACTGTCGCCTACACTCATCCTTTCCCGTGTTTTGGCACAGGTACCCACACATTGCAGTGTTTCCTGAATATATTTTGCTCACAGTTGTGATTTGTTTCTGTCAGTAGCGTAACCAGAGAGGAATTTGGGGCGGGGAATTCTGGAGAGGTAACTACAAATTATTAAAAGCTGTCACAACTGTCAACGAATGAAACATTTAATTGTAAAAACCTTCTTCTTTTTAGCCTACAAATATACAGAAAGAAAATGTTTCTCTCTTTAAATGTCTTCCTCCAAAGTGTGTTTCTTCTTAGTTTTTTACTATTGTTAAACGGCGTTTAGAATATTTTAAAATTAAATATCAGTACGCCAGAAATGTTAAAATAATTTTTACTTATTAGAGTCGAAGAAAACATAGGATTTTGGGGAACTCCCATTATATATTCACACCTTTTTCTGTACAGACTCTCTTTCTACAACACACACACACATTTCTGCTATATATCGAAACGAAAATTTTAAAAAGGTAACAGTAAATTTTATGCTACCTCTGAACATAATAATGGGCGCAAACTAAAGTCGGTTAAGCAGTTTAGTGTTTCTGAAACTTTGGCTAACGTGCAGAAGACAGCATTCACAAGTTACGATTAGCCGCTCACTTGGAGACTTCGCTAAACATTGCCAGTCTTTGTCTTCACTTTGGTCTATACCCGCAATTCGCCCCACAGGCGCACACGCACACGCCAACAATCGTTACACACATTACAGTACATTACAAATACAGTAATATACTTCTTATTATGTATTCACGCTCGGTGAGTTCTGTACAATTAGGTACTATGACCAATTCAATTAAGTCGTAACCATAATACTCTGTACTTAATTTGACGAGTTAATGTAATAAAATAAGAATTTTTTTTTTATACAACTTGTACCATCATCAGTTGTCAGCTGGATACTTTGAGGTTTCTTCTGCACTTATTCCAATAACAAGTCTTGCACTCATCAATAAACTCGGAGTTTACATGCAAGAGGGCTGCAACCCATATAAGGTAATAATACATTACAACTATCTGCGAAGTGTAGCTATAATTTTCCTGTTATTAATATTACTTGGTACTAAAAAACAAGTACAGAAGTAGGGGTCTACCGGTATATTTTTGTCTGTACTTTTATTTGCTTAAGATTGTTTATTATTATTATTATTGTTATTATTATTACTTCCTTGTCTCTGACTCAAATCAACTGGTTATTATAAGTTAGAAGAGTAGGCTATATATGGCAAACACTAGCACAATCCTCCTGTTGGTATATTTAAATGTGTACGGACTATTCAGTATTATTCCAGGATGACAGGTATTTGAGGCGTTGTAATTTTTTTGTAGTTAATAAAGCTTAGTTAGATTAGTTACTAGGTTTTTGTTTATTAGACCTGTTGCTACGATTACCAGCGGCATTCATTGAATAGACTGTAATTTGTGAATCCTCTTTTATTCTCCTTCTCCGGCAAGTGGAGTTTATCTTGTAATCTTCTTCCTTTCAGGTTTACCGATATTACGATCCGCTGGACGACCAACGTGAACGAGCCGTTTCTTAGTTTTCAGTTCACGTGAAACCATATCTGATTTTTTTGTATCATTTCATCCGTATCAATTGGAAAATCATAATATAGTCTATTACTATAACATATTGTTTAATTCTTGGATTTCGTTGTCCATGACGTGTCCGTTACTTAACTAAATATAACTAATTTACTACCGACTCGGAACACAAAGTTTTTTATAGGTAAAAACGTAAAAGTTTTACCTTATACCCTTAACCGGTTTTAGCTTTTAAAAAGCTTCTTCAGAGGCAGCCTCTGAAGAAGCTTTTTAAAAGCGAAAACCGGTTAATGCTATAAGGCAAAACTTTTACGTTTTTACCTATAAAAAGCTTTGTGTTCCGAGTCGGTAGTAAATAAATTATATATTGTTTAACTATTATAATATAAAAAGTAGTAGTAGTAGTAGTAGTAGTAGTAGTAGTAGTAGTAGTAGTAGTAGTAGTAGTAGTAGTAGTAGTAGTAGTAGTAGTAGCTTGGTGATGGATGCCTACTGGCAGGAGTAGCGTAGCAGAACAACGACAGTGCAGCAAGGTAATATGTTAATCAACGAAACCACCAGTAGTCTACAAATATACAAGTAATGAACGGTGAGATAAACTAAGGTAACAGGAAACAGATTGCAGATAATGTGGCAAGGCTGTGTCATTTTTGACATGGTGACGAATGCGTCCTTCCGCTGAAAGGTGACTAACCTAAATAGCGGGTGGATTTAGGCTGACCTCAGGACACCACATAACCAACGTTGAGCTATACATAACTTA